>OX463849.1:20293742-20893742 GCA_949825065.1 Odontocerum albicorne | reverse complement strand
TTAATATGTCAAGTATTATTAGCTGGTTCTCTGTAAGGACAAGAGTTTTTAGTTTTCCCCTTTGAGGATTGCTAAAATAGTTTATTCCATGGGGACAGAGAGAAGAACTCTGTATTCCTATAGGGACTGAGAGACGAATACTGGGGTAGATAGTGTTGGGTTAAGCACTCAGTACATGGAGATAAATGAATCTACCTCAACAATACCATTTGTAGAGTTGAAACAGCTGCCAGTTTTTTAGTGACTCAAAAACTTCGCATCACTCTATTGGATTTGAAATATTGTTTCTGACCTCAAATTGGTAAAGGAAAGATGGAAGAAATATATTAAAAACATCATATTTCGTCCTCCTATCTGTCCTAAATAGATTCACATAGAGTCTGTGGTTCAGATAATAGTCTAGGCAACTAGTATAGACTACCTGTCTTCTCATGAGGTACTGAAGAAAGAGGGAGCACAAAAGTGGGAAGTCTCCTTGAGATAATGGCATCTCTACTAAATTTAGTATATTTGTAAAAAGGTATAAAATTTGGTGTGTTTTCCAAGGATTGATGAAATTAATCCATTGTCATCCTTCATTAGAAAAATGAACCTCTGGAGTGTGGAAGCGACCACACGCTCACATTGCTAAGGGTGCCTGGAAAGATTTTATTTTAGGTGATCATTAGACACAGCTGGCGCAACATGAGCTTTGTTCGGATATTTTTTTTAACATCTGCAGCATTTTCCAATAGGCATAGGAATAAAACTCATCACTTGCTTGCTATTTCATTGACTTGAAAAAATCCTGTATAAGTGCGTTTGTTAACAGGCAAACCTAGTCACTTGCTTAGGGGCGCGAAGCCTAAGGGGTGCCCAAAGATTCATAAATAGGTTATAAAAATATTATTCATGTGCTGCTCTTGCTACTTGTAAATCGGTCAACACAGCTTGTGACATAAATGAATGTATATAAATGAAATCAGCTCATGGTCACATGTAAACCATGATGTAAGGCTACTCATACTTAATACTATCCATATATAGGCTATAATATTTTCGTTGGTTTGTCCATGTAAACAGATATCTGACTTTCTTTCAATATGTACCACTGAAATAAAATGAAAATATGGAATATTTACATGCGAATGAACAATTCTAAATTAGTATCCTCTTTTTACTGAATGTTATTACTGTAATATCGCGTACAAAACTCGGAAGGAAATTAATTGTCAATTATGAATCTTATGATTTGTAATTATTATGAGTGTTGTAAAAGATTTATCCTGTACATATATTTAAATATTTATTTACTTATATTTAGCGGAAATTTTTGTTGATAGACATTTTTCTTTTGAGATATTGTGTGTGTGTTGTTTGGTTACATAGCATTGTATCGAATAATTTTTTTTTTAGTAAAATTCTACTTAAGTACACCACTTACTAGACTTATCAGCACTAGGGGGCCCAAGCTGCAAACTATAACCATAATCAAGACTCTGTACCAAGACTCCAAACACTGAGAATGGATAACTATAGTTCGGAAATTCTAGGATGAGTCCTGTGACAGCTCACGAATTTGCCCCAATACAACCTTAGAACAATGTTCAGTAATTTTAATTATTTTATCAACTTTAATATAAGCCTGAATTCTAATAAATAGCAAGTTATTTAGGCATTACATAAGGTTGTATTGGGGCAAATTTGTGAGCTGTCACAGGACTCATCCTAGAATTTCCGAACTAAAGTGGTGCATTTGAATACTTTATGAACACTACTGGAATCTAGCAAGGCTTCCTCTATTTTTATTTATTCATTTTCAATGACCAAAGTCTTCACGAAAAATCTTAATTCAATACAAATTATATTTTATCAATGAATTTTGTATTTAAAAAACTTCATAAAGAGCATGCGGGGGTTTTCAATGCCGCAAAAGTTGATAACTGATGAGATTGTGAAGGAGTTGGGTAATCTTGAATATGCAGATGATATAACACTGTTAGGAGTCTCTGCGAGTGATTTTTGTGTACGGCAAACAGCCTATCAGAGAATTCGTTTTATATTAGCCTGGTGTGAATTAAAAAGCATAAATGAAAGCACCATTTTTTTTAAATAAAGTACGTATAATTTGAAGACATATATAACATTAATAAGACACATTGAACAATACGTTTAAAAAGCCACATATTGAGTAATTATTAATTTCTTCATACATATCTCACACAAAATTTTAGCAATGAAATGTCTATCCAGTGACAGTCCTTTAACTTTATTCTATGCTACATATTTTTTTAACTTAAATAATACATTGATAAATATATCGAGAGCTTAGAACCAATAGATGGAACATTACAGAACATACTTAGAAGGCTTTAAGAATTAAAATATTTAATGACCTAAAATGGTGTAAACACATCACTGATATTTTAAAAAGAGCCAATACAATTCTCCACATTATAAAGAAAGCAATTCAGTCAAATGACTCTACAAATGTTTTTATTTCTCTATAGGGCTTATGTTTTTGCTAGAATTTGGTTACTAAATAGAATATTTTTATGAACTTATTTAATTAATGGCATTAAATTTCTTGAAAAGGCTCAAAGACAAGGAACAAAAATTTCAGGATATTAATCTTGCTTACAAAGAAAGATTGGATTTATTAAAGTCCCCTACTTTACAACAAAAACAAAATCATAGATACTTGATGGAGTGTTATAAGATCTTGAGCAGTCCTTATGATTGCTCAGATCTCTGCCAATGATTTTATTTTAACCGCAATACACATTTGAGAGGATATTAGTTAACTAAATTCTACAACAATCCAAGGAAACATTATTTTGCTAACTCAGTTGTGAAGTCTTGTAACAAACTTTCCAAAAGTATAGTGAATGCTGTGACTTTGAACCAGTTTAAAAACCATGAGCAAAGTCCTACACACAAAAACCAAGAAATACAGTTTTTTTACTCATTCTTTGAATTATTTTTCTTTGTTTATTCAGTACTTTTTTCTTTATGAATGTAAGACAATTCTTGGTATAGATATTAACAGTATTCGTATAACCTGTTAAAAATGATAAAAATATATGAAAAAATAAATACTCATTACATATTAAATATAGCTATTATACTCGTATATATAATAGTTTGGTTAATTGCATGTAGTTTTTATTTATATCTATTAACCTTTGCTTTTAAGTCAAAGGATTTAAAGTGTCAAAAGACTTGCCTAAAAACATTAAGTGCCCTTGAGGTGTGATCCTCCTTTTACAAAACATTGTATAAGATTCTCAAAGTACAGAGAGCAGTTTGAGCCATGTGATCTGCACTCTGTTTTAGTTGTTTCTTGGTATATTTTGATGTCTGTTTAGCATAACCTGGTTTTACTTACAAATCTAATATTGGTTAATCAATATTGTAATATCTGATTTTATAAATTTTTTCATAAAAATAAGTACAAATATTTACTTTTAACATTTTTTTTCTTTATTTTACACATGACAAGAAATATACATCATTTGTGAAAAAACAACAGATAATTTAATTGGACGCACAATTTTAATGGATCTGGGTTTGTTGCCTTTCATTTGTCGTGTCCCCAGTAAACTAGGCTTTTGCCTGTATCTCACTGAGGACATTTTTGATAGCAATATATCTCTTGTAGAACTCCACTATGACTTAATGCTTTTTCTGGACTATCCTCAACTCTTGTACGGCTTTATGCTTTTTCTGGGCTATCCAGTCAATCTATAATTTTTACTAATAATAACTTGGTTTTAAAAATCAAAACTGTTGTCTTTAGTTTTTCACTAGCCCTCGATATATCTATTTTTCTATATAAAACAATTTCTATATTTTTTGACAAGACTCTGTAATGCCCCGAAACTTCTTAATCAATTTATATCCATTAACTCTTACTTTAAGTAGATTAAGTCCCAATTATTTGTCAATTAACAAGAATGATTCCAAAAATGAATAGTGATTTATTTGGAGACTAAATTTTATTTTAAAATTTAACTGTACCATTTGGCTGAGATCTTGAGATTTCTTCTGTCTATATTCTCAAAATAAATACACATTAAAACACTCTTTAAAATTCCAATCTTTGGTCCCTCTTAACAATTTCAGTCAAATGATTTCTCATCAATTTTTTGTAAAAAAAAATTGCATCGAAATTGTAACTAAAAATGACAATGCCTCATTGTTATTTAACTGAATCCTTAATGACTTTTTATGGCACACTTTCTTTCAGCATATTTTAAATATAAATTAGTTTTCGGGGCAGATACAGAAAAATAGCTTTTTTTTAAGGTTTTTCAAATTTTTTTTATTATGACACAATAATATTTTCAACTAGTAAATTTTTATATTTAGTTTTCTCATAATAATTTGATATTATAAATTTATCATAAAATTTTCGTTTATTTTTTTCTTCAAGTAAAAGTTTGAATTAATCAGGTTTTAGAGAGATTTATAGGACATAAATTATAAGTGTTTTTGATCTACAAGTATATATTGAACTCTTAAATGGATATTCTTTGCTAAGAAATAGTACAATAGGTGGAAAATTCAAATATCTTAGCAGCATTATAATTAACACATTCGACCTAGATATATAATGAAGATTTGGACTCCTAGAACTTAAAGGGAATGTCGAGGGACAAAGAGGTGATGGAAGAAAACTAATGTATGTTTTCCAACATCATAGACTGCACGAGATTATAAGGTATTGGGGAGCTGATTTATCTGGCTAAAGATAGAGAGACTTTACTTCTAGTGATTGCCAATAACGAGGAATCCTGATATTGCGCTAATAGAAGAAGAATATTGTAGCATATTGGATATTAAATGAACAATAATTTGATTAATTTTTTTAAGGTGTATTTGAAAACAGTTTAAGGCTGCAAAAAATAATAGATATGTAAAGATATTTTGGTTATTTTCTTAATGTTATAATAAACTATTTGTTGAAAATGTTACTGTGCATGTTATGTTATATTTTTGTCAGATTCAATAATCAATTCAGTTACAATCTAAAATATTCTTAATATTCCAATAAAAACATGGCTTTATTCTAAAGCTCTATAAATATTTTTATAATTTATGAAGGTAAATAGTAAAGTGAGTAAAATACAAGTAAAGAACACAGTTATTAGAAATTTAGGGGGCAAAATGATGTTTCAAAACATGTAGCATAAATACACATAAATATTTATCACATTAAATACATTAGTTACAAACATATTTATATAATATAATGCGGGTAAATCTTTTAAAAATATTAACTTTTAAAGATTGAAAGAGACAGTCCAGTGTTTTGGTCAAATTGTGAACCTGTGAGAATTATATTTAAACCTTTTTTAGTCCACATAGAAATTTCTAAGTTAATATGTATGGGATTTTTATTTTTCACTGTTAATTCTGGTTAAGAAAATTAAAGTTTGTATGAAATAATTCAAAAATTCGCAGTCAGATTGATAATTTTGTACATAATTCGGTCTTCCTAAACATTGATATACTTTTAAGATGTTTTTAAAGGGACCAACTAATTTATTTATTAATTGTTTTTTATTTTAAATTGGTAGCTATTTTAAACGTTTTTTCCAATACATATTTTTTTAAGGGCAAAACGGTTCTTGGAAATCATTTTAAGTTCAGTTAATTTTGATCCCACATCCATCCTATAAATCTCTATCTAACGCGATCTACACTGGAATGTAAAATCTTACTTTTTTGAGTACGTCGATTTTTCATTTTTCAATTTGTTCAATTTTTTGTTGATATATATCATACTTTATATCATCATCATCATTGTCAACCAGGGTCGATCCACTGCTGGATCGCTCCCCAAGTTGACTCCAAATAGTTCGGTTTTTTGCTCGTTGATGCCATGTGATGCTGCCATGCTTCCTGATTTCGTCTATCCAGCGTACCTTCGATCTTCTTCTGGGCCTCTTTATGTCTCTTGGGTACCATTGGATTATTTCGGATGTCCATCGGGAGTCTGACATTCTGGCTACGTGTCCTGCTCATTGATAAAGTGTTAAATTTGGATAATGTATACATTAACTGGTCAATGTATGCACTAACAATGAGTTTTAGTCACAGTATAAATTGTTGCCTTACGTGTATATTTTCACTAGATAATGTATGCTTTAACTAGTAAGTGTGTGAACTCGCCGACACGAACTGGTCACATCGTGAACAAACAAGATCTGTCAGATGAGCGTTTTGACAGCTAACTTAAAAAGAGCGAGTTTGAAAATGACTCCACCACACATTAACAATTCTAATGACAGAAGCGAGTGCATTTTATTGTACACTTTGTCTGTAACATATACATGCACACTTACGTGTTATTTAAAAAATATATTTTCTTTTATCTACTCATTTAATCTCATTGATCATTGAATTCATTGAATTTCATTTTATTGATCAAGGAGGGCGGTGGAGTTGGAGTCGTGAAGTCACGGTATTTTTTATGGAATTGAAGTTGAAGAAATGGACCAGCCCTTACTTCATTTTATAATTTTCTTTAATGAATAATGTTACGTAAGCGGTTTCGTTACTTTGAATTCAAGGTGATTTTTATAATCGCTGGCATCATACAATTGCTGAAGATATTCTATAGTGATTCAGAGACTGGATCGGAGACATCGATGGTGATTTTACAGAACAGCCTTTTCAGTTGTTGATTGTATGGCTTTGTTAAACTAAAGTTTAAACAATGTTATTTTTTATTGAATGATTTAATGAAATTATTATAAGGGTCAAGTCTCTGATTGTTTTATGGAATATGTAAATGAAATTCACAATTTTACTGGGAAGATGATAAAATAATTAAGATGTTATAATGGTACAGAATATATGAATAACAAGATATATAAATTTGCAAGACAAAAAGGTATAAAGATAAAGTCGTGTCCACACATGTACATGAGCTGGTACTACGGAGAGATATAATAGAACAATAATGGATATGGCTAGATGTCTTCTAGCAGAAGCAAAAGTTGACAGACGTTACTGGCCTGAAGTGATTAAAGTAGTTTGGAAATACAAAAAACAAAATTGTGTTACTAAGTCATCTACCTTTGCAGAATATATTGCATTATCTGAAGCTCTATGAGAAATAAATTTCTTAAGAAATGTTGTTAATGATGTTTTTGTTGAAATTGTTCAACCTATTAAAGTTTATGAAGATAATTCTGGAGCTCTTGCTATAGCTAAATATGGAAACTTTACAAAAAATTCTAAGCATATAGAAGTACAATATCATTATGTTCATGAAAATGTTAAAATGGAATTGTTGAAATTGTTAAGATAGATTCAGATTCAAACATTGCTGATATTTTTACTAAGTAATTAGGAAGAATTAAATTTGCTAAATTCAGGGAAATGTTGAAATTGATATAAATGTTGTTTATGTCAGAAAATTAAGTAGGCTAAATTGCATTTCAATTTTTATTTAACATTTGGGTTAGTGGAAGAATTTTTTAAGAAAAAATTAAACATAATCCAAGAACCGTGATTTAAGTTTGAGGTTATGTCAGATAGTAATAACATGTTATAATGTTGCCAATGTAAAATAATGCTAGGAATTGCAATTTTGTCAATCGAAACAATTACACTTGTTGAAAATCCATAACATTAATTTATTCGTAGGCATATTTTTATTCAAAATAATATTTTATATGCAATGAAAATAATATTGGTTTCTATGTTAGATTTTCCCCAAAAATAATGAAACACATTGCGGTCCTCTATTTTCGCACAATTTCAAATATTTTGTTAAAAGGTGACAATGTTTCACGATTTACCTTTTAGAACATCATTATATTAATAATGATCGTCGTAAGCTTCTTTCGCTGTCATCACGAACAACAACATATCTTTGTTTAGGATTCAAAGTGATAAAAATGATTTTTTTGATAATTTTTCTGAAATAAAAATGACTTATTTATTTCATTAACTTTTTTACTATTAATATATGTTCTTTAAAGGATTATTTTGAATAAATTTTCATATTTTATATCTCCTTTCAGATTGCAATTGTTTATTAAAGTTTTTGGATTTTTTTCATATGGTAACTCCAGTGTACCGTAAGTTGGTGGACATTATGAATACTTTGACACACACCGAACCGTCAATGCATACAACAACTAGTTAGAGTTTGCATAAATTATTTTGTGTACACTATAACTAACACTAATGGGTAGTGCATACATTGACCAGTTAATGTATAAATTATCGAAATGTACACTTTGTCTGTAACATATACAATATTGCATAGAAAATCAACTAAATCGGTCCGAATATAAAAAAAATTCAGCGGAATATTTTAAATGCAGTATTATCTTTTCATTATTATTATTATTATCAGAAAACTCAAGGAAATATTTTGGATTAATAAAATGAAGAACTTTTATGGTTCTTTAACTTAGAAATCTTTAATCAATCAGAATTATCGTAGTGAAAATATTTTTGTTAAGATTTAAGCAATTTCTTGAAGACTTTGCACTCAAAGTTTTTTTTAGAAGTATTACTAGTCACGCATAGTAATATTAATAAAAATTGCTTTTAAATATTATCAAAATATCAGCTAGAAAAAATTATGATCATGAATAAAAATATGATAACACACCTGTCATGGAAGTTAGCACAAAATTAACTGTAGCATATCGCCATTGTGGCGCCTGCAAGTTTGGTGATAAAATCAAAATATAGTCATTTTGGCGCCTTCAAGTGCAAAGGGTTAAGTAAAAAAAAAATGGCCTGCTTAACATACATTTTAATCCCTTGGGAGTGTATCTTATTTCTCTGACTGGCTGCTGCAAGAGATCTTCAAATTAACTGGTGGGGCTGTCTCGATGTTCTAGTGCTATGCTCTTATCTAAGGGGCTGACGATGTGGCAAAGGACAGTTTCTATGACTGTCTTCTTTCTACTGTCAGTCGGTTCCTAAGAGATCCAATGTCATGAGTGATTTCAATGCCCAGATGATTTCCAATTTCACTCTTGGCCTAAATTTGATGGGTGGGAATGGCATTGGGACACTGGTTGATAATAGAGTAAGGATGATAACATTTGCAATTTTCTAATACAGTTAATATTCAATTTCATCATACATAATAAGAGAAAAGTACAATAATTTGAGATACAACTTAAATATCATAAAACTAACTGTTTACGTTTTTGTTTGAAGTGACATTGTTTTATCTATAAAGACTTTGCAGCCACTCAGTTTTTAATCTATCCACCGAGCCATGGAAAATATTAAATATTAGTTCGTAAGAAAAGTTTTTCGAGCTCCTTGGTTATTCTTCTTTGGTTCAATATCAATAATCAGTTTTTTAATTGGTTCAATATCAATAATATCAAAACAATGTTTTAATAAAAGTGTGTATATGAATTTAAATATTTAAAAATACATATTTAAAATGAAGCTCAATTTTTGCACTTTTTAAAAGCGTTTTATTCAGAAAAATTAACTAAATATTTCGAGATACTTCGTAATATTAATAAGTAAATAATGCTCTTTTGTAAAAAAAAAACACTTTCAAACAAATTATAAGTGTCGCCATAGTAAACTATCATGAAATAAATCATATTTTAAACATTCAAATTGTTACATGCTTGTATCTTGAGCTCATTGTGAGACAAAGTGACATATATTATGGTATATTTTTTTTTGGCAATTTAACTCTTTGCACTGAATGGCATCATCTTCATTTTTTTGTAAAACTCTGGGGAGTATGCCACTTGCCAATTTAGCGCTAATGTCCTTAGCAGATAGTTGTGTCATATCTATGTTCATATTATTATTTGCGATGGTACTTAAAATAAATTCTAAGTTACAATATGAAAAAGGTATTTTTTTTATCAATATTGCTACCTTGTACCTTGTAAATCTAGTACTTTGTAAAACACATAAAATTTTTCATTGGAAAGGGTTAAGGAACAATAACTTTCAAACAAACAATTTAAGAAATGGAAAGTTTTTACAAATTCGTTTGATTACATCACACATCTACAATATTAAGCAGAAGCCACAGAGTTTATTTACATCACACATTAGTTTGATTACATCACACATCTACAATATTAAGCAGAAGCCACAGAGTTTATTTCTATATTTTAAATATACACAGAAGGCACATTGAACATTGAGAGTTATAAGTTATCAGTACATGAAACATTGTTGGGTTAATAGAAGTTCTTATTTAATTGTATAAAATATGTTATGTATAGTCCAGTAAAAAGCAGTTTGTTACATGAAAAAGCATTTGGTTACTTAAGGGAAATATTAAAAATTTTAATACTCCTCTACATCACTATTTTTTAAACTTTTAAGCCTTGTGACCCTCTAAAATAAAAATAAATAAATTAATACTCACAAACCCCCTGCAATAACTTAATATTGTGTTGATTCATATGCATATGGCAGCACAAATGTTGTTTTTCTCAGAAAATATGTTATTTTCCTTTTATATAACATAAGTAAGCTATTTTTATTTTTGCGCCCCCCCCTGATATTTCCCCACAACGAACCACAGGTACCCACAATAATGATGCTCTACATCATAATTTCTTAATATATTGTCACAGATATTGCAGGAACACGTAACTCAATTTTTTGGTATAATTTTAATTTTTTTGTCATCTCTTGTATCATTGACACATTTTTGCGTTAACACATATATTTATTTTCAACTCTGAACGCATTTATTCATAACTGCAATACCAAGTGACGTTTTTATTTTATTATATTTTTGCAGAAAAATCGTTTTTTGTCTCACTTGTAAAATTTGGGCAATCCAAGATACGTGTTCCAGCAGTATCGGCGACGATATGTGTTGTTACTCAAAATTGAGTTGTTTGGCATTTTGACTATTGTATAGCCTATCTATTGGGTGTACAAATAAGTCACCGCCGTTTGACAAAAGTTGGCGCCACCAGTAAGTTATGGTTAAAATTGTCAGATGTAAAATGTCATTATCGTAAGGTTGGACATCTGTCAACAACATGACCTTGAAATATTAGTGAATTTTTATCAGTATAACATATTTTTTTGTGTTCGAAAATGTCAAGTTTTGAGCCGAATAAGCGTCATTTGCGGGAACTTTTGATTTACTTCTTCAATTTGAAGAAATCTGCAGCTGAGGCGCATCGATTGCTTGTAGAAGCATATGGTGAGGATGCCTTAAGTGAGAGAAGTTGTCGTGAGTGGTTTCAAAAGTTTAAGAACGGTGAATTTGACATCGAAGACAAAGAACGTAGCGGAAGGCCGAAAGTGTACGAAGACGCGGAATTGGAAGTATTATTGGATCAAGATTCGTGCCAAACGCAAGAAGAACTTGCACTTACATTAGGAGTGACTCAACAAGCAATTTCACATGGGTTGAAATCATTGGGAATGATTCAAAAACAAAGAAATTGGGATTCATATGAACTGACACGGAGAAACTTTGAATGCCAATTTTCCACATGTGAAATGCTGCTTGCCAGGCATAAACGAAAGGGTTTTCTGCACCATATAGTCACTGGTGATGAAAAATGCATCCATTATGATAATCCAAAAAGGAAGAAATCATGGGGAACCCCTGGTCATGCTTCAACATCTACGGCTAAGCCAAATATTCATGGAAAAAAACTCTTGTTGTGTATTTGGTGAGATCAGCTTGGTGTCGTGTATTATGAGTTGCTCAAACCGAATGAAACCATTGCTGGGGCTGTCTACCGAACATAATTGATGAGATTGAGTCGAGCACTCGAGGAAAAGCGCGCCCACTACTACGCCATACACGACAAAATTATTCTCCTGCATGATAATGCTAGTCCACATGTTGCGGCACCGGTCAAAACCTATTTGGAAACACTCAATTGAGAAGTTTTACCCCACCCGCTGTATTCACCAGACATTGCTCCTTCTGATTACCACTTGTTTTGATCGATGACGCATGGCCTGTCTGAGCAGCACTTCACATCATATGAAGATACCAAAAATTGAGTCGATTCGTGGATAGCCTCAAAAGATGATGATGATGACTGACGCGGTATTCGTATGCTGACAGAAAGATGGGGAAAAGTAGTGGCAAGCGATGGGTACTACTTCGAATAAAACATGAGGTTCCGTTCTTTCACAATAAATGCCCATTTTTTTATAAAAAACGGCGGAAACTTATTTGTACACCTAATAATATTATATAACACCCATATTTGATGAGCTTTCAAAGCCAAGGTTCATATTTATAAGATATAATATTGTTACCAATATAGGTAATGTATTTCATTGAGGTGCATGGCCGCGTGGTAACGCACTGGACTTCCAATGCCCCTCTGTGCTACCCCCCTTGAATGACATAGGCATTTTTTTCACCTTATATTTGAGGGTATAAGGATGTCTATGACTTTGGTCATACCTATTCTTTCAAAAAAAGAAGAAAGGAAAACATGCCGGTGTGCTCCAATTGTGTCACTTCTGTGTGCCATCAGATCCAGTACAGGGGTGTGGCCACTGAGTTTGCTGGTGCGCAATGGATCACTCACTTAAAAAAACAAACTCGACGGCACAACTTTTCTTTTCAACTGAATTGATGTTGGATTGGTGAGAGGTTCCTAAACTACGAGGTGCAGCAACGTAGATGAATGTATTTTATATTATTTAAACATAAAATTTATTTAATTTGTATGTTATCTGTAGATTTTATTTAATTAATCTTTATTTGGGTTGCAAAACCAAAACTTATACCTCAATCTGGGTCACGGATCAAAAAGTTTAAGAAACACTGCTCTATATGCTATTTTAAATTGATAAGAAACAGTAACAATGCTACTTTTTCAACGAAGTTCTAACTTCACTGTAATTTCCAATAAAACTTACTTCAGAATAAAAAAAATAGAATATTTTATGTGATAAATATAACTTGGTATACAATTTATAAAATGAAAATATTTTAAGGTGATTTCATTATAACTTCGCTAAATAAATATTGATAGCTTTGAATAAAGTGCCTTAATATTTCCGATAAATGAAATTAATATTTGAAAATTACAAAAACACAATAAAAAAGTTTAAATAATTGTAACTTTAACCAAATATATAATATTATCAAAATAATTATATTTTGCATTCTCAAATCTTAAAATTTTATAAAGGTTAGTATACTTTTAATATATTTTTTTATGATATTTGAAATAATCCCACCCACCACCTATGGTTTTTTTTTGATACTCGAAACTAACATATTCTTATGTTTAATTTGAGAAATCAATTTTCACTTTTATCAAAAATGAAATATTTTTATGAACATTTTTTTACTGGAAAAATCTTGTCAAACAAGTCTCATTTCAGGAGAACACACATTTTGGGTCTTTGGGATCTTGTATTACAATATAAAAAATAATGTTCATTATTTCCACAGCTTGATTATGTAAAAAATCAAAATAATAGTTTGTTCAGAAAGTAATTTAATATTTTTCAGCCAAATCAAATGCAAAATTTTTGTATTTATATGTAACTTGATTCTGTAATTCTGTTTTCAATATTTTCAGTATTATTGCAATCTCTTATGTAATAGAATGCTAATTATTTTCGATCAAAGCATTGATTTGGTAGACCTCAGTAGTACTTCCACTAGCCTTCCACAGCAGAAACCATCTTTGTGTGTCGTATGACCATTACCGATTTTTTAAACAACATTTGACAGACATGATCACTTACTGCATTGTCACTATACATTGTATATATATATATATTTTTGTGTGGTTTTTTTCTTTGCCTTTTCCATCTTCAATATGATGTCAAAAAACCACTTAAGCGATTTGAGTAAAAACTGTTAGGTTTCATAATAATATACATTCAGCATGTTTGTAATGAAGTTAATAATCAAAATTTTATCCTAATGACACTTAAAGTTTTTTTTAAAATCTGATTCTTTTTTTGAATAACTTAGTCCCTTTTGTATTATTTTACCGCTCCTCAACTATGCTGAACTGGTGTGTTGGCATAAAAGATTGCATGATGTTAACGCAACATGCGTGAAATACCTTCTCTTTCTAAATAAAGTTATCTTTATCTTCAAAAATTTGTTTTCATAGTGTGTCGAAGATAGATACCCTTAATATTATACTTATATATATTCTGCTTTGTGCAATTTTTTTAAACAGGATTTATTCAACTTATTTCATTCCATTTCCTTAACCATGACTTTTCAGACATAAACATTGTTTGGTTCATGTAATTATATGACTAACATACCATGACATCATTTCCTGGTAGTGATAAGTAGAGAACATTCCTTTATCTTCATCACGTCCATTCACTTCTGTTTCTTTTACTCATTATTTTTTCTTCTTTCAAAATTTCAATTACTTGGTTCAAGCATACTTTTCTTGGTGATCCCCTAGCACCCATCCCACTTATGCTTACATTACGAATTTGTATAGTCAGTCTCCCATCCATTTAACATGTATAAACGACCTCAATGTGCTCATTTTCAATCTATTTAACATATTAGTTTTAAGCTCACAATTATCCTTACTATATAATTACATATCGTATTCTGTCATTCATGGACACACCACATATTTTTATACATTTTCAGTGTATACATTTTCATCGCATTTTCTCAGTGTATACATTTTCATCGCATTTACTTAACTCTGTCATTCATTTTTTATATCCGAATATTCCGAATTTTATATCTGAATATAGTAGTTTATACGAGTATATGAGATTTTCTTATTCTAATTTTTTTTATTTATATATTAATTTTCTCCATTATATATTATATTCATTATGAATGATTTTATAGAATAACTACAACACTGATTACTTATGTAACTAAAAACGATCAAAGTACCATATTAAATTTAAATGTAAAATATTACCCCCATTTATTTGAAATTTGCGATTTATTTTTAGTGTTTATAAATTTAAATATTTGACTCTGGTTTCAAGCTCCGAAGGCAGTCATCATTGCATATTCCTACTATTACTATAGCTTAAACTCCCTGTTGGGAACATGCAGAGGCTATAAATTTTCTCCATGTATGCGGATCAGATAAAAAAAATTTGCTTTCTCGCAAATAATGTCAACCTCTACGAGCTCCGGCAAATGCAGTCTTCAGTAGTCAACAAGGGCAGCGGAAACCAAAAGGTTTGAAAAATAGACAACCGAAGCAGGAGGATTCAGCTAGTATTTGTAGTACATGACCAAGCCACCTGATAACTGAACAATATGGGGCTGGTACGTTGCTTCTTTATCATCTTATTTATGATGTCTGATTTTGAAGCGTTGCAATTTTGATCCTGAGAAAATAATTCACGAGTTCCAGACAAGTTTGCATAGATTACCAACTTCAGTCGAATTATGAAGTAAATGACAGATTTTCGAATGAGTAAACATTTTTTTTTATCAAGATTGAAATATTTCCAATATATCCAAACGAATAATCCATAAAATCTCATTCCGTCTTAAAACTGTATTGCCAGTTGACCATGTTCTTGGTATTATAAAAAAAAATATTAATATTTTGAAATTTATGAGTACCTTCGCGAACTTATAAATTTTCTTTTTTTATAGACATACGAGTATATTGAGCCAAAATACTTCCAAAAATCTTTACATTGCAAATTTTTTATTTACCTATGAAAATTAAAACATTTTTTTTTGTCTAAATAATTGATAAATATTCATTCTAATCATCATTTAAAATTTGTTTCTAAATTTGTTATGATGTCCTTTTGCCCAGGATGCATTCATAGAATATAAATAGTACTTGACATAAGTAATATTATCTATGTTTAAAAAGAGAACAAAATCTTTATACATGTGATATTTGTAGGTTTGATAATAAAAACATATTTAATTTTTTTATAACATACATGTTGTCTAGTTTTTTACTGTAGTGAAATCTGTGTAAAATAAAATTTAAGCATTATTTCTCTTTAATCAGCTAGTGAAAGTATACTATTACATGATGTAACAGAAAATTATTTCTTATCAGTAAGGCTAGATTTCAACTTGGCATAAAAGCTCTTATAGTCAGGTAACTTGACTTGACTCACTGTAAAAAAATGTATGAAAGCTATGTTGGAAGTGTTGTACCGCGGACATGTTATGGTAGGCTCATGTTCAACGCAGAGTATCTTGTGGTATGTCCGCTGTTAGGTATTGTTGTAAAATGACTGTATTAGTGTGATTTCATAAAAAAAGAATTTATGTTGTGTAGTTAAAAATAATTACACACACAATTAAACCATAAATTTCCTCATAATAGAATGTTGCTAAAATATTATTTTTGTTCCTATTACCAATATATTTTTTTCTTATGTACATTTGAAATGCTTATATGGTATATATTATTATCTATGCTTTATAGACATTAATAGCTTTAAAAATATTTAAAAAATGAATACACCAAATTAAATATCAATTTAAATACAGAAAAAACCTTGTTTAATGCGATAATTCAGCCTATGATTACCTCGCACTCATATAATAAACAATAGGATTAATTCTAATTAATTCACCAAGTTCGAAAAAATACACATACATTAGAGGATAAAAATATCAAAGAATAAAAAAACAATGTATGAATTTTTATTATCTGAATGAATTAAGTGCGAAGATTGTACGAGAACTTAGATATCTTAGATACTCATCCAATGCTGAGAACATGCCTGGCGTGTCCATATGAACATCTGCTTCATGCTCAGAACACGCGCGGCGTGTCCATGCCTAAATATTGTCGTATTCTAAAAATAATATCGTAGCACTGTTAATATTGTTAGTGTATTACATAAGCATACGATATTCGTTCATTACTTCGAATTCTCAATGGACAAAATAAAAATAACATTAAAATAAACACATTTGAAAAAGGCCAAAAATAAAATTTATTTGAGAATATTTTTTACATGTGTAAACCCACCATTACAGCATGGCCTTGCCACTGATACCACTGTATGGTAAAGTGAGGACGCGTCGACTTCCCGTGTCGAGTTATGGGTACCTATCCACACATGTTTGAAATAAGGCATAATTTTAATTATTTTTCATCGATTTTATTATTCAAATATATTGAGCACCGATCGGTTGTCATGCATTTTATGTTAGCAGTGAAAAGGTTAACTACTTTTATAAATCGCAAGATTTTTAGTTACTTTGATTCCTGGCTGAGATATAAGTACTTCAGTTTTAGCTTAGAAAGTTTTTATAGGCATTCATTTCCAAAAGAGTCCAGTTTCATCTATGTTATGTTGATAATTTAACGATCATCATACTCTCCATCCTGAATTAACTATTGCAGAACTTCCAGAAACTTGGCGGCATATTCTTTATCTGTGTTTGCGGATTTCCCAATTATTTTCTCATTATGCAGTCCTGCTCGATTTTTAAAGCAATCAAACCATCATGTACAGGTGTGAAGTTTTCACTTTCTCCTTAAAATTTTGTCTCAGTTAATGTTGCCAAAGTTATGAAAGCTTTTGCCTGATTAATTATTGTACTAAGAGGTATTTGTTTCTGGTTATAATCCTCAATCCAAATTGATTGAAGATGTTCCATTTCTATCATGACATGGCTTCTATTTTGTTTGATTTGCATGCTTAAAGAAACAGAAACGACTATTCCTTGTTCTTTGTATTCTTTGCATTTACTTAAGATAGTCCAAATTATAGAATCACTATATCTAAGTTCTCGTACAATCTTCGCATTGCTTCTTCCGCTTTAGTGCCTTTTAATAACTTCAAACTTTTCAGGAGAGGAGGGCAAACGATAATGATTAACTGATTAATCAGCTGCTTAAAATGGAAAATAGTTTAATGTTGCTTAAGCACGCTAATTGATTTTCGCAGGAATAGAATTTACGTTAAGCAAGGCTTTCCTGTACTTGGAAATTAATATAAGTATAAAATTGAAAACATGTTGTTTCGCTATAATTGTACAATTTAAAATATGTTACAACTTGAAAACTTGCAAGGAGAGAAATTTAAATATGTATTTTTGAATATCTAACAAAATTATTTGTAAAATATAAAGCTATTTTTTTGTAAGGCCTGATACACTTCGATTTGAAAACTTATCATCAATAGCTTTAAATGGTGTAAAGTTGTTACAAAAAATGAAATACTATCATTCAGACTGGATTTACAAATTATGGGTGAACCCATAGACTTCCTTTCTACCCTATTTGTGTTAACTATAGTATGCCTATGGATAGAGCTGGGTTGAGATATTTTGATGCTTGGGGCATTCATTAAAATATGAGCTCTGACAATAAGGTTACAGTTTTATTCTAAACACTTTTAAGAATAGATAAAATTAATGTTATATGTTCCCAATGGACATCTTTAAAAATCACCCCCTTCCTCTAGTACTCAGAAAATTGGGGGTGTATAGTCACTTACCCCCACAATATAAATCAACTTACAACTTCATTTTTCAAACTTACAGGGTGGCAAAATTATCAATGACTTTATTAAAATTGATTTTGTTCTAAATTAGATGTTCAATAGAGAAAAAAGCCTTTATTGTCCAAGACTTAATCTCAAATAAATTTTGATTATCTTTTGTTAACTAAAACTTCTTTCACATGATTCTATGGTTAAGGATATTTACAAAAATGTACACAATCAATATTGGGATATAATTTTTAATTTTTTTTGCTATTTTTTATTTTTTTACTGTCCGATTTTGTCGTTCTTCAAATATTGCAACTAGAGGGCAGTGCCCCGGTTGCCCCATTCTTTTTATTTCCTTCATAGACAATATTATGATATTTTTTATATTTGTTTAAAAATAAACATAAAAGTTTGAATGATTCTACAAAAGTATTCCATTTGAACACTGGGCTCATATGTAAGATTATGTAAAACATTTAAAAATCGCACATAACACGCTTTTAAAGCTGAATTGGTTTTATTGAATTTTAATTAAATATATTTTTTAACCCACAAAATAAGTGAAGAAAATCATTTACATAATTATCAGAATGTTGGGTCTTAATATATTATTAGCTTTGCGTATAATACATAGACATAACATTAGCTACAAAAAATAATAATAAACTTCTTTTATTTGTTGACACCCTTATTTCACTCATACACAATTTCAAATTATTTAGGAAATATCTTTTAAAATTGAGATCAGATTATCATTCTTATCGCAGAGAGAGAGAAATAAAAGATTTTACAATAGTAACTTTTTTCAAAATTACTTGAAATTGAGAATTGTAGCTCTTTCTTACATTTTTAATACAGGTATCTCTCCCTATATATGATTGATTGGTTGTAGAAAACATTGCTTGATTTGGAAAATGCTTAAAGTGAACTGATTGAATAAACTGGGTGAGATTGGTTTTCAATGAAAAAAAAATAGCTTAAAAATCATAAAAAAACTATTATTATTTTTATTTTCAATTAATATACCTATATAGCTCATTCCTTTCAATCGGGTAAATTCAAATTGGCTTTTAACATATTTTTTAAATTTTATTATTCAAATTGCATTATAATAAAATTGCATAAAGTGACATCACATATAATAAGAGATACATGTATTAAAAATGTCTCTGTTTCTTTGCATAAAAAATAACTATGTTAAATAATATAAAAGGTAATTGGCATATGTATACAAAAATAATAGTATAGAAATTTAAACATTCAAAATTGTTTTACGTTATTTGTCTATGGAATTTATTTTTTATTGGGGCTGCATTATTAAAAAATCTTCCAAGACTTTTTATAGGAAATATTGATTTTTTCTTTTATTTATTCGTAAGATAATAAAGCAAAGTCTTAATCAGTGCACAGAATTTCACCCATGAATCTTGTTATAGAAGTTAAAGCTTTTGAGAGATCTTCAGGCCAGGGCTTCACTCCCTGTAGTAGGATCATCAGTAGGAAGCCTGAAATATAAAACATGATTATTCAAAGTAATTCGAAAATACTGTCAGAAAACTTGGCAAGGGTGTTTAAACAGATTCTGAAACTAACGGGTAAATCTCTTTGATATAGTAAGTTTCTCTCGTTGATGAATTAGACATTTTCAAGAAATCCAATGCCCCTATAGTATAACATTGAATATTTTTAGTTCTTGATTGAAAACTATAGGTCCCATATTTTTTTTGAGCTGGATGAATTTACAAGTAAGCTGAGATTGAACTGAGATTTTTTTATTACAAGAATATTCAATAAATACCACAATGTTTCCCTTGAAAGCCCTAATAATCCCTTAAAAATTCTATATATTCCCTAAAAATTAAAACTGCTTACCAGTATTGCTCCTGTTGAGAATGTCTGGTTTAATTCAACAAGATTAAAACAACAGCAGAAGAAAACATAATGGGTGGACAATGGATCAAGTTGGGAAAGCGTAAAAATGGCAGACAAAATAGCACAGTTGAACTCCACTTATGATAAGTTAGTGGCCTCATCCTGTTGGAAAACGAATTTTATCCCTTTTTTTCATTTATCTTAATACAGAAATCTCAAAGCATATAAACTATATAATTTATTAAGTGGCCTATACTTTACAGACAGATATTTTCGTCTTTTGCTTATGATAACTAACAAATATAAAAAAAAAAATTGGGTATTTATTGGAGGCAGTCGTAAGTGGAGTTGTATCATTTGAGCATCCACACACCATGCTAAAAGAGCTGAATGAATACAGGAAGTGCTTTCTGTGTTGTTAATTGTAAATTGAAAAAAAAATGTTGAGCAAAGCACCAAAAAGCAGGGCCTTACTGTATCATTATGTTGCTATCATATCAAAACATATGCGCAATTATGTACTGGGCTTCTTAAACAACAGTAACTATGAAATAGCTATCTTTTCAATTGAATAAAATGTGTGTTAATGATTCTATAGCCTTCTAGAAAAAAATAAAAGTGAAAGTGAAACTTATGTTTTTATTGCAATATCAAATATGTTGCATCTCCCGGAATAGTTGTTTCCTCTTTGCGTTTCAACAAGCACTCAAATTTAAAACTTCAACGCTAAAGAGTCCTTTTCAGCTTTCAGCTGGATACAAGATGTATACAGTACACTCTCGATTATCAGGGATCACATAAATGGGGTTGTAGATTAATCAGGGTAGTTAAAAAATCCGAATTTTGATATGAGATTTAATTAATCAGTATTATTAAAAAACGAATTTTTTACTCTCCCAGTTAATTGGTAACCTGGTTAATGCAACCCCAGATAATTAAAAGTCCACTATATTGTATTATATTCTTCGTGTTGTATAGTACGATCGGGGGTTTTATAACCATAATACAATTTCTTCTAACAAACCAAAAATATGTAACAAGTCCTTATTTAAATAAAAAACGGGGCTTCTTTTTTCATTTCATTGGGAATTGATTGAACGCAAAGCTTCCGAATTGGAAGTTATGCCAACTAGGTCATCAATAATCCGTGAGAAAACTATTTGTTAATATATATTTTTTAAGCAAATAAATTGCTATATTTTGTTAGTACTGTTATTTATAAATGTCTTTGTGACCCTTTTTTTAAAGTTGTACTTTCTTTAAAAATAAAGCCACAGATAGTATTGTTAGTAGCATAAATATGTATATTTACACAAACTTAGATTGTTATTGTCATTATCAAGGATAAAAAAAAAATGCACAAACCTGTCATAGCTATGCTATGTTGGCGTCGGTTGTGCTTCTTTCTGTTTGCAACATGAAAGACAACGAAGCTTAGCGTCATCTCCAACCTACAGAATAAATGTATACATTAATCATTTTCAATATAACACTTCACTTAATTTTATGAGAATTTATGCGGTTAACTGTATGCTGATGATATGGTAGTGTTAGCGAAGAATGAGGATGAATTACAGAGATTAGTAAATCGATTGTATGAGAGATGCAAAGAGAAAGATCTGAGAATGAATATTTCAAAATTCAAAGTCATCTTGATAGACAAATGTCATTGGAAAAGTAAATGTGATTGATTACGGGTGAACAATGAAAGATTAGAGGAAGCTACATTTATTGACTTTATAATTGTATTAACTGCTTCATCTGATGTTCCCGCGGCTGGGTACGCCCTCTATACGTAAGGGTGAATCTCCACTGGGAGTTTTACGGTAGCTGGTTCCAGAGTCTGGAAGTATAGATAGTAAACGGCGACGTGAAGAAGGAGCGACTGACTGAAATTGCCAGATATGAATCATTGCTTGAGCGTAGCATGAAACCATGATTGTAGAGGTACTGAACATATTCGGTGAGATATTGAGGGGCGGCAGGAGCATTTATGATTTACATATAAGTGACAATACCTATAATTTAATATTTAGATAGAAGTGAATATATATTATACATACCTGTAGGCCATTTCTTATATTTAACAAATTTCACTTTTTGACCTCAAACAGATATATAGGATAGTTGGAAGGAATTCTGCTATTTAGATTTTTCGTCGCATTAGGTTTTCGAAACTTTGCAACTTTTGTTGGTCTTTGAGTATCATGATCAATGTTTCAGACCAGTATGTTTTTTTTTAAAGAATAGTTATGACCGAAGTCATAGGTATTCTTATACCCTCGAATACTAGGCGGAAAAAGTGCCTGTGTCGTTTGAGGGGAGTAAAACAGCGCAGGGTTCGAACCGACGACCTTCCGCACAGAAGTCCAGTGTGTTACCGCACGGCCATGCATCTGTTCAATGTTACTACGGATAAGGGGACAGAATTGTATTGGGTGTACAAATAAGTCACCGCCGTTTGACAAAAGTTGGCGCCACCAGTAAGTTATGGTTAAAATTGTCAGATGTAAAATGTCATTATCGTAAGGTTGGACATCTGTCAACAACATGACCTTGAAATATTAGTGAATTTTTATCAGTATAACATATTTTTTTGTGTTCGAAAATGTCAAGTTTTGAGCCGAATAAGCGTCATTTGCGGGAACTTTTGATTTACTTCTTCAATTTGAAGAAATCTGCAGCTGAGGCGCATCGATTGATTGTAGAAGCATATGGTGAGGCTGCCTTAAGTGAGAGAAGTTGTCGTGAGTGGTTTCAAAAGTTTAAGAACGGTGAATTTGACATCGAAGACAAAGAACGTAGCGGAAGGCCGAAAGTGTACGAAGACGCGGAATTGGAAGTATTATTGGATCAAGATTCGTACCAAACGCAAGAAGAACTTGCACTTACATTAGGAGTGACTCAACAAGCAATTTCACATAGGTTGAAATCATTGGGAATGATTCAAAAACAAGGAAATTGGGTTCCATATGAACTGACACCGAGAAACGTTGAACGCCGATTTTCCACATGTGAAATGCTGCTTGCCAGGCATAAACGAAAGGGTTTTCTGCACCGTATAGTCACTGGTGATGAAAAATGGATCCACTATGATAATCCAAAAAGGAAGAAATCATGGGGAACCCCTGGCCATGCTTCAACATCTACAGCTAAGCCAAATATTCATGGAAAAAAACTCTTGTTGTGTATTTGGTGGGATCAGCTTGGTGTCGTGTATTATGAGTTGCTCAAACCGAACGAAACCATTGCTGGGGCTGTCTACCGAGCACAATTGATGAGATTGAGTCGAGCACTCGAGGAAAAGCGCGCCCACTGCTACTCCAGACACGACAAAATTATTCTCCTGCATGATAATGCTCGTCCACATGTTGCGGCGCCGGTCAAAACCTTTTTGGAAACAATCAATTGGGAAGTTTTACCCCACCCGCTGTATTCACCAGACATTGCTCCTTCTGATTTTCACTTGTTTCGATCGATGACGCATGACCTGTCTGAGCAGCACTTCACATCATATGAAGATACCAAAAATTGGGTCGATTCGTGGATAGCCTCAAAAGATGAAGCATTCTTCCGACGCTGTATCCGTATGCTGCCAGAAAGATGGGAAAAGGTAGTGGCAAGCGATGGGCAATACTTCGAATAAAACATGAGGTTCCGTTCTTTCACAATAAATGCCCAATTTTTGATAAAAAACGGCGGAAACTTATTTGTACACCTCAGCTTGGCGTTCTGGGACAAGGCTTTAAAAATCGGTAATTTTATTGTACCTAATTCATAATAAATTTTTAATGAATTTTAATCATGTTTAGGAGACTTTACAAATATTAACAAAAATAATACAATAAAATGTATGCATAGAAAAAAAATTATTATTCAAGGAAAATATAAATAGTTATATAAAATAATAATATAAATAATATAAATAGTTATATAAAATTTTGAATAAAATGAAGGGGCCACGAGATATGTTGACTTGATGATGAACCCTTATAAATTATTATATTTAATATGTAAAATTATAAACAATCATTATCTGTTACTTTTTAAAATCAAATAAAAAATATACCTTAACAGATCTATTGATGATGCAGAGAGTGGTCAATGAGACGACAAAGAGAGCTGTAGGGACTAAAATGGCAATCATCAATTCTCGCCATGTCTGCTCCAAGTCGAACCTTGCCAGAACCAACTGGGAATCATTCTGGAAAATTTAATAGATATCATGAATATAATTTGATATAACATCTCAGTTGCAAACTTCTCATTAATTGCTTGATGTATAGATCTTGTATCTTTAATTTTAGAATGTAAAGTAAGCACTTGTAAAATAAATAAAAATATTTAAAGCCAGAGTATATATTATGATGATCAATTTTTCTTAAAAAATCTGGTTGTGTTTTGGGATCTACTAGATAAAAATGTGGTTTTCTATCAAAATTCACACACATTGATAACATCCATGTCGTCATTGTTCTGCGAAAAGCATTTAAGTCCAAATATTGAGTTTTGAGATAAATCCAATTTAAGTTTTGGAAGGCGATGTAAAATCAAGAGTTATAATTTTTTATCTTTTCATAACAGCGAAACCATATAACTTTTGTACATAAATGTTTTTTACGTGTGTATATATTTTTAATTTAAGTAAAATGGCATCAAAAAGTCATTTTAAGCAAAAATGGACTTTAATGCTTTTCGCAGAACAACAATGATATATTATTCTACGCAAGCAAAATTCAAGTGAAAAAAACTAACCTCTCAACAATAATTGTAGGGCTATAGGAAAATAAGGATGACAGGATATTCTAGTAAAGTAATATTTTTTCATTGAACATGTTTATTCTTAAAAATTCTTTCCTCTGTTGAACTGCATGGACCGCAAATGAAGATGTGTATAATGAGGTGTGATGTATTGGTATGCAAAGGTGCTACTGCTATTGTTATTTTACAGATGATAGAATTTAGAAACATCTGGAAGATGATTGTTAGGAGTGTCTGTATAGGGGAGTCAAGATCCTTAATCTTGCAAAAGTTGATTAAAAAGAAGAAATATCTTATTTCCTTTATGTAGTCAATTTCATACAAGTATCATTCTTAACTCAGAAACAATGTGATGATAAGCAGGATGAAGAGTAGCACTGTGAGATGGTTTAAGCAAGTTAAATGAATAAATTAAGGAAAACTGACTTAACAATATACAGTGCAAATTTGAATTAAAGGTGCGGCAGAGGAAGATCAAGGAAAGTATGGTTGAATTTAGTCAGAGAACCCAAAGAGCTATATAGTATGAATGTGGGAAAGGGAAAAAAAGATGTGTCATGATCGAAAAGTGTGGCATTATGCCCTATCTGCCTATTCTGAAAGGAGATTGGCGTGATTGATCATATTTATGTATGTATCGATTTAACGTGTACAACAGCCTCTTGTTTATCCGAGTTTGCACTAACCAGGTTGTGGATTAATTGAGGAAGTAAAAAAATATGAAAATTTCACAATATTATGTAATACATTTCAATTGAAGACCAACCATGCACGCTACGATATAACTGTAATGAAAAATTGAACGTCAAATGTTTTTTGAGATAATAAAATACTTTACTCTTGTAGCTTAAATAGCATAGCTAGTACGTAGGTTAATGTTGAATATATGCTTAATTTTTTTCTTTTACAATCTTTACAGACGAAGATTAATCATGCCAATGTTCTTTCTTCGCCTCGGATAATCAAGAACTTACTGTATTTTTAGTTTCTCCATCCACATTATAAACTATATTATGGATATAACTTATTATTTATGTGACCATATTTTGGGAGAGGAAAAAGTTTGAAACCTTTGCCGAGAATAATTACTGTTGATTTTTGTTCCTCATTGGTAATTGAGCCGTTCAATTAATGAATGCTGCTTTTCAAACAAGGGAGGGTTTAGCCTCCATTAATGTATGTTAAATAATATCAAATTCATGGCTGAACCCCCGGAAAAGCTGTTGATTCATTGAAAAACTAGGAGTGTTCACTACACTGCTTTTCAAACTTTTACCTTTTCTTGAATCAGTAGTTTTGTCAAGTGTATACCAATTTCTCGTATTATTTGGGAAATTAAAGTAACATTCCTATTTGATGACATGCCCCATTGGATTACTGATAAAAAAATCCGCTTGATGTATTTTCATGAAAGTGTTAAATACATCAATAGATAATAATCTATCTATCTATCTATCTATCTATCTATCTTCTATCTTCTATCTTCTATATAAATAAAAATGTAAATGTTCGTTAATTATTGCTAGCTAATCTCCGGAAGTTCTCTACCGATCGCTTTGAAATTTTGAGTAAAGTTAATATTCGTCAACGGAAATGTTTTTTGATTTTTATTTATATATATATATATATATATATATATATATATATATATATATATATATATATATATATATCAGTGTATATAATAAAATTTTTAAATCAGAAAACATTACCTAGGCGAACCTGTCGGGGACAAAGATATCAAATATTGAATATCAACTGTCAAAATATTATGACAGTTGAGCATATTGCATTTTCGAGGTTTAGTAATTAATATTTGATATTCAATGATTTAGTCTATATACATAAAATATAAAATAATTTTATGTTTGATAATAAATATTTCCTGTTGAATAATAATTCTACGATAAATTAGGTTAGAATCCAAGATACGTCAAAATAAAATTTGTGTTAATAAGGATAAGTTCCATTGTGTCATAGCAGCTTGAGAAAATCTTAACATGGCTGAGTCTAGACTTTATAGCGCAAGCGCAGGAAATATATTTGGCAGAACTAATACTAAATTTGTAAAAAATATCCAACTAAAATTTTATTTGTTTTGAAATATTTTGAGTATCGTTAAAATAAATATAATCGCTAAAACAAATATAGCTTATATGTATAAAGAGATCTAAAATAAATATAACTTACATGTATAAAAAGATCGAGGATCACTAAAATAAATATAACTTATATGTATAAAAAAACAGATGCGTGATACTCTCGCGTGGTAGAGTGAAACTTCTTAGCTCCTAGGAAAAGTTGATTTTATGCATTGCTTTTTTTCGATTTGTTAACGATTTTTTTTAGGATTAGGAAATGGTTCTGTGGAATTTAATTCAAGAAAGTCTCTTTTAATTCGATGAAAAAACTATTTTTTTTTATTTTTTATAATAAACAATAATAAATATCTGCGCTAATTTATCCGCCATTTTCATTTCATAATGTGCGTTGTTAACATACCTACCTCTAAGATTATCTTTTTCACTTAGTTTTTTTAACTTATTTTTTTATTTTTCTGTTCAATTAGCGATAAAATTTAATTGTGTTGATTGATTTTCGTTTAAATTCAAATCATATCGTGAATTGATCTCTTGGAGTGACGCGATTATTTGCTTCACAGAGACAACGTGATGCTGGTATGTACATTTTTGACAAACGTCATATTTATTTTAAACGAACTGACAAATTTTTGCTTATTTGTAACAAGATGTATTAATTTGTCATCATTGTTGTTTTTTTTAATGTATTTACCTAAATAACTTGCTATTTATTAGAATAGATATTTATTGTTCATTAATGACGCGTCCAAACATGTCACATCCAAATTTAATTCGTGCGTAGTTTGCAATGTCTTTCCTTAACATTTAATTAATTCCAATAATCTCTCTCTTTGCTTAACATTTAATTCGTTCCAATTATCTCTGTATTTCCTTAACAATACTCCTATTGGACAAATATTTGACAAATGCGTGTCCAGCTGCAAAACAATCGATCAGCTGAGATATTCTCACATCAATTGCTGGAAATTGGGGACGGAAAGGTGCAGGTTGATATGACCCCAGGATGAATTTCACTGTCTCATAACTTAATGTTTCACAATTTCGAGGAAGCAGCAGAACGACGTGTAGCCAGACTTGAGGATGCACGGTTGCGAGCACGGCGATCGCGTTCTGCAGATTCAGAACTGGTTCGTTCTCAACAGAATGTACGCGACAGGCTGATAGTGGCTGAAATAGGTCATTAGGAATATCAAAAGTATCTTTTTTATATAGAATTTAATTTTATCTATACGTTTATATTTCAAAATATATCAAATCGTATATAGAAATGGAGATTTTTTAATTAGTTTTATATTCATTCGTTTGAATCAGACCAAGCTTCGCTCTGAAGAATACGTTCATTTGCGAGATACAGTTGTAAATGACGGTAATACAACTAACGTTTGAAGACTAACGATTTGGCCATCTTCATATACAGGCAGTCCACGTCATATGCATGAGTATGCTCAATATGCAATTGCGTATGTTCATTACTACGGGTGTCCAGACCTATTCACTACATTCACATGCAATTCAGCTTGGGACGATATACAACAGCTCATGGTAAAACATGAAGTGTTTCGGTCTGTGCGCTGCTGGATATACTCAGTGGAATAGCAAAAGAGAGGATGGCCACATGCACATATAGTACTAATCTGGCTCTATGACAAAATCACTTCAAACGAAATCGACAATGTAATGTGCGCTGAAATACCCGATGCCGACGTCGATAAGGATTTGCATGAAGTTGTGACGAAATATATGATACATGGACCTTGCGGTACACTGAATCCAAATTCACTATGCATGATAGACGGAAAATGATCTAAGCGATATCCTCGAGCATTAGTATCCAACACGGTTACAGGAAACGATGGATATCCTTTATAAAGAAGAAGATCAACAGAAGATGGCGGGAAATTAGCAACCATACAAATGTGAAATGGTGACATCAAAGTAGACAACCATTGGGTTATTGCATATTCGCTTTTGCTATCAAAAACATACAAAGCGCACATAAACGTGGAATACTGTAACCCCGTTAAATCGATCAAATACATTTGTAAGTACAATACGTGAATAAAGGCAGCTACATGGTAGTTTTTGGCGTGCAACCAGAATGCGGGATGGGAATGCGATCATACATATCGATGAAATCGCACAGTATCAGGCTGGAAGATACATAAGCAGCAATGAAGCTGTATGGCGAAATCTTTCATTTCCCATACATGAACGAAGTCCAGCTGTTGTTCACTTAGCAGTACATCTAGAAAATGGACAACGCGTTTATTTCAGAGCTGCAAATGTGCAACAAATAGCCCTGAATCCACCGGCTACAACGTTAAATGCTTTCTTCACGTTATGTCAAAATGACGCGTTTGCGAAAATACTGCTGTATCAGTGATTGTGACATCAAAAGAAGAATTGGTTGAAAAAGTATTTACCAATATTCAAATCAATTATAAGAATCACGATTGGCTGAGTGAACGAGCTATTGTTGCCGCCAAGAACAAAGACGTTTACGAACTTAACAATATTATTCAGTTCCTTTTTTAATGTTTCGCAATTTTATATGTTTTTGTTATAACTTTCTTTCTTCTTTTTCAGTGCAATCGATCTTTCATTTGAATTCAAATCATATCGTGAATTGACCTCTTGGAGTGATGCGATCATTTGCGAGCACGGCAATAAACGCGACAGACTGAGAGTGGCTGAAAGACATAAAAAATATTGTATACCCACAAGCATTGTGAAATTAAACATATTAGAAACGTGTGCTTTCTCTTTTCTTTATTTTCCATTTAACCAGACTGAGCCACAGCAACGCGTGGCCGGGTACAGCTAGTAATGAATAAAAAATATAATATCCAGCAGACTAATGCTGGCTTTAGACTAATGCCACCGATAATATTTAGACTTATATCAAAACTGACAACTAAGTAATGACACAGAATGTGACCAATAGGGTTTGTCTAAGAAATCCTGGATAAAGATTGTTTTGTTGTCAGCGGTATTATTTTATATGTTGTTTATAGTTAAGGCATTAACGTTGTGGAGGTTTAAAGACATTGTAATTTATTTTTATCAAACACTGTTTATTCCACTTTTTTGTGACGGTATAACCCTACCGGTTTCAAGGCTTTCACCTCATCTTCAGGGGAGCGCAAACAAGTCTTGTTTGCGCTCCCCTGAAGATGAGGTGAAAACCTTGAAACTGGTAGGGTTATACCGTCACAAAAAAGTGGAATAAACAGTGTTTGATAAAAATAAATTACAATGGTATTATTTTATGTGAACAGTCTCTTATCTGTGATTTTGCTTTCCGCGGTTTCAGTTACTTTCAGTCAATCAAGGTTTGAAAGTATTAAATGGAAAATTTCAACGTATCGTCAGAAGGTCAATAGAGCCCAACGCTACATCATAAATACCTATGTTAATCACTTCACATTTTTATATAACGAGCGCATACATATATTTTTTTCAATAAAAAGAGCTCAAGAATTAGCTTTCTTTTCAATAGAAACCATGAAACTAAAACTTTGGAAAAGTCACTATGGATAGATGTTATGTGATGGATAGTTACCCTGTTTTTTTTCTTCTATAAAGTGAACCCCAGCATCAACTGTTTTATAGACAGAATCCATAAAATATTAGATTAGAAATATAATATTGTACATACATGTCAGTCATTAGAGATTTCTAAAACGAAATATTTCATCATTGTTTTAATGTGTTCTTATAAACACTCTCAGCCCCTGCAGATAAGTGGAGTGTGGGAAAAGTAATTTCAGTTTATTTTTTACCTGAAATGTGTGTTGTCTGACCACATTTGAAAAGAGATGAAGATATCTCTTTCACCAAAATGAGTATATTAAGGGTCCATAAGGCCCAAATTCCTTAGATATATTTGCACTAGAGAGCAACAAGGTCACTATGACATTCCATCCCATAAATATATCTTTGTGAAATATTTTATTGTGATTTATTGTACAAGTCACCTGAATAAAATATTTAAGAAAGTGCAGTATGTATTGTATTATCCATAATCACCTTCTCCTGACTTCCGACATAACATAAATCAGCTACTCAAAATTATTAAAACTAAATATTTCTGAAAATACTAGTTACTCTAAGAGATAATTGAAGCTGGAAATACTAGTTACTCTAAGAGATAATTGAATGCCAGTTTTATTTAATTAAATGAAATGATGTTACGAGTGTTTAATTAAATTAAATGATGTAACAATGTTTATCTTAAACTCTTATGCATTTACTTGAAAAGAGATAAATAAATATCTACCGAAAACATGTGTACTAAGGCCCATCAGATTCAAATTTCTCATATTGATTTCCATATAGGGTGACCAGATTTTAGTTTATATAAATCCTGAAATTATTTGTGAGTACAAAAAAAGTATTTTTCAATAGCAATCACAAGATGTTTATAGAAAACAAAACACAAGCGAATAAAACAAAAAAAAATCTATTTTTTAGAGATTTTAGTTTATATAAATCCTGAAATTATTTGTGAGTACAAAAAAAGTATTTTTCAATAGCAATCACAAGATGTTTATAGAAAACAAAACACAAGCGAATAAAACAAAAAAAAAAATCCATGTGTAAATGTTTAAATAATTTGATTTTCTTTTAATAAAGTCGCTGCCATTGCTAGGCCTCGTAATTGAGGATCGCCTCGCCATTCAGACGTTAATTCCGTTGGAAAATGAAGCCCTTTTTCCTTTTTCTCCTCTTTTAAGTGAGTAAGCCGTTGTAAACCAGCAAACTCATCGACCACATCGCTGTCCTAGATCCGATGCCATACTTAAAAGGAGACAATCGGAGCACACCGGCATGTTTTTTAAACTTTTTTTAAATAGTATTTATGACCGAAGTGATAGGTCATTTAAATTATTATACACCTGAATACTATGCGGAACAAATGCCTGCGTCATTCGAAGGGAGTAGCACAGCGTGGGGTTTGAACTGGCGACCTTCCGCATGAAGAACAATGAGTTACCGCGCGGCCAAGCACCTCATAAAGTAATGTAGGAACGATGTATAATCAGTCAAAATGGTTATAGTAACTAGCATTTTTTATAGAATAGAGAAAAAAAATTGAAACTGAAATGTTAAGCCTAAAGTAAAAAATATATTATTTTACATTGGTCTGACGCTGTGCGATATACGCGTAGCGTCATTATATAAAACGAATTTTTATTTTCATTGATATAACCGACTTACGGTTAAGTTAATTTTATACATTTGTACAAAATTAGCGTAATTTAGAGAAATTATAACATAATCCGGAGATACAACGTAGAAACCCCGAGAGCTGGGCGCCCTGTTTGCACAAGGGAGGAATGTCACTATATAACTACGAGTAATTATAACAAGTAGAAATTATTTCCGTAATACAATTTATTGTAACAAGTCGCCTGAGTAAAATGTTACTTAAAATGTTTATTTTTCATCTTTACCATCTACCATTACTTCCGACTTTCTAAATAACAACATTTACATAAAATTATTACTGTATATTGTTATAATTGTTCTATTTAATTACTAGTTATTGTTTTTAATCACCTACAGTGCCTAATTTATAAACTAAACTTAATTTTAAGTACGTACGTGTATGTTTAGGTGAAAACATAATACAGTAGTCGACTGCTATCCGCGAGTAATAGGTTTTAAATTTTTACTTCCCCGCGGATGGCAAAATCAGCGAATAATAGAATACCAATTCCAAATTACTGTAAACCGTTTTCTGTAAATACAGTTTTCTTTGTTCTTTGTACCTGAATTGTAATAGTTTCTCTTCTGTTTGTGAATGTAGGTCCTATTGGACATTTTTTTCCAAAAAAGGCCGATCTCGGCGCAATTGAAGACTTGTCTTGGATCGTATTCGCCAAAAATGAATTCCTCGAACTGTGCAGGGAATGAGCCAGCAGCTTCCTAGCCTGCAGAGGTCATCCAGTCATTTTAACTTTTATTAGTTCATAGCTATTGTACAGCACCGGTACAAAGACTGAAGTATACCATAAGTAGATGGCGGTGGCTCAATCCTCGGAGATTCACGTGAAGTAATAATGCGAGGACCACACAAAGGGACGTTTTATTCAATACAACAATATTTAAGCAGTGATTTTGAAACAGGTAATATAAATAAATAAATAAATACAGGTTTATTGATAGCAACATAGTACGAGTATGTACATAATACATTTAGATATATTTCAAGAACACATTAAAAAGAGAATACATTAAAAAACAGAAGCAATCAAAAGGTCTGGGCTCCTCTAATAACATCCCCCCGGCCAAGATACACCCCACCAATATAGAGCGAGCCCAGCCACGGGGACACCAGATGTTTTTCAGCCCACACCCTTGAACATGTAGAATAAGAAGAGGAAAAAAACACTGAAAATAAATAGATGACAAAAAAAAAACATTCAAGAGAGAAGACATTAAAAGGTCCGGACTCATCCCACAAACATTCCCCCGGTCGAGATACACCCCACCAATGTAAGGCGAGCCCGACCGCAAGGGTGTCGGGGGGCTTCCAGCCCACACCCCCGCATATCTAGATTAAAAAAAAAACGAAAACGTATGGCAGAAAACAAAATAAAAAGTAAACCCACATATACCACCTCAGGTCAACTGTCAGCAAGAACGAAAAAAAGAATAGCCTCAAAGGAGTCCAAAATTTATAAAAGTAAAATGACAAATGGGAAATTATGTTCCCACATAAAAAAAAACACGACACAATACACTGAAATAGTTACTCAGTAATATAAGAATGAATGAGAAGATAACGCACAAACACGCACGCACAATCCCCGATTCACCACCAGCGAAAAGAGAGAAAAGAAAGAAAAAGATTAAAAAAAAGCAAATAAGAGACCTATTAACCACTAAGAAACCTATTAACCACCCAGAAGATAACACTTTAGGGCATATCTGAAGGTACAACTATTCACCCGCTCGTTCGAGGCCTGGGGCAACTCATTCCAGCATTTGCTGGCTGAGTATGAGAAGGATCCCTTGAATAGTGTTAGATTATGGTTTGGTATAAGTAAAAGAGTTTCTTTGCTTCTAGTTTCGTAGCCGTGAAAGTTTCTAGCCCAATTAAATTTTTCGAAGAAATGACTTAATTTACTAATCTATGTGACGCATGCGTCCGATACACCTAAACTTATGTAAATTGTTTCTTTTTGGCACTGATTCGATTATCCCTTACAGTAAATTGTTTATCTTTGGCACTGATTTGAAGGGAATTATTTTCAATGTTTTGGTACAGACTCAATACCTTCTTTTGCAAAATACTGCTTCTTTCAGTATACGTCTTTCAGTACACGTTTTCTGTTCATATCTTCAACCCACAAGCTCGATGCTTTTACCATCTTTATCAAACTTTTTTCATGTATCGTTTGTATAACATGTGAAATTTCAGGTGCAACAGCTTAATTAGCATGATTTTCCTTTTTTTTTTGAGCATTTTACGAATAGAATATTTGTTCTTTCGTTTTCTTTTCGTACTAGGTGAAGAATTTTTAGTTTTTCGTTTATTTTAAGACTTTATGAGGTCTTTTTGCAGTCTCTGAGTCACCAGTATCACTAATCTTGCATTTTAGTGGTATAATTACTGTAAATAATGGATATTTGATCACAAACACTGAGATACTGGGAATGATGCGATCATAGCGACAAATGGAGCGCAAATTATCACGTGGATGATTTGAAAATAATCTTTGGGTGTTTTGTATGCCTGCCTTCATCCTTTGTAGTACTTATTCTGCATGAAATTAAAAAAAATCGCAAAAAGTCAATCGCGGATTACTCACGGGTAACTAATACGGTCAAATCCCTTTATAACGAATACCGATATAACGATTTTTCCAGTATAACGAATTATTTTCGCAGTCCTGAACAAAAATACTTAACAGCAGTTTTAAAATAATGTCTTTTTAACGAAACAAATATTCCAGTAGGTATAGCGAATTAAAAAAAATCTAAAGACGTGCCCAAACACGAACTTCATAATTATTTAAAGATTAGCATCCCGTGTAACATCGCAATTTTATTTCGGTTTAGGTCGTGTAATTTCGGTCTCCATAGGAATGTCGCAATTGTTTTTATAGCCGCCAGGGTTGTCTTAATCATATGAAATCGTTTTCATTGATTCATCACTATTTTATTAATGGTCGTGGGGGTATGTTTATTTTTGACGCATGCTTTCGTAATTTTATAAGCTTTTAAATTTCATCACTCTTAAAATGAATAAAAGTAGCGGAAAACAACGACGACATTCAAAGAAAAAAATGGACTTTTTATCAATTACTTTATATACATACTATTGTATTTATGTATGCAGTTGTATGTGTAAAGATATTGTTATGATGTATTCCGGTAAATTAATAAAATATAGTATAAGCGAATAAATTTATTTTTCCAGTTTCGTTATAACGAATTTTCAGTATAACAAAACTATAAGTCCCTAGAAGTTCGTTATAACGAGATTTGACTGTATAAAGAGTTCGTTACTATCTGGGGTTTTATCTATTGGGGATTTGAAACGTATTCACTGCAAAAAAAACGAGGATAACTAACTATATAGTATAAAATAAAATAATTTTCTTCATTCGTTTGTTTTTCATTAAAAACGAGTGAGTACATTTTCTGCATGACCCTCATAAAAACAATATTTTGCACTCTTAATATTGTTAGTTCAAATCCTTGGCCGTCCTCTGTGAAGACTATTAAATACAATTTACATAGAGAATATCACATTAGAGTGTCGATATGAGAAATCCGGCGCCGTGAGACTTCAATTAAAAATAATGAGTGTCGAATAATGAGTGGCGTCGTTTACAATACAGGCCCGCAATAAGAGATAATTCAATTCATCATCATCTGTGATGTATTAAGTTCACTTTCTTATCTCGAGTTTTTGTAGGCACTTCACAACACTGTCGGAGATTAAAATTATTAAATTAAATAATACAACTTTGTGACCAATAGTGGACATCCACTCACAACTTTCTGGTTCGATTCCCAATGGTGACCAAAAAAGTACCAGTTCGGTTTGTTTTTATGCTTAACACATGTACCGTTGGCTGAAAGAGATTGCCAATATGGCAATGAGGTGTTAATATTGTTTTATTGTATGTTTATTTATTTTGGTTGATGTATGGGAATGAAACGTGGACGTGTAAAAAACTCATAGGAACTAAATAAATGGTGTGAAAATGCGTGCATTAAGAAGAATACATAGAATGACAATGTATGACAGAATAGGGAATGAAGTGATAAGGGATTAATGTAAATTAAAGGCTGATGTGTAAAGTAAGATGAAGAAGAGCACGCTGAGATGATTTGGACATGTAGAACGAATGAATAAAGAAAGTCTAACAAAACAGATATAATGTGCAGATGTGAGTAAAATACGTGTGAGAGGAAGGCCAAGGAAAATATGATTGGATCAAATAAGTGATAAGAAGAAAACGTAGATAGTCCGACAAATCGTTAAAGTTGTATGAGAATGTATATGGATGTGGAAAAGGTGAAGGATGTGTATCGAAATGGGAAATGTTGGTACTCTGTCCTCTCTGCCTATACCGATAGGAAGATGGCGCGATGGTACGTATGTATTTATTTTTTATAATATTTTATTTTATTTATTCCTGATCTTCATTAAAATGTTCGAATTGGTGATACGCATATGTTGAAAAACGTGACTGGGAAATAATACTGCCTTCAGGCTCAATAATCGAGCTTCCTGGTTTAAAAAATCCACTAGAGTGGCACGTAACTCGCAGTTCATCATCGCAAGTCTTTGAAATATTACCGCGTGTGAATAGGTAACGAAACTTTCATACGTCTAGCGCGTGTGAGTATTTTTATCAGACGAACTCTTAACTCAGACTGGTACCCTTTAATTTTTTTATTTCGGTGCCATCAGGAATCGAACCCGGAACCCCTAGATGGAAGTTAAACGTCTTACCAACTAGGCTACGGAGGTGGTTAAAAGAATTAGAATTCAATGTAATGTGTAATGGTCTGCCACCTAGTGCCAGATATACGGGTAGCGTATGCAGCTTTAGGAAGCACTTAAAGACAATCCTTTTTGGAGGGTTTTATCAAAATGTATAATTGGGCTCGAATTTTGAGTTAGAGCGCCCTTAAGGAGAGTTTTCAAAAATACTATTGTAAAGGTGATTGCTATAAATTTCCACAGGTTAAATTTTTTACTTTAGAAGTCCAGCCCGCCCCTGACAAGGTATATCTTAGGTCAGCCGTTCGCAACCTTTTCATAAAGGCGAACTACCAAAACCAAAGTTTAAAAAAATCATTACCATCAGCAAAAATGTTTTGTTAACATATTTCTCGGAATTCATAAGAAGTCAAGATAATTTAGTTATTGTCACATATTTTTATTCAATAGAGTGCTCTTTTTCATCTTACTCAACACATCAGCCTTAAGTTCACATTCATCCTTAATCACGTTTTGTGTCATACATTGTAACCCTATCGTTTTTTCTAAGTGCACGCATTTCTACAACATTGCTTTTAAGTTGTTTTCCACGTCCACGCTTCACTCTCATACATCAAAGATGGTACCCGTTCGCTCGTTGTAGACTATTATTTTAGTAGATTTTGATATCCTCCAATTCGAGTATATATGTTTCAGTACCCCATTGCCTCGTTTCCTATAAACCATTCGAAATCCATTGTAAATCCATCATCTGAGAAAATACCTGAATAGCAAAAATATTCAACTTGCTCTAATTTTTCATTACTCACATTTACTTTCCTTTCATACTTTTCTATCATCATAATTTTACAACATTAACAGGAAGACAGGTGTCTTACCAACTAGGCCACGGATCGTAGAATTTTCGTTATTCTTCGCTTACATTACCATATCATACCCATTGACCTCTGTAAATAAAAATTCTAATAAAAAATGACAAAAAGTAATATTACCAACTACGATTCATAATATTAAAATTGATTAGCATAATTACTTATTGTGATCATTGTGTTTGTTTGATCAAAATCAGTTTCTTTTTATCAGGTTTTATATCACATCAAGTGTAGCAACAAACATACGTTCTGTTAATCATCCCAAACCATCATCTAAAGGATCCTTTTCATATTCAGCCAGCAAATGCTGGAATGAGTGGTCCCTGCCCTTGAAGGAGCAGGTGAATACTATAGTTGTACCTTCAGAAATGCGCTGAAATGTTACCTTCCACATAGTAAGTGATTTTTTTGTTGTGATCTGGACTCTTATTTGCTTTTTCTCTTTTCGCTGGCGATGAATCGGGAGTTGTATCTGCGTTTTTATGGATTATCTTCTCATTCATTTTTATATTACTGCTTATTTATTTTCATCTTTGTATGTGTGAACATCATTTTACATTTGTGATTTTATTTTGATAAAATTTGGACTCAGCTTTTCTCGTTTTTTGCTGACAGTTAATTTGAAGATTAACTTTTTTATTTTTTTTGCTATTTATTAATTTAATGTTTTTTCTTAGTCTACATGTACAAGAGTGTGGGCTGAAAAACACCAGGTGTCCTCGCGGCCGGACTCGCTCTATATTAATGGGGTGTATCTTGGGCGGGGTGATGTTATGACATAATCCCCGACCTTTTGATAGCTTTTCTCTTAAATGTATTTTCTGCAGTTTATTTAGAGATGAATGTGTGATCTCGGAATGTATTTATACATGTACATACCATACATACTCGTACTATGACTGAATTGGGCTAGAAACTTTCACGGCTACGAAACTAGAAGCAAAGATACTCTTTTACTCATCCCAAACCATAATCTAACACTATTCAAGGGATCCTTCTCATACTCAGCCAGCAAATGCTGGAATGAGTTGCCCCAGGCCTTGAGGGAGCGGGTGAATAGTTATACCTTCAGAGATGCTCTAAAGTGTTATCTTCTGGGTGGTTAGTGGTTAATGGGTCTCTTATTTACTTTTTTTTTTCTTTCTTTTCGCTGGTGGGGAATCGGGGATTGTGCGTACGTGTTTGTACGTTATCTTCTCATTCATTCTTTTAAAACTGCTTAACTATTTCAATGTATTACTGCCTAACTATTTCAACGTTGTTTCAACTATTCAATTTCCCATTTGTCATTTTATAAAATTTGGACTCCTTTGAGGCTTTTCTTTTTTTCGTTCTTGCTGACAGTTGACCTGAGGTGGTATATGTGGGTTTACTTTTTATTTTGTTTTCTGCCATACGTATTTGTTTTTTTATTTATTCTTTAATCTATGTAGATATGCGGGGGTGTGGGATGGAAGCCCCCGTTGAACTTGCGGTCGGGCTCGCCCTACATTGGTGGGGGGCATCTCGGCCGTGGGAATGTTTGTGGGATTAGCCCGGACCTTTTAATATTTTCTCTCTTGAATGTATTTTTTTGTCATCTATTTATTTTCTGTGTTTTTTTTTATCTTCTTGTTCTACGTGTTCAAGGGTGTGGGCTGAAAAACATCTGGTGTCCCCGTGGCTGGGCTCGACCTATATTGGTGGGGTGTATCTTTGCCGGGGGGATGTTATTAGATGAGCCCAGACCTTTTCATAGCTTCTGTTTTTTAATGCATTTTCTTTTTAACGTGTTCTTGAAATGTGTCTAAATGTATTATGTGCATACTATGTTGCTATCAATAATCCTATATTTATTTATTTATGTTGCTATCAATAAACCTATATTTATTTATTTAAACTTTCTCCACACAACACTACTTATTCCGAGTTGAGGCAACCGCTCATAATAACATTGAAAATAAGACTTACTTTTGAATGATGATATTTTTATACTGTATATTGTAAAAATTATCCACGTACCACCAGTGGTACGTGTATCACTGGTTGAGAGCCGGCATCTAAGGTATTTTGTTGTAATTGAAATGCCAGTAATTAAGAAGGCTCTAGTTTATGACACCAACTACATAACAGCAACCCTGGGTTGTTGTTAAACTTGTTTTATTTCTTTCACCTTGACGATTCTATTAAGGGTTGGTGGAAATTAAAATTTAACTACATTTGCGTGATTCTGAATGTTACTTGAAATATCAACAGGTTTTCATGGTGTGTTGACAACATTCGAAAGAATGTATTTTATTTGTAGCGGGTATAACTTCATATTGTTTGGTCAAATTCATATGAAAAATATTCGTGGACGGTAGTTTTTGATATTTTCAGTAATCTTTTGTGTTTTAGAACCTTGATTATTCTCGATTAAAGTCATTACTTGGCCATCATCAGTGGTAATCGACTTTCCAGAGTAGACACAAATTCGAGTGTTGTATCCCATTACAGATTTTTCAAATCACATTTGTACCGTACTATATACTGTAGTTGTTTACAGTACAACCTTGTGGGCATTTGTAATGTTGCAATCTCTTCTAATCAACCAGAACGATGTTTAAGAAGCCTTAAGATAAAATTAGACTAAAACCCTTTTTAAAATAATCCGGAGCTAATCATCGGGTTAGGAGACATGCGACTTATCGTCTGGGCCATTGAGGTTATCACACACGATCGCTTACTGTATTGTTGTTATGCACTGTATATATGTGTTTTTTGGTTTGTATTTTGGGGCTGAATGTAAAATTAAGGCTGACGTGTTGAGTAAGATGAAGAAGAGCACTACGAGATGGTTTGGCCATGTATAACGAATGAATGAAGAAAGACTAACAAACAGATATATTGTGTAGATGTGAGTAGAAGACGTGATAAGGAAGACCTTGGAAGGTATGGTAGAACCAAATGAATGATATTTTGATAGAAGGAAACGTAGAAAGTCAGACGAATCGTAGGAGTTATGTGAAAAGTTTTATGAATGTTTTATACAAGAGGTGAAGGATGTGTGTCAAGAAAGGAAAGTTTGGCGCTCTCTCCTCTCTGCTTACCCCGACAAGGAAATAGCGTGATAATGTATATGTATACGAGTACTACTATGAATTACAAATATCAAACAGAAGAAACCGTGTTAAAGTGATTGATAAGAGATCGCGTGAATGGGGGGTTTAATGTATGATTGAAAGTCTTTGTTTTCTTACCTTGTTGTAAAAGCAAGGGTACCGGCTGCGAGCGGTGAATCCTCTTCCATCCTGCCCATAGTCTTGCAAGAATTGCTTGCACTCCCCCCGAAGGGTGTTAACACACCCTCCCAGGTTGATGAACAGTTTACTAGGGTAATGGAAGATCTGCAGTGAGATGGCTGGCGGTAGTAAAAGTGGACTCCCTTGGATCCTAAAAAAACGTTCATAAGGTTTCAGAAAATTTCTTAACTTTACTCAATTTCCACACTTATCCGTATTTTCTTTGACATTTATCTTTTGTTTTATTTTGTCTTAATGTAACTTAAATATTATTTTCATTTACTAAGCTTAAGATAGTGTCGTAGATACCGATAATAATTTTGAGACAAAGCCTGGTTGATTGGAAGAAATTGCTTTGAAGCAATAAATTCGGTAGATGTTTACACGGAAGTGTTAAAATAAAATAAATAAACAAAGTATTGTTCCGATATTTAAAACAGAAACAATAATTCAATCTTAAGTTATATTAATTCCCTTCGTGATAGAGTACGAAACACAGAAATCCGAAGGACGTGCGAAGTTGAAGATATTGTCAGATGGGGACGACAGAGAAGAAGGTTCTGGAACGAACACGTATCCAGAATGGCGGAACCAAGAGCCGTAAGAATGGCCAGGGACAGTATCCCCCAAACGAGCAGACCTCGCAAAAGATGGAAAGACAGCTGGCAGTCGACGTCACAGGAGGCAAACAATGATGCAGGACCGTAACAGGCCAACAGGTCTAAAATAAGAAGAAGAAGAATTTACTATTAGATGACAAAGGTTTGAGTGGAAATATGATGTATTGTTAAAATATATCTGCAAACCTAAAATGATTTTGTTGGTCTTCTACCAGGATAAGGCAAGAAGTTAATAAAGTAATCAAGTTTTATCACGCAGACACTCAATAAAGTTAGGATATATAATATATTGGATTTTAATTTCGTTGTATATTCGTACAGTGGGTTTGTTACCATGTGGTGATCTCTTTTCACCAACCAGAATGTGTTAAACTAGTCTTAGGTGAAAACCAGACTGGAACCCTTTAAAAAAAAGAAATTGGATACCAACGAGAATCAAACCAGCAATGGGCCGAAAGACAGGCGTCTTAGCAACTAGGCCACGGAGACAATACAAACCATTTATGTCCAAAAGTTAGAACGTGTATGGATAGGTTCGACACCAGTCACGTCCAGTGTATGGTCTAGTGATGTTGCAGTTAAAATTGTGATACCTCTATCCTCAGTAGTATGTCAACTAGAGCGAATGATAGAAGACGTGTTGTTTCGTTATATTTTGGGAAGATTATCGTAGACAGCATCTAAACTTCTTTATTTTTTTTGAAAAAAAAACTCGATAAGCGCGCGGTATCATTTTTGTAAAATTTCAGAGAATGATGAAACAACGCGTCTTTTTTTTACTTTAGCTGACATATTACTGGGTGTTGAAGTATCAAATTTCAACTGTAACATACCTTTTTCATGTGATGGGCGTGGCCGGGTGACGTCTGTCCATATATGATATAACTTTTTCAGGCCGGTAACTTTTATACCGAAGTGGTATATGACATACGAGTATGTATATGCTTAAGCATGTTAAAATGTATATTTTATGATCTTGAGATCCTGCCCAGCCCACGGTATCAAAATATATGTAATATGTAACATACAGTTTTTGCCATTAGCGCAGCCGATCTAGATATTCTATGTAAGAAGAATTATTATGGTAAAAGAATAATCCAGTCAGTTTAAAAGACTTAATTTTTCGCCACTAAAAGAGATAAATTTGAGCATAATTTGAATGGTTGAATTAAAATAGGCACTAAGTACCAAAACAAAAAAACTAAGTATGCAGTTTCATTATATACTCGTATGACATATAGAACGAAACTGCATACTTAGATTATTTTTTTTTTGGTACTTAGTGCCTATTTCAATTCAATCATTCATTTATCTATTTATGAATTAACGGTACGATGTATATTTTAACAATAATATATTTTTTTAAATACTGAGTGATTCATACACTTGCATAGTAAGACACAACATATAAAACAAATTAAACAATAATTTAAAGCGATTACAATAAAAATAAATGCAATGGAAGAATTGTTACATAAAATTAAACTGTACGAGTCTCCAACACAATACAGCAAACGGGGTCCAAAGGACTGCCTGCACTGCACCAAACCGGGCGTCACTCTTGGATATGGATGTGAAAGGGAAATTATACAGATACGAACAAACAAAATCAACAAGTGTATACCACAAGCACAACTAAAATTCAAAATCGTCCCCATGACATTCAATATAATTTGCAGATTTCATAAGTTTATCCTTACTACTAGTAATTTTATGAAAAAAACGTTCAAACGGCTACTTCTATAAATATTTTAATAAATAAGAAAAGGTTTTATGAATTCAGTGAAATTTTACCTTTGGTTCACAAGAAGTGCTTGTCTTGCCAGATGTTCTTCCCAGACCCACCTCAATTGGGAGAAGTTCATAAAAGGCTGAGGTATATCAGATGAGGGTACTGTAGTGCCATTGATGCAGTCAGTGGCGCTGGAAATAGAAAATTATCGAATTAATAACAGGGTAAATATACAATATTTGAATATACAAGAAATGTGTGAGACCGATAGCCACCTACGGAATAGAGACCAGAGCAGACACATCTAGAACAAAACCTCTCCTGAGAACCTCGGAAATGAAAACACTGAGATGTATAACCGGAAACACACTAAGATATAGAATCAGAAACACCGAAATAAGGAGAAAGTGTAGTACGGAAGACATCGTCAGGTGGGGAAGACAACGAAGGCGATACTGGAACGAACATGTAAACAGAATGCAAGACGACAGACTTCCACGTGTCGCCCTTCAAGGGAACCCAGCCGGAAGAAGATTACCGGGAAGACCTCCGAAGAGATGGCGTGACAGCTGGCAATTCACGTCATAAGAAGGGGAACAAGCGGAACAAACAGATCATGATCTATAGGAAGAGGAAGAAGAAGAAGAAGGATAACAGGATGCTATGATAGTAACTTAAATAATCAAGTATGAGTTACTTAAAGACAAAACTCTGCTCTATTCCGCACCATAAGCGCGGAAAGACGATGGATCAATGTCTTTGAAATGTGGTGTTGGTGCAAAATGCTTCGGATACCATGGACAGCCATGAGAACAAATGTGTCCATCTTAGCTGTGCTCTAAATAAAGGATCGCCTCTCGTCACTGTGTATGCAATGTGTCCTGCAGTATTTAGGCCACATCATGAGATCCTTATAGAGATCCGTATACCCTGGATAAACTTGTGGTCGTCTGAAGCGTCGAAGTAACGAGATAAAATTGTAGTTCTTGTTGCGCCACCCTATATAACGTTGCAAGCGAAGAAAATAAAAATCGATGTAAAAATAAGAAGGGCGCATGGAATACACCGCAGTTCTCTGTTGAGAAACCTTTTATTGACAGAAGAAAGAATGATTTACTGTCATAATGCTCTTAGTAATAATGAGATGGAATGTTTCCATTGGAAATAATAAAATCCTTTCGAGAAAAAAAGCTACAATTTTTACGCGGTTTTTCTTATCTCATATTGTATATTTATTGATGTGCGTATAGATTTGTATCCTTTCACTTTATCAACTAATTTATTGATTATGTTTTATTGTTAATTCGTTTTTTAATTCACATTATTTTATTTGTAATGTGTATATTATTGAACGGGTAAATTGTGGAGGAGTGGAAGAAGAGCGTCTTACCAACTAGGATACCGAGGTCGTCGTGTATGTGCCGAGGAACGATGTGAGAGAAAGACATTTAAGACAGAACGAAGTGGAAAACGAAGATATGATAAGCAGCCATATTGAAATGGGAAAAAGAAGGCTGAATAAAGGTTAGAACTAATCGCAAGCATATTTTGAATGTTCTAATTCTATTGATAGATTTCAGTAGAAGAGAGTCAATCACATTACCAGCGATATAAGGTTGAAAAGGTTGTCAACGAAGATCATTATGCAAGCCCAACAACGTCCTCCGTAGCCTAGTTGGTAAGACCATCTCGGCGGTTGCCGGTTCGAATCCCGTTGCTACCCACATTTTTCGAAAAGGGTTCCAGTCTAGTTTTCATTAAACCCCTCTTTAATATATTTATGATCGGTTGAAAGAGATTACCACATGGCAATAAACCCGCCAAGTTGTACTGTATAGGACGGAGGTGTAATCAAATAATGTGGAAAAATACTACTTGGCAGACATACTTTTAGATAACCGGCAGGAAGGCCTTAGGAGGCCGTATAGGAGGGAATCTTGAAAAAAATTGACCGGGAGGATAAAGCTCTACACGAGATGTATGACCATCTTAGATGAGATCATCATCGTTATCACTATCATGCCATGTTCCTATTGAGGTAGGCAGAAAGAAAAGATATCCAGTTTATTCTATTATTGAATTATTGAGTTGATAATTTCCGAAGGGATTTTCACTCCGCATTACATTGGTTCTTCTTCGGAACGATTGGCTACTCTGATCTATGTATTATAGTTAGTGTCAAAAGATAGTTTTTCTGCATTCGAAGTTTTTAGATTGAGCTCTTAAGTCCGTCGTCACCACTATTCTTTTCACACTCAGCTGTGCTTTTCACACTACCGGTGGAAGTATTCTTTTGGGCAGTTCGTTTTCGTCATTACGTGAAGTCACGCTCTTAAAAATAAAGATCTCGAAGTTCTAGTATATAGTATATAGATCATGCTGGACGGGAACTAATTTTGTCTCCTATAACAACGTAGGTGGTGGTGGTTTAAAACTGAACTATTTTTGTATGCATCATTTGCTCCTGCTACGTCCATGCACCTCGTCACGCATACTCTTCTTAAATTATATAGACTCCATTCTTTTAAAATTTCATTTATACGTGTCGTGTCCCGTTACTTTTATAATACTTGTATATATTATTCATATAAATCTTTCAACGTTCATTCTTTCTACATGGCCGATGACTACGACTATAAACCTTGTCATGCATAATCTCCTGTTATAAAGGTTTCTCCCTCTTCTCTCTTTTAGAATTTGATTGATTTGATAATGCTAAGGATTTCTAGGTATCCCTAAGTTTCTTGTATCTTCTATACTACTCATATATGCTATTTTTGTAAATTTATCATTATTTTTTTTCTATGTGACCAAATCACTCATTCGTTATTCCATAATATTTTTTCCATATTGTCTATGCAACACTAATTTCTACCGTATTTATCTTAATTTCATCGCTCTTTAGTAGGTATTAGTTTCGTTTGCATATTCTAAGGATTTGGACCAGAATTCTATTACAAACAGATACAGCTTTGCTTTTCTTGAAATACTCCGGTCGGTACACATTTCATAATCCACCATTCACTCTATTATCTACTGCTACCCTTTCAATATCGCATTTCGCTAACCGAATAAATATGTTTCCAAGACAAAAACAAACCTAGAATATATCTTGAAATAGATATTTTTAATTTAATTTAAGTCATTTCTATAATTATACATGTATGTACTCAATATTCTATAATTATACATTTATGTACTCAATATTCTAACATAATTAATATCTGAAATATTACATACAATTAATAAAATTTTTAGTCCTCACTAAGGGTTGAGGGCAGGTTTTCAATTAAATCGAGTGGGTTAGATTCATACTTGTGTAATATAGGGCACCTCATCATAAAGTGCCGGGACGTACACTGACCGATTAACGCTGGTCGTTCGTTATTGATTTTGCAATTCACTAATACTTCTCAACATACCATCTCTATTAACATACTCGTACATACGTACATGCCATCACACCATTTATCTGTTGGGGTAGGTAGAGAGAACAGAACGCCAAACATTCGTCATCACGACATACTTCCTTCTCCTTCTCTCCACATCCATACATCTTCTCATTCAGCTCCTTCTATTTTTCTAACTCCTTCCATCTTTCAAAATTGTATTTACTTGGTCCAATTATACTTTTCTTGGTTGTCATCTACCACGACTCCCACTTATGCTTGCATTATATAAGGAAAGATCATAAATTCGTACGCATTTTTGAGAAATTTTGGAACAATGCAAATAAAACACATTTCACTATTTTAATCAACAATATATTTTTCTTCATTATCTTGTTGCCATTTTACAGGTATTGTTATACCATTTGTGTAAAAGGTGTTGATGCAAAAAAACTGGATACTTCTTCATCGACTTTATCTTTGTTAATTTTTTTCCCGATATAAAAATCTGAAAAGCCTGAAATAAATTATAAATCACTCGAGACAATATCTGGAGAGAAAGGGGGATGAGGCATGAGCTCCTATTTAAAGTTTTTAACTTTTTGTAGCGTTACCCGTGCCGTGTGCGGTCTAGCATTATCATGGTGGAACAAAACCTTTTTGATATTCACTAATCACGGGCGTTTTTTGATTAATGCTGAGTTTCAACGTGAAAATCGTTGACAATATATATTATTGATCGATCGATCGTTTGATCAGGTTCCAACAGTTCAAAGTTAATGACACCATATATACCCCACCAGTTAATAACATCATATATATCCCACCAAATAGACAAAATTATATTTTTGTATGCAATTCTTCCTTTATTGTTGGTGAAGGCTTCTTATCCTTATCTGTCTACCGTCTTTTTCTTACGATGTTATGATACAGTATCCACTTTTTATCAACTGTCATAATGCGGTCAAGAAATGGCTCGCGTTCCAAGCGGGTTAAGAGATAAATACAGATGTTGATTCGCTACTGGTAATTGGCTTCCGATAGCTCGTGTGGTACCTATTTTCCAAGCTTATATCATATACCTTTCCTTTATCCTTAAGGTGACGAAATACTGTTTCATAAAATGAATTAAGGTTTTTCTGTTCTGGCTTTGATTCACAAGACTTTTTAGAGCGCCGTTGTCGAAATTAGCGAGATGCCCTGATCGGGGCTCATCATTAACATTGATTTGTCCATCTAATATTTGAAACTATTTCTGGGCAGTCCCTTACACTACCATTCGTACTATGAAAACTGTTATTTTTTTCTGCTGCGAAACTTGTACTTGCACAATTTAAAAATAAAATGTATAGAACGTGCCGTTTGTACTGATTATCGATAATCATTTTCTAATGACTCTAATTTAAGTCCGATGTGTACGAAAAATTTATTATAAACTGACCAATTGTGTGTTTATTTCATAACAGGACACGACTTGTTTGGAAATGTATTGTTCTATGAAACGAGTCATGGTGAAGAATACATATGACGTCAATACGCACATATTTATGGATTGACCTGATAAATTTGTTTAGTAATCTTTGTAATTGTCTTTCGTAATCTATTATGTCAGTTTATTTTATTTTTTCGGGTATTATTGTACGTATTTATGAATTATGGTTATATTATTGTATAATTTTAATAAATACGAGTAAATGACTTTTATAGATTGTTTGTAATAAAACACCACCTCAAGAATCCTGGTTTCATTTGCGACGGCTTAGCTGAATTTAGTAAACTGTAATAAAAAACAATCTTGCTTGTTATCAGAGTCTAAGATCATTCAAAATATTAGTATTTCAAGTTAAATATCTTCCGATTGATGATGAACATTGCTCGTGACTAAGGAGGCAGTTTGGAGCGTTTGGTGGTTACTGAAGGCGTGGAAGGATGACGCAAAAAAGGAAGAAACCCAATGTGTTGGACTTGCCAAGTAAGAGACGCAACTAGACTACCTTTAACAACTACCATCCGAGCCGTGGAGTGCAGGAATGGACGGAAAGGAGTCGTCAGAGGCCATGATGGGAGTTACGATGCTCAGTCATGTGCTACATATATAGGATGATGAATAAAAACCAAATATCACTCAAAACTCAAAGTGGAAGAGTAAAAGGGTATAGCTATGATTAAATTGATTCCAAGATTTGAGAAACGGTGTGGTGAACAATAGACTCTTATATTCCACTAATTGGTAAGTTTATTTGAAGGCTCCATTAAAAAAACTTTATATATTAAGGACGTCGTGAAACGAAAAAGTTTGAAATCTCTGTTTAATACGAGTTAAGTTGAATGTTCAAAGTTGAATGTATGAATTTGAAGTGTTTCGGTTAAATGTGTGGTGGTTGGGAAATTAAAAATAGTAATCTTACGTTATAACATCTTCATTCCTCTGCACAGTTCCACATGAGATCAGCAAAACCCCATCTCCTGGAGTCCACGCTGGAGATCTCGGGCCATTGGTGTCCGCTCCATCCGGGTCTGCCCCGGCCAATCCTTGCGTGCAGTACCCGGCCAGTACTGTGTTGTCCACTGTCATCAGGATGTTGGTGGCAGTTGGTATGGTACCAATTCTTGGACATAGTCTCTCACAGTCTAGTGGACGCTTTATCTTCATGCAGCGAGTTCCTGAAAATAAGAAATAAGAAATGCGATGAAATATTATTTTATTTGACTTTTCATTGAGAGCACAGTCTAAGAGACTAATCTCCAAGTAGCAGTATCTTCTAACTAACCACAAGTAGTTATAAAAGGAAGGTGTATGCCATTATCGTAATCTTTCTGAGTCGATAAGACAAAGATCTGGTGCTGTCGACATTATTGGAATGGAATTGATAGACAATCCTCAAATATGTAACAATTTGTTGCTTCCAAGTTATTCGGTCATTTTATTATACGTGGATACGTTATATGAAACAAAAAAATGGCTTGATTCAGATAACATATCTGATGAGGTACAGGGTGCAGCAGTAATAAAGCCTTATTTTGAAATGTAAACAAAAAAGACATTATAAATGCCCTGCAAAATTTTATTTTATAATCTAAGCAAACAATGTTTATAATTTTTCGCCTTATTTTGAAAATTATATCAATCGAATGCTGATCTTCATTTTTTATGTTTGTCTAAAGTCTTCCCTTGAGCTCCGTATTACTCTATCCTGATCATTTCTAATGGTATTGCCCCGATTTCGTGTCGGATCACATATATTAAGTTCCTATACACTCGTCATTTTATACGGATTCAATTTCAGTCACCATTATGGCATGAAATGGTAAGTATCGTGCGTTCGCAATTAATAATTGTTTTAAAAATTATGATTCTGTCATCGCAACGCAGTAATTATTTTGTACGCACTTTAGGTTAGGTCGAAACGCTACAGTTCCTGGAAAAAATATCAAATTGTTATAGGTTGCACATTTTAGAACGACAGCTTTAACGTTAAAATATAAACTGCCTCGTAGAACTCGTAGCATTCGAACACCACAAAACGTCCAAGCAGTGAGACAGACCGTTACCCAATCTTTGAAACGTTAAGCCCGTAAGCATGTTGCCGCTATGGAAATATCTGATCGGAGTGTGAAGAGAATTTTATACGTGGACCTTCAGTTCCGTTCGTACAAAATGATGGATGTACAGAAACTTATTGAACCCGGACCGACATGAAATCGGGACAATACAACGAGAAATGACCAGGAGAGAGTAATTTGGAACTTCAAACTGAGGCTTCAGACGTATATGGAAAATCATGATCGACATTTGATTACTATAATTTATAAACAAAGCAAAACAAAATAAACACTGTTCTTACAGATTATAAAATATTATTTTACAGAACATGTGTGATGCTTTTTTTTATTTCAATTTCAAAACAAGGCGTTATTTCTGGCGCATTCTGTAGAAAAATATATTAACCAAAACACTGTCAAACATCTTCCTTACCATGACACCAGTACTGTCCGGTCAGTTTCCCGCTATCCTTGTCCACATCTATCTCGGGTCTCTCCCCCTTGTTGGAGCATTCCACCAATTCCGAATAGTTGGAGCAGTGGCCCAGTGAGCAGTTGAATAGGCCATGCATGGCGGTGCACTCCCGAGGACTGTTGCAGTTGGTCTTGGCCAAGTTTTCGAAGTTAGGCTGCGAAAGAAAAAAATGAAACATCGTTATCATAGACAGAAATACTTTGTCTCTTATAAGGTATGGAACAATCCCTGAAATACCAAGTTAGAAATTACATACCTAATATTATAGATATTTAAGGTGCATGGCCGCGCGGTAATACATTGGAATTCCCCTCGGAAGGTCGTCGGTTCGAATTCGCGCTGTGCTACTCCCCTCGAATGACCAAGGCATTTTTTCCGTCTAGTATTCGGTGGTATATAGATAGCTATGGATTCGGTCATACCTTTTATTAAAAAAAAAGGAAAAAAACATGCCGGTGTACTTCGATCGTCTCACTTCGGTGTGCCACCGGATCAAGTATAGCGGGGTGGCCGATGAGTTTGCTGGTGTGGGGTTCACTCACTTAAAACAAACTCCACGACGGTTTCGCTTTCCAAGTAATTGACGTTGGAATTGTGAGGGGATCCTCGACTGCGAGGCCCAGCAATGACGACGACGATACATACGATATGAAATTTAGTTGGCAGTTTGGGTTATATACTATACAGAAACAACCACCGCATGGATTGAAAAATTTTCTTTGATGAATCAGATAAAAAGTGATAAGTTGAAAAATATAGCTAAATACGCTCTAAAAATGCAGTAGGAGAGGGAACACGTTCTAGAATAGGCGCAGGCAGAATATACAGTGTCGGTCTCTCATACAAGCTAAGAACCTTCGATAAATACGTGGCACGACAGAGAGAAGAGCGAGATAAAATGATTGTGTTCTTGTATTTCATATACTATTTATACATATTATAGACACTTGTCATATAAGTAAACAAATAAATTCTGAAAAGAACGGCGATGGGTGTTTTAACCATTCAGCCAAAGTTTATATGAACGCTTATAAGCGTTTTCTACACAATTTTACAACAGTTGGGTTTTAATCGTGAAGCTTTTAATTATGGAAAATGTGTGGACAGTTAACGCAGACATGCAATTTTCTGGAAAGGGGAAATTCGCTTTGATGTCGGACCATTATGTTTGCCCTAATGGGAGTGCCACTGCATTTGATGATTAATTAATTTAATGAAAGTAATTAAATTGTTTTGAAAAATCGTGAGTAATTTTATATTGCCGAAAGAGTTTCAAACTCGTAATTTGTGTTTAAACATAATAAAAAAATATGTAAATATTTATCGTCTTTAATCATAAAAAAATTACTGTGCACAATGGTGTGCTAGTACCAACCTTGATGCATGGAAGCGAAACCTGGGCATTGGAATGGAATGATAAGAGCAGAATAACTATGGTAGAAATGCGCGCCTTGTGTAGAGCATCTAGTATTACAAAGGTTGGTAGAGTAAGAAATTATTTTTATTAGAAATGGATGTTATAAGTAGACTTAGTAATGGAATCTTGAGATGGTTTGGCCACGTTGAGAGAATAAGTGGCGAAAAACTTCTAAATCGAATAGACTTTTCTGAAATTAATAGAGCAAGGAAAGGGTGGATCGAGGAAAGAGTGGAATGAGATAGTCCGAGAAATGTTTACTAACGGTACTGGTAAGAAATGTGAGAAACAGGAAAACACGTTCGACAAGATATACAAATATAAACTAGGCGAGAGATGTGTGCATGGATAGAAAGGCGTGGAGATCTGCCTTACAGACTTAAAAACCAACTGGACTGCGGAGGTGGTCTTGGGTTTTTGTAGTTGTATACGTGTATATCTTGGTAGCTGATTTTATGAAGTCGAGGAAAGGGCAGACTCCCGCTTCGACGAACCGAGTAGGTAAAAGATGTTGGTCTCCGCATTGCAGTCTTTTGGGTTTTTAGTAAATAAAACTCTTGAACGAGGAAACTTGCCAGTCTACGTGCATGGATAATGATTTTATATGTATTGCACTTCAGCAAGCATGAAGCTTGATAAGTTGAACCTAATATTTCAATAACAAGTAGTTTCAAGTCACAATTAAATCAAAATATCAATTTGATTATAATAAAAAAGGGGTAATTTATATAGCGTTGTTTAGATACTGCTCCTCAAAGGGCGCTCTAATGTGGATTTTGAACCTACTATTATTGACAGATTAAGAATATGTCAACCAAAAATAAGTTGAGTTTAAGGATAGGAAGGTAGTGGTAGATGCGGTCTTTGGATTGGTTACTTCCAGCATGTCCATATATTTGATAAAACATATTCGCTTATAAAACCGAAAATAGCACGACGAACTACAATAAACTTTTGAAGATCTTCCTATAAGTGATAGTTAAATATGGTATATTGCTATACACCAATAAGCCTGCTAGACTTACTATGTTAAACCATGCACCCAATAGAATTAAAATAAATAGTACAACATTTGACTTTAGATGGAGTGTAGTGAATGTGTTTAGCATTCATATGTGATCATCAATTACGATAAGATCCACAAAAAGCGTTGCCACCAAGTGCTTCCTAAAATTGCACAGTTTATGTAGTTTTCGAATATTCTACGATCGATACCAGATACAGTCGAACGAATGCTGTAGAAATGCGTGCACAGAGAATAGTGAATACACGGAGTGATGATGTATGAAAGAATGCGGAATGAATAGATTAGCTGATGTGTAGAGTAAGAAGAAGAAATGCGCTCTGAAATGGTTTGAGCATATAGAACAAATTAATAAAGAAAGACTAACAAAAAAATATATATTTACAGTGCAAATGGGAGAGGAAGGGTTGACAGAGAAAGAATAAACAAATTATGGTTGAATCAAGTCAATGAAAATTTTAAAGAAGGAAACGTAGAAAGTCAGAGAAATCGTAGGAGTCGTGTGAGAAGGTGTATGGATATAGAATAAGCGAAGAATTTATGTCGAGGTTGGAAAGTTTGACGCCTTGTCTTACTTGCCTACCCTGACAGGGAAATGGTATGTATGTATTTATGATATCGACATCAAAATAATATCCAACAATTATTTTTAATTCTTATCAACCAATGAAATTGAAGCTGCCAAACGTATAAATTGTAAATATAATCTTGTATGGCGAGCATTTGTGAGACATTTGCTTTAATAACGAAAATTTTAATTCATTTCGTATTCGTGTCTCTAATACAGAGACAAGAATACATACGTAACACTTAGAGGAAATTTAACTAAAAATAGATTCTAAATAGTATATTTAATATTAGTTTAATGTAAGTAATTGAAAAAAGTAATAGATCCCAAGGCGAATTACAGCGGAAACCAGAAATAATTAATTTTACTGCAGGGCCTCGAATAAAACGAATGACGACTAGCAAATATGAATTAATTATTTAATAAATTAACTTAAAAAAATGTCGTTCCTTTTTCCACATTTAGCTGCTAACTGATCAACGTCGTTATTTAATAATTTAGATACTTTTTCCACATTTAGCTGCTGACTGATCAACGTCGTTATTTAATAATTTAGATCCTTTTTCCACATTTAGCTGCTAACTGATCAACGTCGTTATCTAATCATTTAGATCCTTTTCCCACATTTGGTTTCTAACTGATCAACGTCGTTATTTAATAATTTAGATCCTTTATTTTAAAGTATGCAAATATCTTTTAACGAACCAGACAAGAGTTACATGAATTCGTGCCGATCGTGTTAATCTGTTAAGAATAGTATGTTCGAATCCCGAGTTAGAGCGCCCTTAAGGAGAGTCTGTTCTCTACATGGAGTTATATGAGTTGTCCTTTTACTATTATTATGCAGCTCCGGATCTTCTGAGCCGTGGCCTGTTGAGTTTGAAGGTATGTAGGTGTTTTTTTCTCTGATCGTCGTTGTGTGTTGATCATTTTAATATTTTGATGTTTATATTTTTTGTGACGAATTATTGTATTACTAGGCACTCTTATTTCTGTTTTTTTTTAAATATTGTCGGCATCTGTGATCTAACGGTTAGCATTCTGGCGGAATAACTTTCTTTTATACTAACTGACCAGGCTGGGTTTACTAGACTATTATTAGACTATTATGTATTTTCTTTAGCTTACACGCTGATATTATAAATTATTTTAGCGTTATTAATAAACACAAAACGCCTATCGGCTGCTGCATATTAAACCTGCCGAACGTCATGGAAATTTAATATTCTTGCCATCAGAACTTTGAGTTTAATATGTCTAAAATATGTGTTTCCTGAAGTGCAACAGCACGCACACACTACTCCAATACACGCAGACGAATTTTACATCCACAAGATGGCTGATAAGCATACTTGATCACGAGGAAAAGCATGTCGTGCCAATTACTGGTTGAAAGGTTAAAGCTTTATTTAAAAAAGAATCAAGGCATACTTGAAGCATTAAAAATAAATGAAAAAAAAAAACAGTGACATTAATTTTGAAAATCTTACAATAATGTTATTTATATATTAAGAAACTCTAATATAAAGTATACAAATGACGAGTTCTTTATTGCTTTCGGCTTTTTTTTCCAACCAACCAGGTAAAAGTAACGCAGATCAATGACAATTGCTAGGTGAAAGGTTACAATGGTATTTCAAAAAGAAAAAGATAACTGAGCATAATTAAAGCACCAAACGAAAAAAAATAGCTAAACAAAATATATTTACAAATGTTACCGACTGGGAAAAAAGAAGGAAATCGGGAAAGGATAAGAAAATAGGAATTATGAAGAAATATATATTGTCAATGAAGACACATGAAATATAAGCTAGTACAAGAATACTGTTGTTGACTCATCTTAGCAGAATCATACATTAAAGTTGCCACTAGAATACTGTTGTTGACTCATCTTAGCAGAACTATACATTAAAGTTGCCACTAGAATACTGTTGTTGACTTATCTTAGCAGAACCATACATTAAAGTTGCCACTAGAATGCTGTTGTTGACTCATCTTAGCAGAACCATACATTAAAGTTGTCACTAGAATGCTGTTGTTGACTCATCTTTGCAGAACCATACATTAAAACTGCCACTAGAATATTGTTGTGGACTTATCTAAACAGACTTTGATATATTCCGGTTCGAGTATATATGTTTTAGTGTCCCATTAAATTCCTACCTTATAATTGTTTCATTATCTGAGAAAAATCTACCTAAATATAAGAATTCTTTCACTGGCTCGAAATTTTATTGTCATGATGTTTTTTTTAAATATATATACTTCGTGAGTCCGTGAGCCGGATGAACCGTTTCACGCGCGATATTCTGTCCACGGGCCGTAGTTTTTCGGGATATCTGGCATAGAGAAACAAATGTTGAACTTCCCTGATATGAAGTATCTTCGGTATAAACGTGGAGGTTGACAAACTCCAGGTGTGGTCGCAGTTGGAGTTAACATAAATAAAAATGTATTGATGAAAGTTTTAGTACCACTTAGTTGTAGAGAGGATTTTTCTGTTGAAAATATTAGATTTCTCTCATGGTGAGGAATTTTTCCTTTAATGGAAAACTATTGAATACATTTATATGAATGATATATGTTTGTCATAAATATTGTCATATTGGTTCACTTCTAAAAAGTCTACACTTAAGTGTCGTGGACGGATTGATTTCAAACTTTGTCTCTTTGTATTCATGCCCCTTAATGGAATATCTCCATTGTACATATCTTTCGAGTTTGTATCTAAGGGATGTTCCTTTGGGGAGAAGTAAAATCTGGAGGTCAATTTTGTTGTTCCAAAACAATCCAACCGGGTGGAGTATTATGACGATCTTCCGCGCTGCTGGTCCTATGCTGTGGAGGGCGTGTGCAGCTTTAGGTTAGGTTAGGTTGGTTGGGCGATACATGGTTGACAAAAGTAAATGCGATATATGGTTGAGAAAAGTAAATGCGATATATGGTTGAGAAAAGTAAATGCGATATATAGTTGAGAAAAGTAAAATCAATATGGGGTTGAGAAAAGTAAATGCGATATATAGTTGAGAAAAGTAAAATCAATATGTGGTTGAGAAAAGTAAATGCGATATATGGTTGAGAAAAGTAAATGCGATATACACGTATGGGTGAGAAATGAGAGATTCACTTATATTTACATTGTATAATATATTTGTTTTTCTCATTTTTATTCTTTCATATTTTCTACATACCCAAAAATATCTCAGTATGATCTTCTTTATCTCAATACATCAGCAAGAAAAGTAAACGCGATACATGAGCGAGAAATGAGAGATCCACTCATATTTACAATGTATAGTATATTTGTTTTTTGTTTTAGTTTTTATTAATGAATATATTCTTCATGCCCAAACAATCTCAGAGTGATCTTCGTTATTTTGATATATTAGCAAGAAAAGTTAATGCGATATATGGGTGAGAAATGAAAGATTGGTGTAGCTGAAGAATTCTGCCATTTAAGTAGAATTTCCTTAGATCATGAAAGAGTTACGAAGGATGTAGAGCGTAGCGATAAGAAATAAAGTCAACGGGGCACTAAAACATATTTACTCAAACCGGGTATTATCAAAAACTGTTAATTGCCGAATAAATGTTGAAAAAAATGCGCACACTTAGAAGAATACACAGAAAGACAATGTATGACTGAATAAGGAATGACACTTTTAGAGATTAATGTAATTTAAGTCTAACGTGTTGAGTAAGATGAAATAAATAGCACTCTGAGATAGTATGGGCAGGTGGAACGAATTAATTAAGAAAGCCTAACAAAACTGCAAATGCGAGTGTAAGGTGTGGAAGACCAAAGAAAGTATGGTTGGATCAAGTAAATGATATTTTGAAAAAAAAATAGAGTTGTTTGAGAATGTGTATGGACATACGAAATATGTATGTCGAGATAGGAAATTCTGGCGCTCAGTCCTTTATGCCTACCCCTGCAGGAAAACGGTGTGATGGTATGTATGTAATATATAAATAAATAATAAATACAGGTTTATTGATAGCAACATAGTATGTACATAATACATTTAGATATATTTCAAAAACACATTAAAAAGAGAATACATTAAAAAACAGAAGCAATCAAAAGGTCTGGGCTCATCTAATAACATCCTCCTGGCCAAGATACACCCCACCAATATAGGACGAGCCCAGCCACGGGGACACCAGATGTTTTTCAGCTCACACCCTCAGCCTAGTTCACATTCATCCCTTACCACTTCATTCCGTGTTCTGTCATAAATTGATACCCTATGTATTATTCTCAGTAAAAATATTTTTACAGCATTTATTCGTATCCTTCCAGACTTTTTTCGTATCCAGGATTCAATCCCATACAACAAATTTTGTACTGAAATACTTTTGTGAGCTATGATTTCAGTCAAATATAAAGATATTTATATTAATATATCTTTAAATATAATGTAAAAACAAACTGGAACACATACATACATATCATCACACGTGCCCCTTGCGAGATAGGCAGAGAGAATAGTTGTCCGAACTTTTTTCTATCTAAACACACAACTTTCCCGTCCACATTTATTCATATCGTCATGCACCATCTTCTATTATTCATACTCTTCACTTTACCTTCTTTTAAAATCTGGTTCGTCTGATCCAGCCACGTTTTGTCGGTTTACCTCTTCCACGCATACATTGCACTTCTGACTTATGTATTCGCTTAGTCATTCTTTCGTCATTCATTCTCTACACGTGTCGAAACCATCTTAAAGCTCTTTTCTTCATCTTACTTAAAACATCTATTTTATTCATGCATTCATTTCTGATGCCTTCATTCCGAACATTAAATGAATTAAATGTGAACACTATTGCCCTTTAAGCCTTAAGCTTTCAAGCCAGATTACTCGGCATACAAGCGAACGAAGCAACTCTGCGGGATCTCATTTCTTGAAATGTCTACAGGAAAATTTCTGTAATATAATACTGCTTTAACTAAAATAGTTTATTCTCGCCGGTATTGATGTCAGCACTTGGGATATATGTTAGTTTACAAAAGCTCCAAATATACCTAAAAAACATAAGAAGATTATATATCCAAGATTTGCCTCTCTTCTTTTTTATTTAAGGAAATCAATTTATTTTACTATCCACAATGCAGAATTCATGATTTACATCGTTTTAATAGAAAGGTAACAATGCAAAAAAAACAATTGTATTTTTATACAAAGAATTACTTCACTAGGCAAGGACTGTGATTAAGTGGTCTTATTCCTTATAATAATATGTTAGTATAACGACAATTTTTATAGTGGTGTTTAAAGCGAACCCTATCCTCAAGATATTTTACTCGGAATCAGATCATTATTATTGACAAATAAAAAAAATATATATTTACCTTAGATAAGTAAGCAACAGGGTAGGCAGAGAGTAGAGAGCGTTGAAATTTCCTATCTCGACACACATACTCGTATTTGGCCTCTTCTGCATCCGTACAACTCCTACGACTTATTTGACTTTGAACATATCTTTCGTTAAAAATTTCATCCACATGATCCAATCTTACTTTCCTTAATATTTCTGTATCACGCCTTCTACTCACATTTGCACTGTATATTTGTTTTGAAAGTCTATTTATTCGTTCTACACGCCCAAACAATCTCAAAATACTCTTCTTTTACATTAGCCTTAAGTTCACATTTAACTAAATCCCTTCATTCGGTATTCTGTTCTACAGTATTTATTCAGTTCCTTTCAGTTTTTTCCATGTTCACGTTTCACTTCCAAACATAAAAATATGGTACACGAATACTGTAGACTAATTTCAATTTTAATGAAAGCATGCATATATTAAGAAGCAGTTTGAAACTCCATAAAAAGAAATTACCATTTAATGAATAAACAACATTTTATTTAAATGAGGGAAGTATGAAACGCTGAAGTTAGTCAGGCTCTCATCTAAACTTGCCATTTATTATGTTGGGCGACATACTAGTTAATTACGGGTTTGGTGACACATTCTCCTTAGAATGAAGATTGTAGTTTAAAAAAAATCTTCTTGGTATTTTTATTTGTTGTTTGCAGCAACAAAAATGAAGCAGGCCATACAAGGATCCAAAATGGAACCAGCGGGTAATGGCTGAGCTTTTTTTTGGGATCAGTTGGGAAAACCAACACCCGACATGTAACACACCAGGTTTATAAAACTAGTAGGAATTATTGACCCCTTTAGAGCGACTCTTAGAGAGTCACTTAGACGCTTGTTACCCCCAAACGTCTCCCTGCGTGTATTATGTGTGTCCTACTATATGCATGTGTCTGTCAGTGTGGGAGGGAAGGATTGCGTCCGCGCCCATCTTCACTTGGACGCACCCCGAATTTGCTTTAAGACTGAGAAAAGCGCGGAAAACTCAGTCAGGGTGCCCGGCACTTAGGCGTTCCGATATGGGACCTGTCCCTTCGGCATTTTCCCCCTGTTTAATGTATGAATCGATCTTACCATCTTCTAGATGTACCTACACAATATGTTCACCTCGTCCTTGGATGTCAGCCCATTCCTTACTGTATCCATCTCCAACCGCTGCATCCACATCTCGCACTCCAGGGTCAAGCGCCTACATGCTTGCATCGGGCACTCTAGCGGCACATACAGCACGTCCTGCCCCACGTCCTCGCCGCGCAGGCAACTCTTGAACTCCGCTAAATGAAACCTTAAGGTATTTCATAAAGCATCCGTGCCCAGAAAGCGCCTACGTCACCTCAAACGTGGGGACGACCCTCCGCGTGTACTCCAACGTTTCATGGTTGGAACTGCTGAGTAATACACTGTCCAAAAATACACTGTCCAAAAATGCCAAACTGATAATATACAACTCAATCATCTTACCCGTGATAACATATGAGTTTGGAGCGTGGGCCATGACCAATAAAACCAATAAAAGTTAATGAGCTTCGAAAACGGAATACAGGTCAAATCTCATTCTAACGAATACCGAAGTAACGAAAAGGTAACAACATTAACACACGTTAAGTACGTGTAAATATTGTAACCAGACGAAATATTTTACAATTCTTTTTAAAACTATTTTTTTATTTATTTGTTCGGTACTATCTAGAATCGAACACACCCCCCCTGGTGGAAGTCAAGCATACCAACATCATAATACGCTTTCTAAATTAACTATTTCGCAGAGATCGTCAAATAATAAAGCAAGACGATAAGTGCAATGTATGTAGCTTGTTTAGTAAACCACGAGACATTTTTAAAATTTCCCGTTTTAGTTACTAATCCAGTGGTTAATGTGCTTGCTTAGCATCCCGGCTTCGATTCCTTAATTTGTTTTATTAAAAAAAAAACATTTTCATCTGAGTTTATTGGTGTCCTAGCGTTTAACTGCAGTATAACATAAGTTCTTGGAGGGTTTTTGAGAAATAACGGTTTACGATACTTCTTGAAAAATAGTTAAACGGACCATCAATAGTTTTAGTTTGCTAGAGTCCTAGGTTCCTAGTTTTTTTCCGAAGCAAAAAAGATGATATAAGCAGTATATGATACACATGTATACAGACAGAAACAACTTACCGGTGGACAATGAACACTCTGCAGTCTGGTACATCCGTTGAGACGAAGGAGAGAACCGCGGTTGCGGACGATGACGTGCATCTGTGGACAGAACCCTGAGGTGCGGGTCAGGCACCACTCTCCACAGGAAACCCAGGAGCAGTTGTTCTCCATAGTTGTGTTGACCGTCTGAAAACAGGAAGGCATTCCATTATTTGTATCCTGAAAATCTACCTCAACCTGCCTACATTTCAAATGAAGTTCATTCCATGCTATAAAACCACTTCAAAAGACCGATGTCAACCACTTTAAAAGACCGATGAGATAGGCAGGTAGGTTTGCTAGATCCACCTGAACAAGATAGTTGATAATCTGAGACAACGCTAGTATAGAACGTATCCCAAAGGGTACATCCCTCTTGCATACTTCCATCATGCAATATTGCGCCAGATCATTAAAAGTATGTTCAGCATCTTTCCGATCATGGCCTTGGATTGGAGTTACCAGTTCACCGTTCTTATTTTTTACGTTCATGCAGTGACACTCTGGAACCAGTCACAAACTAATGTTAGACTCGCTCCGTCATTGATATGTTTAAAAAAAAACTACTGAAAAAAACTCTTAAGTTTAAATCAGTAATATGTGTATACTCGTAACGTGTTTCATTCCTGATTTTCCTTTACTCTCCACCATCCATTCCTTTCTTTGATTGTTGATATTTCATTTTATTTTTGTTTTGTTTTATTAAAATAATCAAGTCGAGAGACTATGAATATAGAAAGGCCACAAAATGCTATTGTCCTGTTTCCGACATTAGGTAGACCGCTAATATCCTTATAGACTGGCAGATGGTGTAAGATGGGTGTACAATTATTCGAGTCTCCATAGTGGACGATAAAACAGCGCTGCCAAGAACTTAGTATAATTACTGCAGCAAAGAGCTTCTTGAAAATACCGGACATAATTTATTTTATATAAAATCTTGCTGACTGTAGGCCGAGCGCAGCACCAGATGAGAATAGTGATGTCGGGTAAACCACTAAAGAACACCAAGGAGTTTGTCTACCTCGGGAGCAAAATAACATGGGACGGTCGGTCCAAGAGCGAGGTCGACAGCCGTATACATCAGGCTAGACTTGCATTTAATAAAAGGTCGAAAATAATAGAATCAAATAATATAGACCTAAAACTGAGAATACTCCTCATCAAGACCTATGTATGGAGTATCTTGATGTACGGCTGCGAGACATGGTGCCTATCCAAAAGAGATAGACGAAGACTAGAGGCTTTTGAGATGTGGTCCTATAGAAGACTATTAGGAATTTCTTGGAGAGACCGCATCACAAATGAAGAGGTTCTCCAACGAATCGAAGGAGGAAGGCACCTGCTCAGGATCCTGTCCGAAAGGCGTGCAAGATGGATCGGTCATATAATACGACAAGAGGGCCTCTTGCATGCCATAATGGAGGGTATGACCGAGGGGACAAACTCTAGGGGACGCCCACGCCGAGAGTACCTGGAGGACCTGTTGGTGGACGTGCGCTGCTCAACATATACAGACTTAAAAAGAGCCGCACAGGACAGGGGGGAATGGAGGAGAAGAGTTCAAATTGCTGCAAACCAGTCTTAGGACTGCAACCACGGAAGGATAAAATCTTCTATAGATAACTAAAGATAGCACTTTGCTTAGAAACTATGAAGAGGTCGAAAAATGTATTAATTTAGAGGTACTTATTTCGAAAAATGAAGCAGAGATTCGGATATGAATTGGTATGGACAAATCTGCAATGACCAAACTTATAAATATATGAAGAAATCGGTACATACTTCTCAAGATCAAATTTTTTTCTGGTGAAAGCTCTGGTTTTCTCAGACAGTTTTCTGTCTGGCCATGTTGAATGCAGCGGTTAAAGAGGATGCTGTTAACTCTTTTATTTGATCCGTACATCTCATGACACCTTCCTCTTGTTCACTTTTACTCAACCGCCTCCGTGAGCATCAGCTTCTCTAGACTTGCATATTTTTTTTCTAGCTATAAGTACAAACTATGTTGTGATTCTTGTCAGCATGTTGATGAAAGTCTTTCGGCAATCTCCAATTCTTGGATGAAATATATGTTGGCGCGCCTTGCAGTCCACGGGAATTATATTATATTCTTGCATAAAATATTAATTTGTTAAAGCGAATATTTTTTAAAAGTCCTGTATTTTTCAGGCATATATAATGTTTGTCCTTCGGAAAGCAAATGACGTAAAACTTATTCAATATTTTTAACAACGCTACGATTGGTTATAAAATTTCATAAATCTTTTTCACTAGTGATTGACATAATACGTCATTCTGAATTATGAATGTTTTTGATATTTTTAATATTTATACTGAAAAGCAAATGAAATATAGAAAGTGTTTTATAATGCATAATATTTTAAATTTATTTTTGAAAGATCATTTCTTTCTGAATATTTTAAGCTAAATAAATAAAGGGATAGGAAAACCAAGACAAATATGCTGAATGAGATTTTGACAAAAATATATGATAAGAGCCAAGGAGATATTTCAAATAAATTTATTTAGTCTTAAAAATAAATGTCACATACAGAGCGATGGTATGTTTTTTTTAGTTGATCTCAAAACAGGTAAAATTTGAGTTCTATCCTTCCAGTATGTATACGTCCGTATTTATATAATTAAGTGGGCAATTTCACCTTCAAGATGCTTTAATTATACTTCTTTTATTTATTTATTTAACACTTTTTGATGAAATTGCGAAGATTTTTTGTTTAAAAAAAGCACTGAATTCCGTCGGGTTTTCGTTTGACTATAAGTTAGCAATTCTTTAAATGTGGTTCTATCGAAGAATGTTTTGTTTTTAAACTTTTTTAAATACGAGTACTTCACAATGGTTGAGAATTGATAAAATATTAATTTCTGCTTGTATTGCCCCCCTTTTAATATTATATTAACTATTTCAATATTTCCTATTAAGTGCTGGCCACCAGGCAGTTGAAGCATATTTAATTCAAATAACTCACTTTGTTTTAATATTAGCTAGGTAAATCGACGAGTTCTGGAAACCCGTAATGATCAATGGAAATATCAAATAATGGAAGGGAAGGTTTCGCTTTGTGAACGCTCAATTCCACCAAAAGCCTTCGCTGAGATAACAAAGCTTCGTGTTTATTTACGCGAGCCGTCGTTAATAATTTAAACACGTGTGATTTTTTAATGAGACATCGCATGATGTTTAACAGGTTTACGATTCTATGAAACTCCTGAATTTTATATTTATACGATACGGTGGTGAAAATGCAATGCAAAAGGTTTTTGGAATTACACAAAATTCACAAAAAATTGCTTCATTTTGATTAAAAAAAAACTTGTTTCGCTATGAAAATATATTTGTTTACTGCATTTATAATGCAAGACTGGCACAAGTATTTTTTTTCATGAATTTATTTATGTACATTTTGTATTAGGTATTTGTATTGTTATAAATGATTATTTATAATGAAAAAGTAACACAAATCCATTTGACTCGTAACAAAAAACTCGGTCACTCACTAAATGTCATATATCTTCGATATATTCTAATAGATGATCAAAAATATCATATACGGAGGATGTTGAAAGGCAAAGAGTGCGACTGCCGTAAAAGGGGGAATGCTGTCGCAAAGATTCAGTGGATGCTCAAACGATATATCATAAAAAGACTGTTGTTTTTCAACTCGCAATGCTCGTCCATTTATACCATTCCTGGCCAACCCAAATAGCCCTACGGCCCTGGCCAACCCAAAGAGCCGCAGACGAATAAGAATAATTGCAAATTTTGTTCTAATATTTTTTCGATATCTGGCGTTACAACGAAATTCGTACATATTATTTTTTTGTAAGTGATTGATTTGTATGCAGAAGTACACAGAAGGTGTTAAATCAGTGTAAATCTAAAAAAAAAATGATACTACAACTAGATATGAAGAGAAAACATATATTGAACCAACAACAAAATGTATTTGTATGGTAATATAATGACTTGGAATTCTAAGTTATTAATTCGTAAATATATTTGTGTGTTACTAAAAAACGTAATTCATCATATATGACCGCGGGCCGTGGGTTGGCCAGTCCTGATTTATACAATACATCGGAAATGTGGTACAATTATAAAATGGCCTAATGGATAACGACGCAAGTTACTGTAATGATTTTTGTCAGCTTTGACACCAACACCCTTTCTGTCCTTAATACGACATCTGTCGTTGGATTTTGGTCCTCTATTACTGCATTCAGAAATGAAATTATTTAAACAACTGTGTCTCGTCGCTTTCTTTCCTTACTCTATAATTTTTCTACTCATTCTACGCAATGTTTCTACTGCATTTATCTTACGTTCATGACTTTTTTTACTACGTCCAAGTTTCACTTGCATACCCAAATGTTTGGACTAGGATCCATTAAGAGTAGCCAGTTTTGCTTCTCTTTAAATGTTCCGGTCGGTAAACACATTGTAAAGGGTCTTTCAAATTGAGCGATTTTTTAAATTCTTGGATGAAACCATCTCAAAGTGATCTTACTTAATACATTGATCTTACGCAATACATTAGTCTTAAATTCAATTTCATCCATAATCACTTCATTCCATATTTTGTCATACATTGTCGCTCTACGTATTCTTCTCAGTGCACGCATCTTTACACTTTTTATTCGGCTCCTTTCAGTATTTTCACACGTCCACGTACATTATACTTCCAAATGCTTATAAAGTATTTTTCAAATTGAGCAGTTTTTTTGATTCTTGGATAAAACACAGATGGCGTCGCGAACTTGCCTGGGTCTTGTGATATTTGAGAAGTGTAATGTCTGACATTTATAAAAATGGAGTCGTACACAATACAACAACGCGTTCAATTTGAGAATTATTTTATGTATTCTAATCTCCCGAAACGGTGATGTTAATTGGTCACGAAGATCATGTGATCTGACACCGTTGGACTGTTTTCTCTGGGGTTACGTGGAAAGCCAGGTCTATAAAAAAGACCCCCAATCAATTCGTGAGCTGAAGGACGAAATCATTCGCGTTATTGGTGAGTTAGAACTGCAATTATGCCAAAATGTCATTGAAAATTTTGACAAAAGAGTGTACATCTGTGGAGCTGCAAGAGTTAAGACATTTGGCGGATATTGTTTTTTACGTTTAAATGTCATACATGATACTTGTTTTATTCAAGAATTAAAAAAATACAATAAAAAATACCGCTAATTTGAAAGACCCTTTATAAACCACCATTCACTCTGTAACCTGCATTTACTATTCTTTCAATATCGTATTTCGTACGACCTAAATACATGATAAAGATACGCAAAATAATGTTAAGATACAATCAAACGTTATGTTGAAATAATAGTTCAAAAATTCTGTGAAAAATCAAAGTAAAAATGAAAAAATAGAAAACAAAAAAGTATTTATTTATCATAAAAGTGAACCAATCTAGTATTTATTTAACTATGTTTAATCTTATTTGTTTTTCCATATTTTAATTTTAATTTTATTCAATACTTACCGAACCACACTTCTACATCCTTTCGAAATATATAAAAGAAATAGGTCAAAACTTTACAGATAATGATTTTATGGACAAAACAGGAAGTTTGAAGAAGAATATGAGTCAAATGGGAGAAAAGAATATTTCTCCAATAGGTTCAACGTGGGACGTTAACCCAAATTTCATCCCGCACCATTCTTAGACAATTTGTGGATTGATAATAGACTTAACCACATTAGATTTGCTGGGTGAATCACTGAAATAATTATTTGGTTCTTGAAATATTTTGAACAAATGATGCCTGCATTGTGAAATCTAAAATACGTACTTATCATAAACTTAAGGGCTGAAGAATTTTTCCATTTAGGAAGTATTTTATTAGAGGACGGAACGCTGGAATTAGATGTAATAGGAAACAAAGTCAACATGGCACAAATTTATAACAAGATCCAGCGAGAGTTTTGTTTTATGTATTAATATGGATGTTTTATGTATAATACTTAGATGTTATAATGAAAGGTGAATCAAATAAAGATTAAAACTAGTCAAATAATTCTGCTATTTCAGAAGTATGTGCTGCCTCCTCGTGTAAGAGATATGGGTGGCGTATGCAGCTTTAGGAAGAACTTATATACAATTGTTTTTTGGAGGTCTTATCAAGTGGGTTCAAATCCTGAGTTACAGCACCCAAATTCATACGCAATATTGCGTATGATGAATTTATATATTCGTATGTTAAGGATGCTGTATAAATGAATGAATGGACCCGTGCTAGTTTTTCCTTGGTGAATAGTTTTTTTTTAATAATAAGAAAAAACATAGGTTTATTGATAGCAACATATTATGTACATTTCGAAATCACACATAACATACATCTCAAGATAAACTGCAGAAAATACATTTAACAGAGAAGCTTTTCAACAATTATTTCAGGACGAATAAAATGTGGGTTGGTTTTTTTTTAATATATATGTTATGTGTATTAACGTCCAAATGTCGAACACATAATAACATATTTTTTTCCTTGAAATTGTTAAACGTTCTTCTTTCTTTTCTTTAGCAATATGTTTTTTCGTCTGATTATTTGCGTCAATATCTTTAAGATGTGATTTTGCAGCTATCTTTCAATATTTACGAAGTTCTGTTAGAATAAATGTGTGTCCATAGTCGGCAACCGTAGGCTAACAACGGTTAGCATTCACGCTTAGCAAACGGCCGTCCCAAGTTTGATTCCTGGAGAATTCACTCTCGGACTAATTTTACTCTTGGATCACACAACAAAAGAATTTATGATTTTCTAATGTGTTACGTATCGTAAATCCTTAAAACGTTACTAAGCAACATAAAAGGAACGCCATTATGTCTTTCTTATGAAAATAAAACGTACTGCTAATTTAAGAACAGTAATCTTACGATCAACACTTTCGGTTTGATCTACCAAGACTGTGTTTGTATGAAGTGCAATAACAAGCGTCGTCGTCGTTGCTGGACCTCGTAGTTGAGGATTTTCTCGTCATTCCAACGTTAATTCAGTTGAGAACCGAAGCTGTGCCGTAGAGGTTTTTTAAATGAGTGAGCCGTTGCACACCAGCAAACTTGCTGGCTCCGATATCACACCAAAGTGAAACGATTGAAGCACACCGGCATGTTTTTTTCTTCTTTTTTTTAAAGTACGAGACGTATCCAGAAAGTAAGTGTACTGAGGCTCTCACGACCGGATGGATTTTATTTTCGACATGTTGGCTACATTTCCATGTAGCCTGACCCTTCCCCTCCGCAACGAGACCGGTTCAAGGTCAGTACGTTGAGAAGTGTCGACGCGACAACACTTTTTGTGAAAAATGTCAACCCAATCTCCCGCCAAGTGCGAAATTTTGTAAAAAGGCAAGAGTTTTTGAGGCGCTACAAACTCCACGGAGATGAATTTCTCCGCTCCATCGTTACTGGAGATGAAACTTGGGTTGCACACTACACGTCTGAAACCAAAAGGCAGTCTCAATAGTGGCGTCACACCTCTTCACCCTCCGCCAAAAAGTTCAAAACCACAACTTCAGCCAAGAAAATCATGGCATCCGGGTTTTGGGACTGTCAAGGCATAATTTTAATTGAATATATGCCTCAAGGGGAGACCATCAACTCTGCAAGATACTGTGAGACCCTAAAAAAATTGCGGAGGGCAATTCAGAACAAGAGGAGAGGCATGCTGACAAAGGGAGTCTGGCTGCTGCATGACAATGCCAGACCACACACGGCCAACGCCACGAAGGAACTGCTCGCCTCGTTTAAATGGGATGTCCTGAACCATCCCGCGCATTCCCTTAACCTAGCACCTTCAGATTACTATCTCTTTACCTCCCTGAAGCTGTACATGGGTGGAAAAAGGTTTTCAACCGACGAGGAGGTAAAGGAGGAGGTGGAGAAGTGGACGGAGGGGTTGGCGGGAAACTACTTCGAGGAAGGCATCAAAAAGTTGATACCCCGCTTCACCACCTGCATTGAGAGGAATGGCGACTATGTCGAAAAATAGCTTACATATGTACTATGGTAACCACGTAATTTTTTTGTTTAAATAAAAAAAATTGTAACCTACGAAAATTCAGTACAGTTACTTTGTGGATATGCCTCGTATATACCACATATGACCAAAGTCAAAGGTGTCCTTATACATCCGAATACTAGTCGGAAAAAATAACGGTATCATTAGAGGGATGTAAAACAGCGTGGAATTCGAACCAGCGTTTCCGCACGGAAATCCAGTGTGTTACTGCGTTGCCATACACCTCAACAAGCACATAATAAACTAATACACGCACAAACTTCTTATATCCACAAGATAGTTAGGAATCATTGTCGATCACGAGGAATTTCCTGCTATCGTATTGCAGATCTATACCATTCCTGTCATCATATCGCATATCTATACCATTCCTGTCATCATATCGCAGATCTATACCATTCCTGTCATCATATTGCAGATCTATAAATATCTGAAAAATCATAATTTTTCCTTAAATTATAATTTTTTTCATTTATTTATTCACATAATAAGTAATTGTATGCACACATAGTTTATTGCATAAAAAAACAAGACAATAAGAAAAACATGTAATTTAAAATGGATACTCAATTTATTTTGATCTGGGTTTGTTGCCTTTCATTTGTCGTGTTCCCAGTAAACAAGGCTTTCCGCTGTATTTTAGAGAGGACATACACATATAAACATGAAAAAATAAGTAAATGCTTTTTACCGATTGACAACTTAATAACATAAGTTGTGAGTCCTAATTATACGTGAGTCAACCCTTGGCGTATTTCATCATTTCAGATAAATAAAAATTGTACCAATAAATCTGGTTAAATATTATATTTTATAGTGTATTACACTTCCGTTTTCAACACAAAAATTTAACTGGCTTATTGTTGCAAGATAATTATTCATCCAACCAATCAGAAATAATTATAATGACCTATGTGTAAAAAAATAGACTGGGAAGTCGAAACCCCTGGGAATATATATCCTCGTAGATAATCATCAATAAGACCACGGAAGACGTTCAATTTTAATCTGAAAAAATTTCTTTATTGATAATTGTTTTCAAATAATGAAACCAGAAAAAATAAATGTTTTAACTCAGGAATCACTATTCTGTATAATTTTGTTTGCTAAGAAATTATGTTTTTTTTAAGAATTTTACACTTTGTTTTAATTTATATTTGATGAGAATTAAGAAAAAATCTGGATCTCGAGCTTTTATCGAATATATATTGAACAGAACTTCCATACTTCTTAATCCATTAAGTTGAGTGAGGGCAAATTTTATAATGCTCAAGTAAATACCATGATGTAGGAAAAGTGGCGCCGCGCGTATACCACAGACAAGGCGCCATGTTATCTCTTCCTCGACTCTCGAAACCAGGCCATTAACTCCTTGTAACACATTTTTAAGATACTTTTGTTCACTTGACGGCGCCTTTGGTCTATCCGTTTGCATTTATGCTAACTATTACGTTATGGCTGTTAACCAATGGTATTCTGCTTGTTCGTCTTAGTCTTAACAGAGTGGTTGTGGCTGTAATTAATGATAATCGATCTCTAAAAGATGCTCCATAGACTTCAGCTTTTATCACAAAAATATAATATGGCCATATCTGTAGAAAAAATACTACATGTTTAATATGCACAAAAATATTCTCATAAAATCCAGTGAGATGCTAACTTCTAACTAATGACAAACTTATTGGCTACAACGATCTCTACAAAGAAATAAGAGAAAAGATAAAATTTAAAATTATGCGTGACGTCAATCATGGCTTATGGAATGTAATCTAGAGCAGCTACAATAAAAATATGCATAGAACAAATGAAATTAAAGCTCACAGAACCATTGCAGTCAAAACACTTAGAGATAGAATTAGAACCTTTCGTATCCGAGAAATATTTGAAGTAGAAGATATTGTAAGATGAAGAAAAAAACCGCAGAGTATACTGACGAGGTCATGGGGAAATAATGGATAACACAAGAGTTTCATACGTGGCAATGCATGAAATACCTGCTGGCAGTCGTCTCCTAGGAAATTTTCTAAAAGATGGAAGAATAGGTTAGAGTCTATATTTCACGAGACGCAGTCCTAATGATAACATACCACAGATCAAACTTAGAGAAAGAAGAAGAATGATAAAAAAATAATAAATCATTTTACGAAAAATAAAATCGATTTGTGACAGTTTTTAATTAAAAATACGAGACAAATTGCCCGAAACAAAATATACTCGTAAAAAGTGCGGTCCTTAATGAACATTTGAGGAGAATGTAAACTTTTATTTATTTATGATTGAAAAGCACCATCTTAATGGACTTTTAAGCTGACTAAAGAAAGTTTCCAAGAAAACAAATTATAAAAATTTACTTTTTCGCTTCTTTTTATAAGCCTTGAATATTGAAGGTAAACTTTTGAAAATGAATTCGAGATTGTTTGCTCAAGTCCACTTCGTTATTTTTATGCCTGAACACTTGAGGGGTATTTCTTAAGAGACTGCTTTTGATTGATGCGCCAAAAAGGATTTCGGCGAAAAATGTGATCCTATACAAACTTTTAGGCCTTTGGAATCATAATGTAAACAGACCTTGCGGATAAGATAGGATTTCAGGAAGAATAAAGATAAATATTTTTATGGAAAAGTGACAAAGGGATAAATATATCGGTACTAAGAGAAACCCCTTTGAGATTAGTTAAGGGAAAAGATAGACTTCATTTGCAGTTCTTAAATAATTTTGTTTGACTTTTATAGCGTTGTTTTTTTAGTAAACTCGTAACGAGATCACATCGAAAGTAAATATTTTTTTTAATGAATATTTTTGTCGATGTTACAATTAAATATTATAGAACGAGTCAAAGAATCCTGCTTTATGGGAAGCATGTTTCAGACGACGCAGACGTGGAACGAGATATTAAAGGGCAATAAGAAGAAAAGGGCAAAAATAGTAAGGATGAATGTAAGTTAAAATTTGATGTGTTAAAGAGGCTGCAAAAGAGCATATTGAGTTGGTTTGAACATTTTGAACGGATGGGTGACGAATACTCACTAAACAAATTCATAATGTGAGCATAAATGGGAGTCGTGACAGAGGACGACGGAATAAAAGCATGGTTGGTCTATGAGAAACAGAATCGCAAGTAGCTGTATAAGAAAATGTATGGATGGGCAGGAGGAAAAGGAAGTTCTCGCTACCGTGAGTACGCTATTAGTAAATTACGAGTATCTTTCAGTGCGCCAGAAACACGTTAAATCTTTGCCGCGCAGAAATGATTTATTCTACGCAGGAAGTAAAAAAATAGAGGACATCCCAGAAGACGTTTGAGTAGTTGGGTGAGGAATAAGTAGAACTGGACTGAGTGGTAACGTAACAATTGACGAGATATCGAGATAAGTGGAGATCTACGCTGGTGGGGCTGTAACCCAGATCTGCTTATGTTGAGGATCAACAACACGAACTCAACAAATATGGATAATACCTGAGGATTAGGGGATCAATTCTCATTGGTATCATTTTTTTTAAAGGGTTCCAGTTTATAATTAGGGTATTTTTAACATCTTTCTGGTAAGTTGGAATACATTACCACATGGCAATGAATCTACCACGTTGTACAATATGCAATGGAAGTTGAATAAATAAAAAAGGTGTTGAAAATGTGAATTACCCTGACCAAAGAATCTTTAATAAATAAAACGGGTTATCAAACTTAATATGAATAGACAAAGTATGAGGTTCGTTATTAAAATAACTCGAATGTAAAGTCTGTTCGCAATACATTACTTTCAGCCACTATGGCAAAGTATTGAATTGCATTTACCCTTCTTATATTGTCAGGTTTATTGCGTGTGTTGCATGTGGCGATTTCATCCAAACCAATCAGAAAGATGTTTAAATAACTGTTGTGGAAAAAACTTTTTTTTACCCTACCAAAATCGAATCCAAAATTCCAGAGCTGGAAGACAAGATTCCTTCCAAAAAAGCAACGGTCAATACTATGGGGAATGAAAAGTATACATATTCCAATTTTGTGCCATTTTTATTTGAAAATCGATATTTTATTATTTTTCTCTTCCTATCCTTGGCGACACACCAACGTTAAAAAATAACCAGATATTTATTTATTTTATTTATTATTACACATGACAAAAAATATACATTATTTGCGAAAAAACAACAGGTAATTTAATTTGGACATACAATTTTAATGGATCTGGGTTTGTTGCCTTTCATTTGTCGTATCACCAGTAAACTAGGCTTTTGCCTGTATCTTACTGTATACATATCATCACGCCCTAGTGGGAAGGCGCGTTTTCTTTGCGGGGTAGGCAGAGAGAGCAGATCATCAAACTTTTCTATTCAATCACACAACTTTCGCCTCCTCCGCATTTATACATCTCACCATACACAATATTTTATTATTTATACTTCTTACTTTACCTTCTTTCAAAATCTAGTGTACTTACCAAGTTTTCCTCGGTCAAACTCTTCCACGCACACATTGCACTTCTAACTTGTATAAGTCATTTTTTTGCCATTCATTCACTCCACATGTCTAAACCATCTTAAAGCTCCTTTCTTCATCTTCATCTTCAGCATTAATGATTTCTGGTGTCTTAATTTCAAACAGCTATTCCGCATTTTTTTATTGCACGCACTTTTACAAGCATATTGCACGTATCTTACTTTTATTCTTCTTCTGCCAAGTTCATGCTTCGCTTCCATAAATCAAGGTGGGCACCAACACACTATTATGTACAGTCAATTTTGCTACTTTTATTGCTACGTTTACCTTGTTCCCTGTTTCTACCCTTCTTTCAACTAGCCCATGACACGTTAAGATATTGCCCAGATAACAAAACTCAGCAACCTGTTCCAGTTTCTCTGAGTTAACCCATACATCGTTTACACTTTTTACCACACCTCTTTGTATAACCATAAATTTTGATAAGAAAACGATCAGCACTTGTCTGACTTATACGAGTATACATAAATTTGATTGAATTAAATATAACTAAGTATTATTATATTATAATTCTGAGTAAATACGCATTGTAAACCCATTTTATTTGCATAATGTTTTTCTGTGAGTCTTTAGTTACATATTGATATCCTCCCGCTTGGGATTAAACCCTCTCCGAAATGACCCTTTGACCTCTCTACTTCCAAGAATAAGGCTTTGTTGTGCGTAGCAAGAACATTTGGATGATTCATAGGTTTGCGTAATTGGAATTTCACGCAAGAATGCATAAACAGAACGGCCGAGTCTTCTAAGAATCCCAAGATTTAAGATAAAAGAATGTAAAGATAATCTCTCTTCATTTTTACTTATTTGTTGGAAAACATGACTCTTATCTTGATTTCGTGATTCATCTGATATGATATTAGAAATGTCAAAAAAATTAACATGGTACAGAAATCTGAAAGATACACACATACGAGTACTCATTTCTACTTTTCATGTAATCACGCATTTCTACTTTTAGAATAAGCAGAAGATAAAAATTTCTACATCTTTCTATCTACACGTACATATGTACACATCATATATGCTCTTCTATTTCTTATACTTCTTGCCTTTCACTCTAGATACAGTGGTTAAAGTAAAAACCACCCAATGAGCATAATTTTAAATTATACATAGATATACTTTTCATGAATACTTGTATAACCATGCATCATCGTCATCAATTAACCCTTTTAATCCCACAGGGCCGATTATCGGCCCCAACTGGTGTATGCGAAAAATCCCACGGGGCCGATCATCGGACACAAAGTTTTCATACAAGTTTTTATGTTGAATAAAATATTTTTTTAAATGAAATATGAGGTCTCCACAAAAATAGGTTTTAAAACTAAATATTAACTGAGGTAAAAAATAAAATATAAACTACTGTTTTTTTTGCCAAAAAATGCTTGAGATTTTTCGCACAGTTTATGCAAATTATGCTGGGATTAAAAGGGTTAAGCATGTAACCAACTGATGCAGGACATAAGCCAATTAATTTGGCACGTCTTGCTACTAAAAATACAATCACCGTATATAGTAATAAAAAATATTACTTATACAGCGCTGTTTCGTACAACGAGACCTCGCCAATGCTATACCTGGTGGCTGGACAAAGATTAAGGCTTCCATATTCCGTTGATAAAACGTTTGTTATTCTACCCGGGGGTTTTGGGTTCGATTCCTGTTGGTACCCATTTTTATCAGAAAAAAAATCTGTTTGGTTTTCACTTAAGACCTTTTCGACTTATTTTTTATTTGTTGGAAGGAATTTTCAAATTGCCATAAGCCCGCCATGTGATACGCCGTACACTGGAACGAATATATATATTACAGTACAATATGATACAAAACGTAATTGCGATCAATACGATAAGTATCATAAACTATGACTGTCGTGATAATACTGAGGGGTATTCGTTTACTCCAAACAGGTAAAACTTTGAGTATAATGAGTTAATTGGGGTCACTAATGGATCATTACAATTTGTTCCCAATAACGGTAATTATTCATGAATCAACTCAATATACTCGTACATAGCTATGAGTACATTATTATCAAATTTACATGATTTACAAGAATAAGTTTAAATCAGATTCTATCCAAGTGGTCTTGCAGCTCTTGATCTGACATACGAGTAGCCCCAGTGTAAAGAGAAGAAACTCGATCGGGGGGTGTCACAGATGATTTTAAGCCCACACCTTCACACAATTAAAAAAACACGTAGAAAATATAAACAGAAATTATTTATTCAAATAATTTCAAAGGTGTATAAAAATATTAATAAGTCAATAAATAAAATGTATAGGTGTCTTGCATAAGAAATCACAAATACTTAGAAAGAGACGTTTCAGAGCATTCCTGAAGGAATAATTTATTTCAAAGGTGAAGGAATAATTTATTTAAAATTTGCTGACTGAGTATGAAAGATATCCCTTAAATAATTTTAGATTATGCTTCGGAACGGGGAATAGAGTTTCTCTACTTCTAGTCAAATATGCATGAAAATATCTTGGCCAGTGAATTGTTAAAAGAATTAAGGTGGAATTTCTGTCTTGATAATTTTATGTGGTAATACGCTTAAGTGAAGACGGCGTCTCTGATGCATGTGTTAATCATTTTAAATACTCTCATGAAATGGGAGATACGAGTACGTCCTTTGAAAAGGACGTTAAAGCAATATCTAAGCTAAGCGTTTTGAAATTTTCCCAGTATTTACTCTGTTAAGAATGCTGAAAGACATTGTAATATATATTTTGTCCAAAATGTATTGTACAAACGTATCTCTACAGTAATTTAGTAAATGTTTTAGGAGCGATCTAATTTTGACAGTATTTACTCTGTTGAGAATGTTGAAAGATATCCTAACATATATTTTGACAATATTTACTCTATTGAGAATGTTAAAAGATATTGTAATGTATATTTTGTCCTAAATGTATTGTACAAACGTATCTCTACAATAATTCAGTAAATGTTTTACGAGCGGCCTAATTTAATTCACAATATCATTACAGATACTTCAATACGAGACAATTTGATTGATTCAAGGCACTGTAGGCACTTGTTGGGTAATTGTTCAGCCATTCCTCACTCTGGGACATAATTTGTGTGCGCAGTGTCGCCTCGCTTGACGAGCCATCGCCTCACGTCCAGCGCTAGGCGTCCCGGCGCCGCGGCGCCTTGAGACAGTGATTTTCAAACTGCGTTTAGGGAATGAAAATCTGTGATCTTTGATTAAAAATTTCCAAGTGAACACTTGAAATAAAAAAAATGTAGTAAAACTAATTGATTTAAAAAAAATCTAAATATTTTTATTAATTATAATGTTCAAGACAACCTGAATTTCCGTGATCTAGAGATTCCGGATTTTACAATACAATAGAGAGGTTTCGGATTCGAATCTAAAACGCAAAAATGCCTTTGTTTTGCTTGTTTTTTTTTTCTATTAAGGCTTTCTGAAATAATTTTCAGTTGGTCATCGTTAATTGTTAATATTGAAATTAATTTATTCATATAGTACTTTTCAACACATCTGAACTGGCGTTGCGGTCATATTGAAGAGAGTGGCTTGGAGACAGCATTGTCTTCGGTCACTGAAGTTTACACGGAATTTGCAGCTCTCGCACAGTCTAGCGCACGTGAATATTGTAACCAGATGATTTATTTTATCTGACTACGATCCTTTTTTTGCCTACCATCAGCAATCCAATCCGAAACCACCGGAAGGAAGTTCAGCGTCTTACCAACTACGTCACGAATATTTCAATAAGTCTGCCAGTCTGTATTTTACACAAATAATTTGTAATACAATATAGTTTTAAAGAGAAAATTAGTGTAATTTAGTGAGTCAACTCACCTCAACTTCTAAAACATTAAATGAAAATTGAATCCAAGATTCCAGCCCGCTGGTCTATACTGTACATAATTAAAGTGTAATGCATTATTATTTTGTGAAAATTCAGTGTCATTTAGTGAGCCAACTCACCTTAACTTGAAAGGAACCAAATGAGATTCTACACAAATAAGAATCGAACCTAAGATTATAATAAAACTTATATTTTTTTTATAAAAATACAAATTTTAAGTACTGTCAATTTATAAACTATTTTTTAGAAGAAAAAAGTGTATTTATATATCCCCCAAAAACATTTATGCGCGTTGCAAAGTACGCAATGAGTTGGAAAAGTTTGAAAATCGCTGTTTTAAGCTGTTGCCTTCAGCCGGCTCCAGTCGCCGGCGTCGCTCTCCCCATACATTATTGCTATATCGTTAAAAAATCGAAATCTTAAAGTTAGGGGTAATCTCAAGGTTACAAAGTTGAACAAAGGAAAGATATATACAATACACTTGTAATAAATTCGATTCGTTAGAATTTAACTTAGTCAGCGAATGATATCGTTAAATATACAATAATTTAAAGTCTTAGATAAACACGGACAATGAACTTTAGGGAAATAGTGATTTGGATTTGGGATTTCAATTAATTACTGAGCAATTTTTTTCTGGACCGATTTTCAGCAAATTATTGTTTGAATTCCCTTAGAATATTTTTCACAAGCGTAAAAGTGACAGTTAAACTTTTGTGAACACTTTTTTTGGTAATAGTATTTAACACGATATAAGAAATAGTCTAAAAATATCTATAAACAATATTCCAAACTTAATTTATCCATGAATATGTTGTTACTCAATTTCTACTGGGCATGCTTGGATATAATTCCTCGAGTTTAAGAAGAAATCTTCGTCTCCTAGTATACGTTGTCAGACTCGTTCGAGCAGTTGTTAGAAATGTTAGCCTTAAATCTGTGGTGTTATGGCAGAAGTTGATATGTCCGTTTTTTTGTCATTTTGTGTTTATTCTCCCAATTTATAGAAAATATTTCTCAGCATGTTGTGGAAAAACTTGGTGTGCCAGTCATTATCCAAACAAAAGATATGTCGTTTGGAAAAACTTAAAAAATGCTTATTTGTGGTGATTTTAACAGCTTATCAAAGTTAATATTACTTCTCCTGTAAACTAAGGTAAAACGGACATATCAACTTCTGCCATAACGCCACAAAAATGTTCCTAACAATTATACTAGACTGCACCGGTAGGTTCTCAATCACATACGCAAGAATGGGTCTGCCTGCTACTATGCCTGTTGGAAGGGCCTTAACTCTTTTGAATAAGACTGCTTCGGATATTGATATATTTCACATTATCAAAAATATAAGAAAATTTAATGCTAAGATGGGGACGTTAGAAAGCACTGATCAACTTATGTAAGTGATATTTTTTTTTTTTTTAAATACGTAAATTTTTATTTTTCTTGAAAATTATAATGTAATTAGGCTTAGCCTGTATTGAGAATTGAAACAAATAAATAAAGCAATGTATAATATGGATGGATCACAAGAAAATTTGTATGCACGATAATTTTTTATCATGTACTACATATCGAGCATAATAAAATTTGGCACATGTTGAAGTATTTAACTATATCATACACAAGCATACATACCATAACGCTATTTCCCTCTCGAGGTAGGCAGAAAAGAGAGGACTGCAGATTTTCCTACCACGATACACATATTTCGCCTCTTTACATCCACAAGTCTTCAACTCCTACAATTTATGACTACATTTCTTTTTTTCTAAAAACTGTTCACTTGATTCAACCATACTTCCTTTTGTCTTCCTTTACCACGCTTTCCACTCTGTGCACTACATATAAATTTTGTTAGTATTTTTTCATTCGGTTGTTCTACATGCCCAAACCATCTCTTTTGGGCATGTAGCACAACTGAATGAAAAAGTGTGCTCTTTTTCATCCTGCTTAATACATCAGCCTTAACTTCACATTCCTCCTTAATCAATTAATTGCATATTCTGTCATTTTATTGATTTATTTGCCCCATGTATTCTTCCCATGCCCCATGTATTCTTCTCAAGGCCTGCATTTCTACAATATTTATTTAGATCCTATCAATTTTTTATCAAGTTCTATAATGGAGCGTTGAACCTTTTTAGAGGCAAAAAAATGTTTATTTACAGTTGATTTCGACAGTAGATATTTTTTACAAAATACAATTCAAATTTCGAGCGCAAGTGAATACAGAAATACAAGATGTTACAATAAAATATATAAATATCAAAACACTTACTTGTAAACTTATACGAGTACATACATATTGGTGCACATAACATGCCACGGCTCAGAAGGTCCAGGGACATATGATATACGAGTATCATGTCAGAAAAAGAAACAAGATAACAAACTTTATTATCACAAATCAATGTACATGCTTATCATATATCACATATAGCTCGTTTTACTCTTGGGTATATTGTTTGTGTTAGTATATATGTATTACGAGAAAATTCGGATGTTCGATAATTTTTGACAACATGAATTGATTATAATGAAATTTGACACACATTGAAGTGTTCAACTGTATCAATTTTTGATCTAACTATTTTAAGGGGTGATGAATATTTATAAGGATCAAAATATTTACCTTTATTGAAGAATAACTCCTCAACCAATCATCCGAATGAGATAAAGAATGATATTTGATAAAAAATGTGATCTAATAAATAAATTTTAAATTTGATGAGGTAAGCAGAAGACAGGTTAAGGTTGGTAGGGGGGGGGGGGTGTATAAGCCATGGCAGCTGATTTCAATCAACACAGTCAGAACAAAGCTTTTTGGTAGAAATTGGAAGAAAATCACCCGAATTACACGAAAATTAGCACCCTTTGCGCTTCTTCAGAAACACAGGGATACTGCAAAATACCTCATCAAAATCGGTTCGCAGTCTAGTACTTCACGTCCACGTTATATGAAAATGGATGATGATAACTATAAATCACTTTAATTCAGGAATATAATAAGTTACGGAAAATTCAACTTCCCGTGAGATATGTATGATGTTTCCTATGATCTATGATAGTTATGCTCACTAGACATTATGTTATTTAGCATTTATATTTTCCCAGCTTCGATTTTATTGGTTGATTGTATGATACGTGTACTTCAATATGATAGTTTTGAGATATAAATGGCGTATGCAACCTTGGAAAGTTGCCCTTTTTGGGAGGCCTTAACAAAATTTATAATTAGACATGAACACTACACATATGTACAACACTTCACCTAAAGCCGAATGTGTTACTATCACATATCAGAAGATCTACAATATAAAGGTTTCTTTGTAGTTCGTCTTCTTTTGATAAGTTTTCTGCTCTTTCCTTGCCAAATATTTCACTAAGTATATGCAGATGTGGGGAATTACCCAATTTAGTGATCGTAGCCATCGCTTTTCTACCCTCAACTTATTTTAATTAAATATTTTTAATCTGTCAATAGTAGCGAATCCAAATCCCGACTAACAACACCCTTGATGAGAGTTTGCTCTTTAAATGGGATTATATAAATTATAATTTAATTGTTATTATTATTAAGAGTCATACCTCGCTCCTCTATATAGCTTTATTTATTGATTATTCACCCTATTGTAGTGTGTTAGCGATGAGAATCTGAATAAAATGTACAAAGTGTCTGTGAAGTGATCGCCTTGCGCCTGTCTGATTATCTAGGGCGAGGCGTCTCGTAGGGGTTTTATGGTGTCTCCAGAGCTGACCTCATCACAATAATCATCATCATTTTTGTCTGCCCTCAAAATGATGCGAATAATATTTAGTTCCCTTAAAATGATACGCGTAACTAAACGTAACATAACATTCATTCTATTTTATAACGCTTTCTTTGTATAAAGTATAACTTGAGGTTTATTAGTATAACATATAGCGATTTCTTGCCACTAACTAGAAATATATTTAGAGGTTTGAAGTGAAAAAACAAACTGTTACCAATGGTACCAAAACAAATTAAAATATATTTGTTGTCCTTCGCATTCAGAGTACATACTATATGTTACATGTACTGATAAAATATTTAAATTAATTTAACGAGAATCGAAGTCGCCAATCCCCGAGTTAATACAAATGCGTCATACTTACCAGGTCATTGAGGTAGTCTATGTAAAATGCTGGATGTAAGTTAATTGATTCCGCTAAATGTATTTATATTATCATATCAAACATAATAAATAAACATATACATCAATTTATGATAAAAACAAAACTTCAAAATATATGTTGACTATAGGAATGAAATATTTATCTACTGGTAGTAAACAGGTTATGGCGTCGAGATTTTAAGCAGCGTCCCGACGTCTCCCGTAGAGTACGCTCTGAATATGTGTTTGTTTATGTAGTTTTCCCGATTGGTCGTGCGAAGCGATGGGATGGGAGGATTGAATCATCGGAAAACACTCTTCCGCTTAATTTGCCGGGCAAACAAGCTACCAACATGCAAGGCATATGCCAATCTGACTAATTGGGGGAGAGGGAGAATTGGGTCAACTTTACACAGATACAAAGTAAATGAATCGAGTGTAAATATAGCAACCTCCCTCTTTACCAAAGCTTGTTTAATAGAATTGAATACAACCTCAAAGGAACAAACAAATAAAGCAGCCGCAATATCTGACAGTCGAAGATACTCGTATATAATTTGGAAAAATAAACAAATACGAATCGATAGCCAAGTTCGAATTTATAAACCTGTGTAAGGCCAATTATGACTTACAATGTTGAAATCAGAGCCGTCACAAATAAAACAAAGAGCTTTCTTCGAACATTCGAATTGAGAATATTACGAACCATCGCGGGAAAATCTCTTAGATATAGGATCAGAAACTCTCACATCCGACAGATCTGCAATACAGAGAATATAGTAGAATGGAGCCAGAAGAGAACTGCGGTACCATGTGGATAGGCTGGATAGACAGAATACCATACAAAGTGGTACACGAGGTCGTATGTCAGGAAAGTCGTCTAAATAATGGAGAGACAGTTAGTGCTCTTCTTTCCAGGAATGATTTTGGTAACATAACATATCCAAGATCTACATCAAAAAGAAAAAGAATACAAATTCTAAACAAAATGGCATTTATAAATGTATGGACGGGAAACCTACTGGCATTCGTTTCCTCAGAAGACCTCCGAAAAGATGCAACGAAAACATTTCTGAAAGGAGGCGACTCTGAGCTGGGAACAGACCTAATAACCTTAAAGAAAATAAGACTATGTGAAAAAATACGATATCTGTAGGGAAGTGGTAAGCCGTTTTTCTTTCTTATCAGGTTAACAGTTTGACTTCTAACCACAATCACTCAGATTCTATTAGCGTTATATACCACGGAGGTCTAAAACCAACTAGACTGTCGCCTTCTAGGTGGGTCTGTCTTGTGCCACTTCTTTCTAGGTATCGATCCTTATACCCCTATACGTTCTAGTCTCCAGGCTAGGGCTAGTTGCGAACAAGTATAAGTTCAATATACAATAATGTCAATATTTCTCATTTTATGACCATAAGCGTAGTTATGATTTTCAAAATTAAAAAAGTTTTTGAAACTTCTGTAAATTTAATATGTGACAGGTGTTGTGCCGAATACAGTTATTAAGCTCTTTACAATGATTTAAGTTTATTTTTTATTTCTTCTATTTTTGAAGAAGCTTATTGTGGACAGCATTGGTCAGTCTAAGGTCGCTTAGAAAGTATGATATTTAGCTCGCCCAGAAAGCAATCTTGCGTAATACAAGTTTTAGATTGTTTCTAAAACACACGTTGCAACATCCAAGTGTATCGCTTTTGGTATATTAATTCCGTTATTGTATGATAGTTTAAACTAAGCATTTATATTTTGCTACGAAATATGGTTTTAATGTTGTGAAAAAATAAACGATCGTGTAAAATAGTGCATAAAGCTACAATATTCTATATGAATACCGACGATAGATGGATTAGCAATCGATGCGATCTATTTTTGTAAGTTTTATATGGAATTAATTCGGGACTCTATAAAATAAAAAATACATAAGGATAAAACGAATATTTGAGGAATGATCGATCAAGATTTCACTGTACTTTCAATAGTTTCATCAATATAAGGATTGTTGTTTACGAGCCCATCGTCACACCATATTTTCGAAATCTATAATAAATTTTGATGGTTCACAGTAAAACCGGTTTTCCTATTTTGGTAAAAATATTTTTCTTTATAAATTCCATTAATTCATATAGACTTAATACATTTACAAAATACAATAATCCTTAATATTATAAATATGGAGCTCCAAAAAATAAATCTCACTACATTTAAAGAATTATTTAATATTTGTATTCAGCAAAATTTTTACTCGAACAATTTATTGGGTATTTATGCTCGAGATGCATGAACGTGGACAAAATGAGATCCATGTGCATAGATAGAAATATATATCATCTCTGTCTACTCATTGTGTGACGATATGTATAAGGTATAAACTTTTAGCGAATGTCCTTGAAGGACGCGCTGATGATTTTGATTGTTTGGTATTTAAATAAAATACGTCAATTAGCGATGCGGAAAGAGAGAGTGAATGAATCAATGAATAATCAATAGTGATTAATGATGCTTTATTTATCGGTAAGTAGGTATTTATACATTTCAGAACGGGCGCGGGAGTGCGCCCGCAATATATTTTTATCTCGCTTCTGTGCGTGCAGAGATGGTCGATTGAAATATTGCAGACATCGCAGATATTACTGTGGGTAGATAATTTGTTGGCGAAAACGGCGAGACAGCGTGATGCGTTCTCTTTCTACTGTGGAATGTATCGTAAATAGTATTTGCGGGTAAACAATTTCAATGTTTTGGTATGCGACCTTTGGACATATCCAAAGGTCGTTTCGTCGGTCGTTGACCGTGTATGTTGACAATATTTCAGCGACGACAGTAGTTCCTACAAACTTATACAAATGGTCGCCACAGATAATTACAGTCCTACATATTTAATTTTTTAACTAACTGTGGTGTATGGAACTGTAACGTGGGCATTGAAAAATACTGAAAGGAGCCAAAAAAATCCTGTAAAAATACGTGTATTGAGAAGAATATATTGGGTTACAATATATAACGTAATATGAAAAAAATTATAAGGGTAGGATATGAACTTAAGACTCATTAAATAAGAAAGAGCACCATAACATGGTTAGGGCATGTAGATTGAATTAATGAAGAAATACTAAAAAAAAACAAGTATACAGTCCAAATGTGAGTGGAAGGCGTGGTAGAGGAAGATCAAGGAAAGTATGGTCGGATCAACGGAATTGTATTTTGAAAGAAAGAAATGTAAACATTCAGAGAAATCGTAGGAGTTGTATAAGAAGGTGTGTGGATGTAGAAGAGACGAAAGCTTTGTATTGCGATAGGATGGTCTGACATTCTCTCTTCTCTGCCTACCCCAACAGGGAAAAGGCGTAATGGTATGAATTTATGTATATTTTTAATTTTAATATCCCGTTATCGCATTAAATAGTATTTAATATATAATTTGAAATGTCAGAACTTCGTAACTTTTATAGAAATAAAAAACTTAATAAATTTATGGAAATGAGCAATTATCTTTAAATGTCAAAATTTGGTTACGTTTAGCATTAAAATGTTCCCGAAAACTTATCCTCTGTGGGAATGGAAGAAGTTGTTATCCTATTTGCTGTTAAAATATAATAATGGAAGATCCAATCCAATAAAACTATTTTTTAAATATTATTCAAATTGCATATCATACGAATGCTGGGGAAATTCAAAGATTTCTTGCAGAAACTTGCCGATTTACTCTGATCGGTTGGATAAAGATATTCAAGGAATAAAGTTTATCAGATAATATCAAAGTATCTTTATTTGTTATTATCTGATCGCTTGGATGATGATATTCAAGGAATAGAGTACATCAGGTAATATTAAAATATCTTTACTTGTCATAATCTGATCGGTTGGATGATGATATTCAAGGAATAGAGTACATCAGATAATATCAAAAGATCTTTACTTGTCATATAATCTGATCGGTTGGATGATGATATTCAAAATATAAATATAGATATCTGCCAATGTTTAGTCAAACCGAAATTTGCTAATTGAACACATGATAACAATTTTTTAACAGGATTAATGAGAAATTTGTAAACTGAATTAACTTTTAAATACATTTTTAATACCAATATTTATAAATAGCCTTTAGCAGTTCTATAGTAAGCAGGGCCAGTCTTCTAAACACTATTGTTGAAATTAGTTTGGTAACTACAATATTATATATAAATATAAATCAGTATTTTCCAATATAATGTTTTCACATATTGTGTAAATATTTACGGTTTAGTTTTATGAAAAGTGGAAAAAAACCAAAGCATTAAGATACTACAAAGCCTGGTGAAGGTCTCCATAAAACGAAATCATGCCGTCCTGGAAATCCTTAATTATATTACTCTAAACGAAATAAGTAGTGGTGTATATTCAGTATTACTAGCAAGAAAAAAACATCAAAGTATCGTTTCTATCGAATCTAATGGAATCGAATGTCATATACTCGTATAGATTGAAAAGAAATAATTTCCATTTTATAATTAAATTATTACAGCGCGCGCATTGTAAAAGAGGAAAAATAGTGCGTCATCTATTATAACAAATCAGAACTTTCTAAATTTTTATCGACAATTATTTGAATTACATCTGTTTTTAGATTTTATACTTTTTTCCCTTCGGACGAACTTCAGAGCGCAACGAGTAATTATTATAATACGGGACTTACCATATATGTATACTATATACTCGTATGTTATGTTACACTTACAAGTAGGCATTCGTCTATAAAAATATAAATTGTTCAATGACATCACTGGCGGCAGGGAAATCCCCTCATCTCCCCCTTAACCATAATAAACTTTGAATAAAACAGGGCGATCGTTTTAAGTTTATTTGAGATCTGACGTCACCAAGGTTCGTCACAAAAATAGGGACTAGAGATATTTTATACGATATAAACTTAGAAGTATAAAACTGCCCGTGGAATTTGAAAAATTTAGTACATTTTTGTTAAAATGGAAAAATAATTTATTTGACGTGTTTGTTGGTTATTTTAGGGTTAACGAACCTTATTCCTATATTTATTTTTATCGTAATATCCTAGGATATTTTGTGGACCTAAATTGCTTCTCAACATGGAGAGAATATTTGTCATTGTGAAATGAATAATAAGAAACAGATTCAACTCTCTATGGGTCTTAGGGCATTAACCGGGAAGAAATATGTGAATTGAATGACAACTAGAAATAAAGGTAAAAACGCAAGTAAAAAAATGTATGAATACTTATTTCTAACGAAGTAGGAAAATATTAAAAATGAATAGTCGTTAACCTAAATAGCAAATCTACTCCGACATGAAACAATGGCTTCACCTTCTGCATTTTATAAAATTATATTTATTTATTTTTGTTGATGACTGTTGTAGACCGTGGGGCAGCGAATTGTAAAAAAAAAAACAGATATTTAAAAATAGTTAATATTAGGTCCTTACATATGAAATTGGCGTTTTGCCGTACTGGCAACTTTGATCTCAAATATCTTCTCTTTGGTTAGGAATTCCAAATTGAAATTTATACAGCTATTTACTCAAGTATTTGTGTTTCGAAAATTATAATTCATTTGTTTTTTCCTCAATTGTTTTTTTTCTTTGCGTCACTCAGTTTACAAAATGGAAAACTTGAAATATCGCGTTATTTAAGAGTACGAGTTCCACCGTGGCACCAGTGCTGCAGAAACGGCTCGAAGGATTAATGATGTGTATGGCGACGGTGCCGCAAAAGAAAACACAGTGCGTTTTTGGTTCCAACGTTTTCGTTCTGGAAATTTCGACCTGCAGAAAAAGCCCCGTGGACGGCCGGAGACCAAAGTTGATAATGAAGAATTGAAGGCTATTGTGGAAGCGGATCCATCGCAAACCACGTCCGAGTTAGCTGCAGGCTGCGGTGTTAGTGATAAAACTGTTTTAATCCACTTGAAGCAAATTGGGAAGGTGAAAAAGCTTGAAAGGTGGGTACCTCACGAATTGAGTGAAGCAAATCAACAAACGCGCGTTGACTGCTGCGTTGCATTACTCAACCGGCACAATAATGAAGGGATTTTGAATCGAATCATTACCTGTGATGAAAAGTGGATCCTGTATGATAATCGGAAGCGCTCATCGCAATGGCTGAACCCTGCCGAACCAGCCAAACCATGCCCCAAGCGAAAATTGACACCAAAAAAGTTACTTGTGAGCGTTTGGTGGACTAGTGCTGGTGTCGTTCACTACAGCTTTCTTAAATCTGGCCAGACGATTACGGCAGATGTCTATTGTCAGCAACTGCAAACCATGATGGAAAAGCTAGCTGCTAAACAACCGAGGCTGGTTAATTGCTCTAGGCCACTGCTGCTTCATGATAACGCTAGACCACACACTGCACAACAGACGGCTACCAAATTAGAAGAGCTTCAATTGGAATGTCTAAGACATCCACCGTACTCTCCGGACCTTGCCCCAACAGATTACTATTTTTTTCGAAATTTGGATAACTTCTTGCAAGGGAAAAAATTCAACTCCGATGGGGCAGTCCAAACCGACTTCAAAGATTTTATTGATTCCCGTCCGAATGGTTTTTTTAGTAAAGGGATCGATGAACTACCTATGAGATGGCAAAAGTACATAGATAGCAATGGTACATACTTTGATTAAATAAATATATTATATTAAAAAAAAATCAACTTTATGTTCCTCCCAAACAAAACGCCAATTTCATATGTAAGGACCTAATATATTGATAAATAAGAGTATAAATAACGAATGGCGTGTAATCAGCATATACTCTGGTATAACAGTATTTGCGGTTGTATGTTATTTCGTATGATGGAGAAGTCCCCAGCCGCGCGTACGTGCCCCGGTCCGCTGGTGCGCGCATATCATACATCGCGATGACAATGATGATTCTTTGTTTAATATATTTTTTCTAGCTTTACTGACCATATATGCGGCCTACATTACATGCAGAGGTGCATGGCCGCGCGATAACATACTGGATTTCCGTGCGGAATGTTGCCTATTCAAACCACACGTTGTGCTACGTATGACACAGGCATTTATTCCACCTGGTGCTCTGGGGTATAAGGATACATATGCCTTCGGGCAAAGCTATTCTTTAAAAACAATGGAAAAATATGCCGGCGTACTTCGATCGTCTTACTTTGTTGTACCATCGGATCCAGTACGGCGAAGTTGCCGGTAAGTTTGCTGGTGTTAACGGGCCACTTACTTAAAGGAGAGAAAAAAAAAACATAACTTCACGGCACAGATTCGCTTTCCAATTGAATTGACGTTATAATGGCGAGGGCATCCTCGTCTACGAGACGAGACCCAGTAACGACGACAACATTACATTGTAACATCTGTCAAATATTGTTAACTTAAGAATCATTTTGAATAAATTTATCCCATTTTGGCTGCGAATACACCGGAAGAAGTATATTCTATGTTGTAGGATCAGCCACTTCAAAAGACCGCCCGACGTAGTCCGGTCTGCCGATTAAAATCAAGTTGATTGTGAACCTTCTGGATCCAGCTGATATTAGTTGAGCTTTCGGGAAAGGAAGATTTCGAAAAATATTTACTAGGTCAGATCATTTATAAAACCATACATACATACCATCACGCCATATCCCTGTCGAGGTAGGCAAAATAGACAGAAGTCAGAAATTCCTATCGGGACCTATATCTTTAGCCTCTTCTATTGGGTGTTAACATAAGTTGTGTCCGTTTTTTTCCAATTTAAAAATGAGCACCAAAAGTAAACTAAAATGGTAAATGTTATTCGAAAGAAAATTTTCTGCTCTATAAGATATTGTTTGCTTTTACGTTACATATATTATTTTATTTAATTACAAGCCTTCAAAATGGAATGTCAAGTAGACGAAAGGGAGCATTTTCGATACCTTCTTCTGTTCGCGTTCAATCGAGGGAATAAAGCTGTCAAAGCTGCTCGCGATATTTGCAAAGTGTACGGTGAAGATGCTATGAATTAAAGGACAGCTCTTCGATGGTTTTTGCGTTTCAAAGACGGTAATTTCGACCTGAAAAACATGGAGCGTTCCGGACGACCAGTGAACTTCGATAAGAACCGCTTAAACTATATTATTCATGAAGATCCCCTTCAAGCCACCGTAGAATTGGCTGAACAGATGGATTGTAGTCACATGACTGTATACCGCTATCTTAAATCAATGGAAAAAGTCCAGAAGTTCGGCGCTTGGGTTCCATATGTTTTGAGTGAAAACAATAAAAATCAACGTTCGATAATTTCTGCTGGTTTGCTCGCGCGTCATCGAGCTACGCATGACCACAAACAAAGGTTCCTTTACCGCATCATTACTGGTGAAAAATGGTTTGAAAATGGTGATAAAAAAAATGGTGATGAAAAATGTTTGAAGGGGATCTTCATGAATAATATGGTTTAAGTGGTCTTCATCGAAGTCCACTGGTCGTCCGGAACGCTCCATGCCTTTCAGGTCGAAATTACCGTCTTTGAAACGCAAAAACCATCGACGAGCTGTCCTTTCATTCATAGCATCTTCACCGTATACTTCGCAAATATCGCGAGCAGCTTTGGTAGCTTTATTCCCTCGATTGAACGCGAACAGAAGGAGGTGTCGAAAATGCTCGATTTCGTCTACTTGACATTCCATTTTGAAGGCTCGTAATAAAATAAAATAATATATGTAACGTAAACGCAAACACAATATCTTGTAGGGGAGAAAATTTTCTTTCGAATGACGTATAACATTTACCATTTTGTTTTACTTTTAGTGCTCATTTTTAAATTGGAAAAAAACGGACACAACTTATGTTAACACCTAATACATCAATACACATTCTCATACAACTCCTACGATTTCTCTGACTTTCTACGTTTCTTTCTTTCAAAATATCATTCACTTGATCCAACATATACTCACATTTGCACTATAACATATATATTTGTTAGTCTTTCTTCATTAATTTGTTATATGTTCCCAAACCATTTCAGAATACTCTTCTACGTCTATAAACCATAAATCTTAGAAAACGACAGTCTGTCTCCAAACTCCATTCATCCAACTTAATGTTAGTATTTACTCTCTTTCTCATTAGGTTACAATATTTAGTGTAACTATGTTATGTTAATAAAAATAATTGTACATACCTCACAGATTACAGGATTCGGGTCGTATCCAGAATGGAAGGCTCTGTGGCTGGGAGCATACACCGCTACCGACAGGTACACGAGTGCCACTCCACTGAGAACCAGTGTCAGCTGGCACAAGCAGATTGCTCCTATGATGCGACCGTCCTGCTCGGGAATCACGCGTGGCTTGATTGTTTTCTTCCCCATCTTAACGAACAATTCGGGTTAAGCGAATGAGTACGACACAACTTTTAACTAAATCCTTTACAGTGTCACTTTTTGTTCATGAATCATTTTCATTATCTCAAATAACACAATCGTATTTTTTTCCTCGTCATATTTTTATCAAACTGACAATGTTGTGAAAATGTGCTGTACGAATATCGACTGGTTGTTTACTTCTAGACTAGATTTTACTTCTAGACTAGATTTTTCGTATAATAATACTTCTGTTGCTTTAATAATATAATATTTATTTATCAATAATACATTGAACCTTATAAAAACGTTTAAAATAAAGGCATTGAATGCTTCATTCGTTACAAAAGAAAAAAATGCATTTAAAATAAATGAAAATATACATACATACCATCACGCTATTTACCTATCGGAATAGGCAGAGAGGACAGATAATTTTTAAGTTTGTAACTGTTGATATAGAATAGATAATGAAGACAATTGACATTAAAGACAGTTAGTTGATAATGAAGACAATTGGTATATTGATTGGCATAAGATAATGAAGAATATTTTTGCTGATTTTATTAATCACCATATTAAAGGAATGGAAGATGAATAAATTTATAAAGCAAAGATCAAAATCTTGAGCTCAGAGGTGAAACTGAGCAAGGTACATGCATTTATGATAGGTGGACCCTGAAAGTGCTGCTGTGGCGACCAAGGACAGTGAAAAGAAGTGTTGAAGTCCCCTATGTTGAAGATGGTCGGATGATATCTGAAAAATGGCTGCGAGCGTCTGAGAACAATAACATATGTCTTTGCTGCAAGTGAACGAGGAGAAGAAGGGTTTGTTTCCAACACGAGTCGACCAGGCTCATGATGATTTCCGTCATCCAGTTGGTAAGATAACCATTTTTCAACTTGGGAGTTGCGGGCTCGATTCCCGTTGGAACCCAGAAATCATAAAAAACTTTAAAATTCTATTTATTTTTTACTTACAGCCTCTTTAACGTTGATTGAAAGAGTTTTTTTCGTGGTGATAAGCCTGCTAGGTAGCACTGTATGCAACGAAAGAGAAAAATAATATAATCTATATAAATAAAAATGATGATTGTGATTCGTCTTCTCTATCACCTCCTTTAATATATCGTATCAATCATGAGTCTATTGCGAAAATCTTTGGCGACCAAAATCCTTCTTTGTCATATTTTTTTCCACAGAAAAATAAAGAAAAAAAAAGTCAAGACTTCATTGTTTTCCATTCCAATGATGTAGTTGTTTTCCATTCCAATGTGCAATGTAACACAATTCTCACTGTAGCTTACTTCCGTTTATTTAATTTATTCCATGGCGACAACAAAGGGTATGTTTACTCAAACCATTCCCATGGTGTTGATTTAGTTTTTCATACTCGGCACTGAAAACCTTTTGTATTCGGCGCTGAAAACTATTCCTATTTGGTTCATGAAACATTTTGTTTGATTCACTTTACCTCGAAGCAGAAGTTTTCAAAGTGTGCGTCTCGGCGTCCTGGGTTGTCTCGATACATTGCTAGGGTTGTCGTGGAATATCCGAAAATTGTATCTAATATTTCCAGCTAAACTTAATTCAATACGCTGATACAATAATAGGAAGGAACATCTACTTGACACATCGCGAACAATTCTGTCTACGTAGTATTGAACGTGTTTTTGAAGAGTTATCACCTATTTTAGTTTAGCAACTAGTTTAAAAAACTTACAAGAAGATAATATAGAAAAGTTCACGCCCATTCAGGACCCAATCTTCGTCCGACTTAACGACACCAGGAGTCTTGCGACAGTATATAAAAACAAAAATTGTCGATATGCAACTCGTTAAGTTTTAGATATCAGTAAATTATAAATATCCTCTGTTGAGTGGTAAAGCTCTGCCAATTCAAATTTCATTGGCGAAGACTTACCACTGCGAAACTGGGATTTCGACAGTATCAAGTATCGGCAGTATATACCATAAATACAAATTAATAGGAAATTAGGCTAGCTGTGTCAGATTTCAAGATTTGAGAATCTGTGTGTTGAAGAACAGGCTCTCATCCCATTAAAAAAATTCGGTAAATTTTTCTAGGGCGTCATGGAAAAATCTTTATACATCAAGTGCGCCATGACACTAAACTTTTTGAGAACCACTGTCTGTCATATTGTGATTTTATGCTTTTTTGTTAGTTGTTTGTGTACTTCCTTGTTTCTGTTTTAATAATATGTTTACAGAAAGTAGTTTCTCATTTCTCGGATAGATGTTAGGACAATATTTTCGTTACTCACCACATTAAGCGCATTTTTTCGGTCATTGTTTACTTAAACTTCTCGAGTAGTTTATTTTAAGAAATTATTTTTCGAACAACTCAACGAGTTCGTATAAAACAGAGCCAACGTCTTAGCTTTAATTTTTTAAAGAAAAATCTATTTATTGTTGGGATACATTTGTAACATGAGTGTCTTTTATGAACATAACAAAAAGCTATAAAAGTATGATAAATGCGGTTGAAATAAGTATTTTGGGTCAAATGTGTGGAAACATAATGTATGATAGAAGTATTTCTCTTTGAAAATTAATTAAAATTAAACCTTTGGAAATATTATACATCACAATCAGTCTTTAGTTCACATACATCCATAATAACTTCATTTTATCATAGTCTGTCATTCATCTTCATGAAATATTATACATCACGATCAGTCATTAGTTCACATACATCCATAATAACTTCATTTTATCATAGTCTGTCATTCATCTTCATGAAATATTATACATCACGATCAGTCTTTAGTTCACATACATCCATAATAACTTCATTTTATCATAGTCTGTCATTCATCTTCATGAAATATTATACATCACGATCAGTCTTTAGTTCACATACATCCATAATAACTTCATTTTATCATAGTCTGTCATTCATCTTCATGAAATATTATACATCACGATCAGTCTTTAGTTCACATACATCCATAATAACTTCATTTTATCATAGTCTGTCATTCATCTTCATGAAATATTATACATCACGATCAGTCTTTAGTTCACATACATCCATAATAACTTCATTTTATCATAGTCTGTCATTCATCTTCATGAAATATTATACATCACGATCAGTCTTTAGTTCACATACATCCATAATAACTTCATTTTATCATAGTCTGTCATTCATCTTCATGAAATATTATACATCACGATCAGTCTTTAGTTCACATACATCCATAATAACTTCATTTTATCATAGTCTGTCATTCATCTTCATGAAATATTATACATCACGATCAGTCATTAGTTCACATACATCCATAATAACTTCATTTTATCATAGTCTGTCATTCATCTTCATGAAATATTATACATCACGATCAGTCATTAGTTCACATACATCCATAATAACTTCATTTTATCATAGTCTGTCATTCATCTTCATGAAATATTATACATCACGATCAGTCTTTAGTTCACATACATCCATAATAACTTCATTTTATCATAGTCTGTCATTCATCTTCATGAAATATTATACATCACGATCAGTCTTTAGTTCACATACATCCATAATAACTTCATTTTATCATAGTCTGTCATTCATCTTCATGAAATATTATACATCACGATCAGTCTTTAGTTCACATACATCCATAATAACTTCATTTTATCATAGTCTGTCATTCATCTTCATGAAATATTATACATCACGATCAGTCTTTAGTTCACATACATCCATAATAACTTCATTTTATCATAGTCTGTCATTCATCTTCATGAAATATTATACATCACGATCAGTCTTTAGTTCACATACATCCATAATAACTTCATTTTATCATAGTCTGTCATTCATCTTCATGAAATATTATACATCACGATCAGTCTTTAGTTCACATACATCCATAATAACTTCATTTTATCATAGTCTGTCATTCATCTTCATGAAATATTATACATCACGATCAGTCATTAGTTCACATACATCCATAATAACTTCATTTTATCATAGTCTGTCATTCATCTTCATGAAATATTATACATCACGATCAGTCATTAGTTCACATACATCCATAATAACTTCATTTTATCATAGTCTGTCATTCATCTTCATGAAATATTATACATCACGATCAGTCTTTAGTTCACATACATCCATAATAACTTCATTTTATCATAGTCTGTCATTCATCTTCATGAAATATTATACATCACGATCAGTCTTTAGTTTACATACATCCATAATAACTTCATTTTATCATAGTCTGTCATTCATCTTCATGAAATATTATACATCACGATCAGTCTTTAGTTCACATACATCCATAATAACTTCATTTTATCATAGTCTGTCATTCATCTTCATGAAATATTATACATCACGATCAGTCTTTAGTTCACATACATCCATAATAACTTCATTTTATCATAGTCTGTCATTCATCTTCATGAAATATTATACATCACGATCAGTCTTTAGTTCACATACATCCATAATAACTTCATTTTATCATAGTCTGTCATTCATCTTCATGAAATATTATACATCACGATCAGTCTTTAGTTCACATACATCCATAATAACTTCATTTTATCATAGTCTGTCATTCATCTTCATGAAATATTATACATCACGATCAGTCATTAGTTCACATACATCCATAATAACTTCATTTTATCATAGTCTGTCATTCATCTTCATGAAATATTATACATCACGATCAGTCATTAGTTCACATACATCCATAATAACTTCATTTTATCATAGTCTGTCATTCATCTTCATGAAATATTATACATCACGATCAGTCTTTAGTTCACATACATCCATAATAACTTCATTTTATCATAGTCTGTCATTCATCTTCATGAAATATTATACATCACGATCAGTCTTTAGTTCACATACATCCATAATAACTTCATTTTATCATAGTCTGTCATTCATCTTCATGAAATATTATACATCACGATCAGTCTTTAGTTCACATACATCCATAATAACTTCATTTTATCATAGTCTGTCATTCATCTTCATGAAATATTATACATCACGATCAGTCTTTAGTTCACATACATCCATAATAACTTCATTTTATCATAGTCTGTCATTCATCTTCATGAAATATTATACATCACGATCAGTCATTAGTTCACATACATCCATAATAACTTCATTTTATCATAGTCTGTCATTCATCTTCATGAAATATTATACATCACGATCAGTCATTAGTTCACATACATCCATAATAACTTCATTTTATCATAGTCTGTCATTCATCTTCATGAAATATTATACATCACGATCAGTCATTAGTTCACATACATCCATAATAACTTCATTTTATCATAGTCTGTCATTCATCTTCATGAAATATTATACATCACGATCAGTCTTTAGTTCACATACATCCATAATAACTTCATTTTATCATAGTCTGTCATTCATCTTCATGAAATATTATACATCACGATCAGTCTTTAGTTCACATACATCCATAATAACTTCATTTTATCATAGTCTGTCATTCATCTTCATGAAATATTATACATCACGATCAGTCTTTAGTTCACATACATCCATAATAACTTCATTTTATCATAGTCTGTCATTCATCTTCATGAAATATTATACATCACGATCAGTCTTTAGTTCACATACATCCATAATAACTTCATTTTATCATAGTCTGTCATTCATCTTCATGAAATATTATACATCACGATCAGTCTTTAGTTCACATACATCCATAATAACTTCATTTTATCATAGTTTGTCATTCATCTTCATGAAATATTATACATCACGATCAGTCTTTAGTTCACATACATCCATAATAACTTCATTTTATCATAGTCTGTCATTCATCTTCATGAAATATTATACATCACGATCAGTCTTTAGTTCACATACATCCATAATAACTTCATTTTATCATAGTCTGTCATTCATCTTCATGAAATATTATACATCACGATCAGTCTTTAGTTCACATACATCCATAATAACTTCATTTTATCATAGTCTGTCATTCATCTTCATGAAATATTATACATCACGATCAGTCTTTAGTTCACATACATCCATAATAACTTCATTTTATCATAGTCTGTCATTCATCTTCATGAAATATTATACATCACGATCAGTCTTTAGTTCACATACATCCATAATAACTTCATTTTATCATAGTCTGTCATTCATCTTCATGAAATATTATACATCACGATCAGTCATTAGTTCACATACATCCATAATAACTTCATTTTATCATAGTCTGTCATTCATCTTCATGAAATATTATACATCACGATCAGTCATTAGTTCACATACATCCATAATAACTTCATTTTATCATAGTCTGTCATTCATCTTCATGAAATATTATACATCACGATCAGTCATTAGTTCACATACATCCATAATAACTTCATTTTATCATAGTCTGTCATTCATCTTCATGAAATATTATACATCACGATCAGTCTTTAGTTCACATACATCCATAATAACTTCATGTTATCATAGTCTGTCATTCATCTTCATGAAATATTATACATCACGATCAGTCTTTAGTTCACATACATCCATAATAACTTCATTTTATCATAGTCTGTCATTCATCTTCATGAAATATTATACATCACGATCAGTCTTTAGTTCACATACATCCATAATAACTTCATTTTATCATAGTCTGTCATTCATCTTCATGAAATATTATACATCACGATCAGTCTTTAGTTCACATACATCCATAATAACTTCATTTTATCATAGTCTGTCATTCATCTTCATGAAATATTATACATCACGATCAGTCTTTAGTTCACATACATCCATAATAACTTCATTTTATCATAGTCTGTCATTCATCTTCATGAAATATTATACATCACGATCAGTCTTTAGTTCACATACATCCATAATAACTTCATTTTATCATAGTCTGTCATTCATCTTCATGAAATATTATACATCACGATCAGTCTTTAGTTCACATACATCCATAATAACTTCATTTTATCATAGTCTGTCATTCATCTTCATGAAATATTATACATCACGATCAGTCTTTAGTTCACATACATCCATAATAACTTCATTTTATCATAGTCTGTCATTCATCTTCATGAAATATTATACATCACGATCAGTCTTTAGTTCACATACATCCATAATAACTTCATTTTATCATAGTCTGTCATTCATCTTCATGAAATATTATACATCACGATCAGTCTTTAGTTCACATACATCCATAATAACTTCATTTTATCATAGTCTGTCATTCATCTTCATGAAATATTATACATCACGATCAGTCTTTAGTTCACATACATCCATAATAACTTCATTTTATCATAGTCTGTCATTCATCTTCATGAAATATTATACATCACGATCAGTCATTAGTTCACATACATCCATAATAACTTCATTTTATCATAGTCTGTCATTCATCTTCATGAAATATTATACATCACGATCAGTCTTTAGTTCACATACATCCATAATAACTTCATTTTATCATAGTCTGTCATTCATCTTCATGAAATATTATACATCACGATCAGTCATTAGTTCACATACATCCATAATAACTTCATTTTATCATAGTCTGTCATTCATCTTCATGAAATATTATACATCACGATCAGTCTTTAGTTCACATACATCCATAATAACTTCATTTTATCATAGTCTGTCATTCATCTTCATGAAATATTATACATCACGATCAGTCTTTAGTTCACATACATCCATAATAACTTCATTTTATCATAGTCTGTCATTCATCTTCATGAAATATTATACATCACGATCAGTCTTTAGTTCACATACATCCATAATAACTTCATGTTATCATAGTCTGTCATTCATCTTCATGAAATATTATACATCACGATCAGTCTTTAGTTCACATACATCCATAATAACTTCATTTTATCATAGTCTGTCATTCATCTTCATGAAATATTATACATCACGATCAGTCTTTAGTTCACATACATCCATAATAACTTCATTTTATCATAGTCTGTCATTCATCTTCATGAAATATTATACATCACGATCAGTCTTTAGTTCACATACATCCATAATAACTTCATTTTATCATAGTCTGTCATTCATCTTCATGAAATATTATACATCACGATCAGTCATTAGTTCACATACATCCATAATAACTTCATTTTATCATAGTCTGTCATTCATCTTCATGAAATATTATACATCACGATCAGTCATTAGTTCACATACATCCATAATAACTTCATTTTATCATAGTCTGTCATTCATCTTCATGAAATATTATACATCACGATCAGTCTTTAGTTCACATACATCCATAATAACTTCATTTTATCATAGTCTGTCATTCATCTTCATGAAATATTATACATCACGATCAGTCTTTAGTTCACATACATCCATAATAACTTCATTTTATCATAGTCTGTCATTCATCTTCATGAAATATTATACATCACGATCAGTCTTTAGTTCACATACATCCATAATAACTTCATTTTATCATAGTCTGTCATTCATCTTCATGAAATATTATACATCACGATCAGTCTTTAGTTCACATACATCCATAATAACTTCATTTTATCATAGTCTGTCATTCATCTTCATGAAATATTATACATCACGATCAGTCATTAGTTCACATACATCCATAATAACTTCATTTTATCATAGTCTGTCATTCATCTTCATGAAATAAATTGTACTAAATTTATCAAAGGTTTCAGATTTCATTTATTAGTATCAAATTATGTTTAAAAATAAAAGATGTATATTGTGCATTTCTGGATTTAGAAAAGCACATGATACGTGATAGGAGACAAGCTATAGAAAACAGAAAGAATATGGTGTTGAATGTACTCGTATAATGTATGAATTCATCGTAATGAATTTGAATACGCCGAAAGTAAAGCGTGTACTCGAGCGAACGGTGCTTTAACTGCGTGTTTTAATATTTCAAAAGGAGTATAGCAAGGATGCGTTATGTCACCTTAAATGTTTAATATTTATATAGATTAATATGTAAAGGAACAAGAGTTCAATGGGTAGTATATAAATGTCAAATGGGAATGTATGCGAATTGATGTATGCTGATGACATGGTAGTGTTAGAGTAGTAATTACAGAATTTTATAAGTATGAGAGATGCGAAGAAAAATATTTGAGAATGAATGCTGTAAAATCAAAAGTCATGGTGATAGAAAGTATGAAAAGAAAAGTAAATGTGATATATGGGTAAACAATGAAATGTTGGAACAAATTGAAGAATTCTTTTAATTGTTTAGTATTTTCTCAGATGATGGAAAAATCAAAAGGGATATCGTACTTGTCGTACAAATTGTACTTATGTCAAACCCGAAATATTCGTCTTTGTATTAATAAAAAATGTATTTGAAATAAAACTTTACAAATACCTTCGTGGCTTAGTTAATAAGACTTCTGTATTTCAGACTTCCTGAAAAAGGATTCCACTTATTTTCATTTAAGGTCAGTTTAACATCTTTCTGATTTTTGGGGACAGATTGCCTGTATAACATTGTTACAAGTGTTCCTCGTTATTGCCGAGAATGCCCAGTAAAGCGAACCACGACTATGTAGTAACTTCAGTGCAAGGAATTCAGTAAAACAATCTCAGTACAAATTGTTTATGCCTGTTAAATATATTTAAAGTTCGTTGTAATAAATTGCCATAAGGCAATAAATCCGTCAGGTTGTACTGTATACAACGAAAGTGTAATATAATACAATACTTTATCCGACAATAAAGTGAGACGAAACATTGTTAGGGAATGATAATGATGCGAGAGGAATAGATTCAAGAAACAAGTTCATGAGTGGATGGAAATCGTTGTGCGATATTTATTGAAATAGAAATGGAAATATTTAAGAGAAATGAGAGATGAATAATTGTATAAACCTCACAAAGAAAATTATTCAATTCTATGGGGTAAACCCACGATATGCTGGAGAAAAAGGGGTTGCAAATAGGGGTTATCCCTCATACTATTATATAATTTTTATATTTTCGTTTAGGGTTGTCGGCACCGTAATCTATTAATTAGTAAAGCTTGCTTCACACCCGGGTTTGAGTCTCGGCAAGTTCTATGAAAGTTTCAATTTTAGGCTTTTTTCATCTTGATTGATTATGTACCGATGTATATCAACTAACATACATTACACATTTTTTTAGTACTTTCTAGATGTGACATGTGTTCAAAGCCCTTGCAGGAGAAAATATAGTTATGATTAAAAAATATAATGCGTATTTTTTGTTTTTTTTTTAAATTATTTATTACTATCCACAATACATCGTTATAATGGAAAGGAGAGCTGTACAATACAAATATACGAGTATAGTATAAGGATGCTAAATCCCTCCATTTTGTGGATATACAGAACCGCTTCACTAGACATGTGATGAAGATCTCTCATTCCTTAATCACAAATTTCATATATTTGTCCTTATTACTTAAACCCTCAGCTGAAACATTCACACTTTGCATTTAAATCTTTATCCACACTTAAAGCCTAGGCTAGCATATATGCCAGGGATGGCCAACAACAGGTCGATCGCAAAGCAAGTTTTGGTCGATCGCCGCCGTCTTCATAACTTACAATATGGTGTGCGATGTTGCCAAATCTCATTACGCGTATGCACTTGTCAACGCAGTCAATTAGTTATCCTTTTTAAATATTTATTTATAAGTAAACGGTATAATGCACCTTACAACAAAAATAACAAAAAAATAAATAAAAGAGCCATTAGTGAGTGCTCAACACATTAAGTTTGACAGAACATACAAAATAAAAAATAATTTTACCCAATTACAACAAAACTATTTAGAATCAAACAGGTATCAAATCGTAAAATCACATGTTACCAACACAATACGGGGCCGTCAATAGGCGCACAGCCTGCACTGCGCATAAAATACATACAAAATAGACAAATAAAAAACAAAATACAAATTGAAAATACAATATGAAAGACGGAATGAGACAGGTCCTTCACAAATCCTCAAAAAACACGGGGAAAAAATCATAAAATAGTAAAAAAACACATTGTAATTTGTTCCATCAAACACTGTTTATTTCACTTTTTGTAACGGTATAGCCCTACCGGTTTCAAGGCTTTCACCTCATTATCAGGGGAGCATAAACAAGACTTGTTTGTGCTTCCCTGATGATGAGGTGAAAGCCTTGAAACCGGTAGGGTTACACAGTTACAAAAAGTGGAATAAACAGCATTTGATAAAACAAATTGCAATGTCTTTAAACCTCCACAATGTTAATGCCTTAACTATAAATAATACTCGTATATAAATAACACAATAATCAATAAAAAAGCAGTTCAAAAAAGGTTTTCAAGAGTCCTCGAAAGACACGTGGGATCCCACTTCAAGGCTCGGACATTCGGATAATATCTAAATATGTCGACTCCAAATAAATGTATATATGTTATTTAACGTGTATGTCTAAGTTTTCTTTTCTTTCCTTCATAATTTTTGTAGCAGAGTAAATTCCACTCTTACTTATTAATAAACCCATAATAATCCTTTTTTAACATGTGTGTTATAATCGTTGTGTTAAACCTCGCGAATTTGATAGGCAGATCGCGAATATTTTTTTACATAAAAAGTCGATCGCGACAACAACCAAGTTGGCCACCCCTGGTATATGATAGACACTTTCAACTACATCATAATCTCAACAACCAAATCAAAATAATATCCAATAACTCCTCATTATATTGATTTGTTAGTTTTCTCCGAATATTTTAAGCAATTTATTTATTTATTATTACACATGACAAGAAATATACACAATTTGCGAAAAACCAACAGATAATTTGATTTGAACATACAATTTTAATGGATCTGGGTTTGTTGCCTTTCATTTGTCGTATCCCCAGTAAACTAGGCTTTATAATTAATTTAATTATATGTTATGTTTTCCTTTTATAAAATCGGCATAAATATATAATATTATTATGTCTTCGGTCATTTCTTGACTTTCTAAAGCGCAAAAATGATTCAATTGAATTAGGTATACAGTTTTAGTTTTTTTTCTTAAATATATACTCGTAAATATTTTGAACAGTATCTCGTGTACTCATAGATGTGTCAATTTAAGGCAAATTTTTATTTCTTCTAAAATTTTTTTTACAATTTACGGTGAGATTAAAAGCAGATTGAATACTAGCTTTGACTTGGAAATCACAATATTATTATTTGTAGCTAGAGCAAGCGAGATTTTTTGAAATTTTTCTTGCATTCGTGCATTTTTATTTAATACCATAAAAAATAACATGAAGTGTGTCATGTGTCGTTTGCGGATGGGCCACGCATGGTGGGTAGTTACTTTTCCAGAATGAATATTATAGAGGATTCCGGTTGCGAGTATAGTCTGGATGATGAACTATAGATCAGGCTTTTGCGTTTTTTTTGTTTGCTGCTTTAAGAATGTTGTGGTTTTTTTTTGTTGGCTGCTTTAGGAATGTTGCGTTTTTTTGTTTTCTGATTTAGGAATGTTGCGTTTTTTTCTTTCTTCGTAGAACTTTTCCACTTACAAATATTTTGTAAAATTTAATTAGCTATTTTGTAAAATTTTAAATTGACTAATAATTACATATTTGGCTATAAAAATTATCACACAAATCAGCTTAGTGTGGGTGGATTGCCTTTATATTCGTATTAAAAAAAAGTACATACATATCATCAGGCCGTGTCTCTTACATGGTAGGCAGAGAGAATAGATCAACACACTTTTTTATCTAAGCATACAACCTTCCTCTCCTCCACACCAATACATCTCTTCAAGCACGACGTTCTATTATTCATAGATCTAGATCACTTTACCTTCTTTCAAAATCTTACGTACATGATCCAACCATATTTTTCCCGCTCTACCTATTTCACGCACACCTTGCACTTATGACTTGTGTACTCATTTGGTGATTCGTTCGTAGTTCATCCTCATGTCCAAACGATCTTAAAATTCCTTTCTTCATCTTACTTAAAATATCCATTTTATCCATGCATTAATTTGTATTTTTTTTATTCTGCTTTCTTTAATACATTGACACTCCGCATTTTTTTCATAGTGCACGCATTTACACAGCATTAATATTAAAAATGGTAAATATCTCAATTGCAGTGTTTTATTGCATTTCACTTTCATTGCATACAGTGCAACCTGCAGAGTTTATTTCCATGTGACAATCTCTTCCAATAAACCCGAGAGATGTTAAATTGGCATGCATCTATTATATTTATCGTTTAAAAAATGCATTTTTTAAATTCAAGTTGAGCCGATGTTGAAAAACAATTGTTTTAATACTAATTATACGAGAACAGGTATACTCGTACAGGTATAGTAAGACCACATATCGTGATATCCGCTAATTAAATGTTTTATTGTTTGTTTACTCATGTTCGCTAACTTTAACAAAGAACAACAATCCTATGCAGTAGCTTTTACACGTTATCAAATATAAGAACGTGTATTTACTTGATAGGCGAGTAAATAATACTCATACACAAATAAAACAAGTAGACGGATCTACGTTAGAATTTCATAAATAATTAGCTATTTGGAGAAAAGTAACTGAAATTTGAGTAATCACAATAAATGGGTGAGAACAAGTTGAGAAATGTTGCTATTTGAAGAGCATGTATTCGAGAGATGGTAAGATAGAGAAATATATGGAAAAGCGTGTTGCTGCAGGTAACAAAGTCAATACATTTCTTAATACTTTTTTTTTATTAATCGATCGCTGATATTCATTTGATATAGAGGATGATACAATGGTTTCCTCCAAATAACCAAAAAAAGTACAGATCGTTTCATTTGTTATATATTTAAAGTAATATTTTTCTCTGTCTTATCATATCTCGAAGACGCGTTGCTGCAGGTAACAAGGTCAATGGCGCACTTTGTACTGTTTATTCCCCAATAAATCGATCCTAAAATCTTCAAAAATTATTATTCGCAGTGGTGGGCCAAGATGTATGAAAGCGAAGCCTAGGCATTGAACGTGAGTGATAGGAGCAGTATAAATGCGCGTCTTGTGTAGAATATCTGGTATTACAATGTTTGATAAAGTAATAAATTATCAGATATATGATAACTGTGATTAGAGGTGCATATTATAGGTAAAATTAAGGAAGAAATCTTGAGATGGTTTGACCACATTGACAGAATGAGTTGCGAAAGACTTATGAAACAAATATATTTGTCTGGAATGAATGGAGAGCGAGGAAGGGATGCGCCGATTAATAAGATAGTTTGAAGAAATTTTAACTATGGAAAATGTAAGAAATATGTGAAAAGGAAGAGCTTATATCAAGAGATGTGTGAACACCAATGCATTTTTAAAGACCTTAGCGCCCAGTTGCGCTAAAAAGAGTTTTTTAAAATATAAGTCTAAGCTGAATAAAATTTTTGTTATTAAATTGATCTTTTGTTCAAATAGAAGCAATGGAAGCATATTTATTTAACATTTTTAGGGCAAACATCCATCTTCCTATGATGAATTGACAATATTTTTTTTTGGTTTATAAAAATGCATCTTTAAAATACGCGTCATACACTTCAACCAGAAGCCGACGAGTTAATTAATATAAAATATATAATAATAAACAAATTTATAAAAGTATAAAATATCATAGAATTTTCCATTTGATGAAAAATTTTTGAATTAGAAAATAATGTTTTCTTGAAAAATAAAAAATGTTGAAAAATTTACTTTTTCCCTTTGTAAAACATAAACCAATATGTTGTTATATTTTATTGTAATACACTTTCGTTGTTTCAGTACAAAGTGGCGGGTTTATTGCCATTTGACAATATCTTCCAAATTCAACTACGAGTGGATAGATGTTAAATAGGTCTTATGTGACTGAAACCCTCATTTATAAAAAAAGTGTAACAACGGAATTTAGTATGTAACCCTTAGATTGAGAGCGGGTGTCTTGCCAACTAGGCCACGGAGGCCGTCAACGTATTTTTATTTTAATTTTTAATAATTTCTTAATAATTTTTATCAATTGTTCGTTTTTTTTGGTACATTGAAATGTTAGTAAGTCGTATATTCAGGTTAGTCAACCATGAGAAGCATGTTTCCTAATTGAGATCCGCAATACAATGAATATGTTTAATAAAAATGGTATTTTCATACACAGTTTGAAAACAAAAATTTTCAGGTTATTTAAATATTTTTTATAGCCAAATTAAAACACATTTTAATAAAATAATGAAGTAACATCATTATAAATGTATCTTTCAAAATATCACTTAAATTAGCTAACTTTGACTAACATGCGTCAAGATCAGCACTATAAAATTAGAATTTATTTCCCTCCCAATCGATGAGAATGCGCATTAATAGATGCAGTGTCACTTTACAAAGCGCATTCTGATAGGTAGTCACTATCCAGGTTCCGTTAAATGTGCAATCTATCCAGCATAATTGTTACATCAGGTTCTAAATAGGTCATAAATGTATTTTATGTTGCAATAAGTTACGTTTATTTTTTATAATGGTATCCCAAAGGACAATAAAAGTTTAATTTAAATGAGATAATCTAATAGTTAATTGGTTGATTTTTTATTTATAGAAAATATATTACGTCCATATATATCCTTATTTTTAAAGCTTTTTAAAATATTTTATCACGCAAAACTCGAAAACATTTCTTTGGCATGCAACAGTTGAATTCTAGTGTAAAGAGAATATTTTTTTCATTTGAATTGTTGATAAGTATTTTTTTTAATAATTAATAGATTAATAATATAATACCTACCTATTGTGTTTTATTTATTTTATGTTGAAGTGATTATATATTTACCTAGACCAGTTTAATTATGATAATTTTATTCAAGAAATAACGCCTGAATTAATAAAAATATTCAGCTTTAAATCATTTTCCTTGTTTGAACATTTTTCACAACATTTGCGCCGTCACAAAACGAAATAAATATTGTTATTTGCCTTTTGCCAGTTTGTTTACAATTTTAAAACAAGCGATACGAAGAAATTCACGTCTGAACCCCGTTAGAGGCAGGCAAAGACTGAAGCGCGCTGAAATATGGGTTCATCAATGTTTTTCAGCTGAAATAGACTCACAAGGGAAATATAACTACCCCATCAAAAAGTTTGCGGAGAAACTCATACTGAAAATCGGTCGATACAAAACAGAGGAGAACTTTCTATGTTCTTCGTTATTTTCGAGATAATTTGGACGGATAAATACGGATTTTCGAGAGGGTGGAGTCGAAACGAACTGAAAGGGTGGGTGACCCACAGGTTTCTATGGCTAGAGATACCATTATTTTCACAGACTCCTATTCGTTGCATTCTTAAAGCTTTATTATAAAAAAGTTGAAAGCTTTGTCGATCTTTGACCGAGTAAAATTTGGTTGAATCAGATTTGAACAAAGGCAAACGTTAGAAGTACGTATAATACGGTTATCTTTATGGTCCAGTACCTACAGAAATCTGTCCCAGTTTGGTTTTGATTCCTCATAATATGTTTTTGCTTGAAAAAATTGCTGCGTGGAAAAAGTTCTCCTGAAAGTACTCTATACTATAGAAGTAATATGATATGAACAGAAACAGCCGCCATGGTCTAGTTGGTATGACGCTGGTTTCTTGTTCGGTTCCCAATGGTACTCAAAACAGAATTACACAAAAAAAATGACATAATACTCGCACGCGTTGACTATGTGTGAGAGCGTTGTTAACTCTTCACATGCAATCGTGTTTATAAAACGTATAATGACAAATCACAAGTTCCTGCCCTTCTCCAATGGTTAAAACCCGAAAGCTCGATTGATGGGGTCAAAAATTAAATGTCTCCCGACCACGTATTTCAATATGTTCAAATTACCGATTCGAATGTATAAGTGTTTATTACATGAAAGAAGTAGGATTTAAAAGGAGAACGATTATCATTGATAATTTATTTGTCGTGTTTCACATTTTTTTAAAGTGTGGTTACTATTATTTTTAATTTATCCTGTCATTCTGAAATTACGTTCCCCTGTTGCACTCCCGTAGCCGTGGGGGCGCACGGGAATTAGGAACTCGGATTCCCTTTGGAATCGAGTATCAGAATACTAACAGCCTCTGAAAATTACCATCTAACATCAACATTATCCAAGGTATAAAAATCACCACTAGTTGAAAATTATTATTAGGCACGTCAAATGATAATCATTAGGCATGTCAAATTATTATAAGGCATATGCAAGAAATATAATACATTCATACTATATATGGTATACATCACACCATTTCTCTGTTGGTATAGTCAGAGAGAACAAAGCGCCAGACTTTCCTATCTTGACATAGATCTTTCGCCTCTTCCATATCCATACACCTTCTCATACAACTTATACGATTTCTCTGACTTTTTGTGTTTCATTCTTTCCGAGTATCATCCATTTGATCCAACAATACTTTCCTTGGTCCTCCTCTCACACGCCTTCTACTCACATTTGCACTATATATCTGTTTTTTAGTATTTCTTCATTCATTCGTTCCACATGCCCAAACAATCTCGGCGTGCTCTTCTTAATTTTACTTAACACATCAGCCGTTCATCATTTTAGAATATATAACATTAATTTACTTTGTTTTTCCACTAATTAAATTAATCTCCGTGACATGTCCTTCTATCTCAAGCTCTCTTCACGAAGAATGATCCCAGTTTGTTATGAGAGCAATGCTTTGATCAAAATGGTGTCATGTTTCATCGGAAGTGTGTGTGGTATAATATATTGACCCAAAGCAATTTTTTTAAGAAGGATGATACCTTTTGCATTTTTTAGTTATTTATTCCTTTTTTAAATATGTTTCTGACTGCTTTCTTTCACATTCGTTAATTCATACAATGAACCAATATATATCATCAAGTTAAAAGAAACACGTATAAAATAATTTCAATATATTTGATAAAAATGTTATAAAAATGTGTATGAATAATATCAAAACAAATAATAGGATATTAGGAATCGAACACGACTGAAAATTTTCTAATTTTTAAATTAATTGAAGAAAATCAAAACTAAGAGTACTTTACTTAACTATATTCAAAATCCAAACTAGGTTAACTCGTTTCAAGAGTAGATTTCTGCTACTGAACGTTTTCGGCGAGTACGTTAAAAGTACTATGCGTATCCAGAAAGTAAGTGTACTGAGGCTCTCACGACCGGATGGATTTTATTTTCGACATGTTGGCTACACTTCCGTATAGCCTGACCCTTCCCCTCCGCAACGAGACCGGTTCGAGGTCAGTACGTTGAGAAGTGTCGACGCGACAACACGTTTCGTGAAAAATGTCAATCCAATCTCCCGCCAAGTGCGAAATACGCGGCGTCATCCGTTATCTCGTTTGGAAGGGAAAACCTCCGGTTGAGGTTTATAATGAGGTGAAAACTGCATATGGTGATAAAGCTATGAATCGTACGAGTGTGTACAAGTGGTGTCGCGAGTTTAAAAACGGTCACGTCACACCTCTTCACCCTCCGCCAAAAAGTTCAAAACCACAATTTCAGCCAAGAAAATCATGGCATCCGTGTTTTGGGACTGTCAAGGCATAATTTTAATTGAATATATGCCTCAAGGGGAGACCATCAACTCTGCAAGATACTGTGAGACCCTAAAAAAATTGCGGAGGGCGATTCAGAACAAGAGGAGAGGCATGCTGACAAAGGGAGTCTGCCTGCTACACGACAATGCCAGACCACACACGGCCAACGCCACGAAGGAACTGCTCGCCTCGTTTAAATGGGATTTCCTGAACCATCCCGCGCATTCCCCTGACCTAGCACCTTCAGATTACTATCTCTTTACCTCCCTGAAGCTGCACATGGGTGGAAAAAGGTTTCCAACCGACGAGGAGGTAAAGGAGGAGGTGGAGAAGTGGACGGAGGGGTTGGCGGGAAACTACTTCGAGGAAGGCATCAAAAATTTGATACCCCGCTTCACCACCTGCATTGACAGGAATGGCGACTATGTCGAAAAATAGCTTACATATGTACTACGGTAACCACGTATTTTTTTTTGTTTAAATAAAAAAAATTGTAACCTACAAAAATTCAGTACACTTACTTTCTGGATATGCCTCGTATAATGCTAAGCCAGAGATGATGGAAATATCAAACTTTGTCGGTTTATTGTATAATATTATCAAAATATATTATTCATGTACTATATAGACACTTCACTTATATACAGGATGCTTTTATGTTCCATGTTTTATGTTTATTTTGAATAACTTTTAACAAATGGAACACAATTTTATAATTTATATTTATTTGATTGATTATATGGTCTTTACCATTATGTATGGAATATAATGTCGGTCAAATGGCTGCCTTTGGCCGTGGCGCAAACGTGAGGTCTTTGAAGCGTATTTTTCATAACATTCTCGCTGACTTCTGGTGTTATTTCAGCAATTTATTTTCGAATGGTGTCCTTAAGCATCGGGATTGTGGTTGGTTTGTTGGTGTACACCTTTCCCTTCAAGTACCCTCATAGGAAATAATCGAGGGCGGTGAAATCAGGGGATCGTGGGGGCCAGTCGATATCACCACTTTTTGACATTATTCGGCCGGGAAAAGTTTCTCGCAAAATTTACCTCGTAGCACGAGTTGTGTATGATGTGGCACCGTCCTGTTGGAACCACATGTGCTGTAGGCCTAATTGATTCAATTCGGGCACAAGAAAGTTTATCAACATGTCACGATAGCAATCACCAGTAACTGTTACAGCATTGCCTCTAGCATCCTCAAAAAAATATGACCCAATGATGCCGCCGCCCCAAATGGCGCACCATACAGTCATTCTACGAGGATGTAATGGTCATTGGTGTATCAATTGAGGATTTTCAGTGCCCCAATAGCGGCTATTCTGTCCATTAACAAAACCAGCCAAGTCGAAATGTGCCTCATCGCTCATGATCATTTTTTGCCAAAAATTGTGGTCGTCTATACCGACCTGTAAAACCCGAGCACTCCAATCTCGCCACCGTTTATGGTCATTTTCCTGTAGCTCTGGTGTCAATTGAATTTTATACGCATAAAAATGCAAACTTTTTTTGATAATTTTTAACAAATATGATGGAGACATTCCCAATTCTTGTGCACGGCGTCGATGAGAGGTGCACGGACATTCACCAGCACTCTGCCTCACTGCATCAATCTTTTCTAACCTACGTTGGCTACGTTGTCGCCAAGACTTTGCTTTATCTCCCAGTGTATTCAAATTTTCAAAATTACTCATTACACGCTGAATGGTTGACTTGCTTAGCACATGATTTAAACCAAAAAAAAAACACGCAATTTTCTTCGCATATTCACAATTGAACAATTATAGTATTTAAATAAAATGTTTAAATAACTTCAACACGTTGTTGCGGAGTTAGATGCTCCATAATAAATTGTTATCAACCACTCTCTACGAATTGACAAATAACAGCAAAATCGAAATGGCGGCCAAACAAAATCGGCCTGGAACATAAAACGCACCATGTATATTTAATTGATTCATCATACTACATAGTATGTATTATATTTACACAACAATGCTTCCCAGATAATTGTTTTCTCAAGTGACATCTTGGTTTTTCGAGATAATCCTCGTTTTATTTATTATTACTGTAGAGAACGGAAGTATTGATACAATATTATCTTTATTATATTGTATTACTATTGTTGTATACAGAACAACATGCCGGGTTTATTGATATTGATATGAGGTTCTTCCAACAAACTAGAAATATGTCTTTACTGAAAACCAAGCTGGAATTATTTTTTTATCACACTTTTGTTGTACATAATAATATAACCTGTATTTCCATATGTAAATATCTTCGAACAAATCATTAAGATGGTAAATATACGTTACTTGAAAAGTAGACACTCCCTTTTTACTGTTTTTTTTTTCAATACTACTGTATCAACGAGAATCTAGCCCGCAATCCCCGAGTCGGGAGATGTTCATCTTACCAACTGGGGCACAGAACTCTTAAAAAAATAGGTACCAGTGGTAATCGAATTCGTAACTCCCAGATTGAAAGACTGGCGTCTTATCAACTAGACCAGTGGTCCCCAACCCCCGGGCCGCGGCCCGGTACCGGGCCGTGGACCAAATAGTACTGGACCGCGCAAGGGCCTGCTTAAAAATCAAAATTACTTTTGAAAAATCGAACATACCCAATAAAACCGCTTCACGCTAAGTTACCACCGACCTTCCGACAATACCTTCGAAATAAAACAACACCACACTACCATATGCATGCCGCATGCGGAGTCGTCCTTGATTCCGAAGACGGTCTTGCCGTAACTTAAACAAGGCAAATACTATATATTTTATATATACATAAGATGTCAAAAGTCGTCCTCTGTCGATCGAAGATCGAGTCGAGACGTCTATCGATCGAGATTTGAGATCTATCAATACTTAAAAAAAGTGAAAATCGGGATATATACTTAACTGTTGGAAGCTTCCTTATAGGTTTAAGCTGTACGCTGTACGGGCCGGGGCGTGGCTCTTCCATTTCAATATGTATCTAAATAATAATGTACCGGGAGTCTGGTCTGGCAGAGCCAAAATAAAAACTTAATTTTTTGTTATATTTTTAATTTCTTAAATATAAGACATTGTTAACTTAACTGACTTTTGTTAGGTGTCCCCACCCCCCCCCCTCCCCCCCAGTGGGCCGCGGTAAAATTATGAAACGTTGACCGGTCCGCGGCGACAAAAAGGTTGGAGACCACTGAACTAGACTACGGGGGTTGTTATTTATTATTGTTATTGTATAAACTCCCAGATTGAAAAACTGGCGTTTTATCAACTAGACTACGGGAGTTGGCATTTATTATTGTTATAAACTCCCAGATTGAAAAACTGGCGTCTTATCAACTAGATTACGGGAGTTGTCATTTATTATTGTTATAAACTCCCAGATTGAAAGACTGGCGTCTTATCAACAAGATTACGGGAGTTGCCATTTATTATTGTTATAAAAACGATATAAATACGTGTGTATACGACGATATAAATACGTGTTGAATACGACGCAATGAGGTGGATTGGACAAACAGATCAGTTATGTCGATTCGGAGTTTATTATTAAATACATACTACGAGGAGTATACACGTATTTGGCATAGCGCATGAGGTATACCGTCTGGAGTTTCGAAAAACTTACGACAGACAAGTTTTCAAAAGTAATGGGGCCAAAACAATACTTTCTTCCTGTGATACCTTTTAATTTATCCAAATCCCCCAATTCTGATTTGTTAAAGAAAACCATCCGAATGAAAAAAATACATACGAAATAAATTCTGAAATATTAGGAAGAATACCTTGAGGCAACAGCCCCTCCCGGAAATTGATGTGAATTCTTGTTACGAGGAAATCCGTCTACCTTTACCGAGTTCATAGGACGAGGCACTGTACGCTTGCATTCAAGGTGACATTGCAAGGGTGGTAGACTACCTCCCTTAAAAAGGGGGTGACACCACTTTACCAGGGTCGGTCTGTTATACTACTATGAACGTCGCATACAGGAATACCTTGTTAATACGACTTATTTAATTCTAGACCACCACCGTAAAGTGAATATCACATTATTGTATTTTGTATCGTGTTACATTTTAGTAGAATACAGTACAACCTGGCGGGTTTATTGCCACGTGGCAATCTCTATCAATAAACCAGAAAAATGTTAAAAAGGCCTTGAGTGAAAACCAGACAGGAATTATTTTTTAAAAATGTCGTCAACAGCGGGAATGGAACCCGAAACCCCCGGGCTGTAAGACAAGCGTCTTGCATGGGTTGCGGAGATCGTCAACCATGTATTAGCAAATTATTGATTTTTACTATCCCAGTGTAGTTAAAATATTAAAAAATGATTACACTCGGATTGGATCCCAACAAAAATAGAATGAAACTCGAATTAGAGTCAAACAAATATAGAACGAAACTCAAATTGGACCCAAGCAAAGATGGAACGATTTTCGAATTGGAACTAATCAAACGAAAAACGAAACTCGAATTGGAGCCAAACAAATGTAGAACGAATCTCGAATTGGAGCCAAATAAATGTGGAATGAATCTCGAATTGGAGCTAATCAAATATAGAGCAAAACTCCAATTGGAACCAAATTTACTTTTCAAATTAAGTAAAATAGAACTGGGTTTAAATTAATTAATTTCTATCAAACAAGCACAAGTTTGTCTCTTAATTATTATTTTTGTTAATCCCATAAAAAAAACATGCAAATCAGCTATGTTCTCTCTAAGGAGTAGATTTAATTTCATGCATAGTAATCCCTCCGTTTAAACGGGTATCATTTGCGCAAACTAACTTGAACACAATTTATTCTGAAATTTGGAATGCATAATAGTGATATATATTAAACAATAATTTGACTTCTATATCCAATTTTTTTATTCGCTACTGTAACGTCGTATTTTTTTTATTCTTGACTGATCCATATTTGTATGTCATCCATTGAACTCTATAGTTTCTTCGCACATAAATCTACGTAAATATAAAACAACCAGGATAACATACCATATCCTTGTTTTACCCCTTTTGTAATATTAAACCACTCAATCAAGGCGTGGTTCACTCATATACATGCTCTACTTTTGGCATATTATGACACAATACGAGTACAAATTGAACTCTGTATTCGTTCTCATTTTTCGCTATCACTGATATCCGAATGAACAAAAGCGCTCTCAATCGGAAAATAATAAAATGAGGTACGTGTGTATTTAAATGGGCGTAAATATATGTTGATATAAGAAGATATATCATAGTCTGAATGCTGCGAGCATTGACTTTGTCCAAGTTGAAAGATTTAAACATTACATATAAAATGTACAAACATACGTACTATATACTCGTATACGCTGTTCCCTGTCGAAGTAGGCAGGGAAAAGAGATGGGCAGACTTTCCTTTTACGACACACATTTTTCGCCTCTTCTACATCCATACACCTTCTTACATAACTCCTACGATTTTCCCAACTTTTTAAATTTTATTCAAAAAATCATTACCTAGTTCCAATCATACTTTCTACACAATAACTTAAATTTAAATGACAGGTCTGTTTTACTTTACAAACACATAGTTTGATGATGCTTTTGTAAAGCGAAACAAGCCTGTCACTTTAATTTAAGTGTATTTATTTTGTAGAACTTTTTCACATCTAAATGTTAAATAATTATGTTTTAAGGATTGGATTTCCTTTGTGCTCAAACAGTGGTGAAGTTGCAATGAAAATAAACCGAGAAATTCTGTCATGATCGGCGCCTTTTTTATATAACTTAGTTCGTTTACAAACTTCCCCTCTCCCTCTCTCGATTTTTTTACATTAGATAGTTATTGAATAATTTGCTTGTTGCATCATCATTACTACAAAGAAATCTTGGTCAAAATATGTTTTTCATAAGACATCCATCATCTTGAACGATTCGAGATGCGATTGAATTAAGGTATTTCGTAATTGGTTCAGGATATTTTGGATTATCCGGAATGTTTTTTGTAATTTTAAATCAAATTCAAACGTAAAATTATACCAAATGCTCGTGAGTGATAATGGTTTTCGATATTTTCAGTTTGTCGGCAATCTCTCGTGTCATAAAACGTTGGTTTCTTTCGTCAGACTTAATTTAATTGTCATCAGTGATAATCAACCTTCCAGAGTGGACACTATCTTCGAGTGTCATATCACAAAAACGATTTTTTAAAACAACATTTGACACACATGATTGTTTACTCCATAGTCGTCATTTACTAGGTATACATATCTTATTTTTGGTTTGTGTCGCATTTTTTCCTTGGCGGTTGCAAAAGAACATCAAGCGCCGAAAAAACTATTTTATTTCGTGTCAAATGATGTCAAAAAAAAAAACGAGCAATTCGAATAAACAGTGACAATTTTTTTTAAATATCGAAAAATCACCTTTCACAATAGTATACATATATACATTTAGCTTGTTTGAAATAAATTAAACAACCAAAATGTAGTATTAACGATACAGGTGTATATCCGAGAAATGGACGAATGGACTTTTCGGACAATATATTATTTTAATTTGGAATAAGGCATTTCGCAGGATATCTTTGTTGACGACAGGGTTAAAAAATATGTGTAAATCATAAAATGTGCTAATAGGTAAATGAATGAAAATTAAAGTTCTGTAGAACATAAAACCAACATACTGTGCAGTTTTTACATGATTTTAGTCTAGTTCTAATTGTTTCTACTCGCAATGTTAGTGTAAATTTTTTTGTCAAATGTACAGTTAATAATCACTATAGTTCGTAAATTCTAGGATGAGTCCTGTGACATCTCACAAATTGGCCCCAATACAACCTTGTAACGATGTTCAGTAATTTTAATTATTTTATCAACTTTAATATAAGCCTCAATTCTAATAAATAGCAAGCTATTTAGGTAAATACATTACATAAGGTTGTATTGGGGCTAATTTGTGAGCTGTCACAGGACTCATCCTAGAATTTCCGAACTATAGTTAACAAATTTAAACTTTTTGTCTGTAACAGAGATTAAATTAGCTGATTATTACTAAATCGACCCTGCTGATTACGAAAATCGCAGCGAAAAGTTTGTAACACGTAACATTTTTTGTTTAACAGAAGGGGGAGGGTTTTAATAAAATAAGTACGTTTTTGCGCATTTCAAAAGTCGTAATTACAACAATGAATATAAATAAATTCCTGAAATACTAAATTTTGACACATAATGAAATTTTGTCACATAAGAAAATAAAAAAAAGCAGAATAAAAAATAATTACGAGGGTCATCTAGAAAGTAAGGTTACAAGGGCTCCTGAGGCTGGGGGAAATTTTTTGTTTCGAAGTTGGCGCACCTAGCGTGTAAGGGGGATCCTACCGGTCAGTTTGTTTGGTCCCGCATGTTTGTCGGCCCTTTTGTTTGGTCACAGTAAATTCTTTCGATGGAGAGGTCATTGCGCGCTCCAGCCACCTCCCGTCCGTGCGAGATCCGCGCGGGCATCCGTTTTTTGACTTTGCAGAACAATATCACCGCGAATATCCATCGGAAACTCATGGAAGTTTATGGTAGTGATGTGATGAGTCGACAACATGTCACGAAGTGGGTTAGGTTGTTCAGAGAAGGCCGTACTGATACTCACGACGAGGCAAGGCAGTGATTTCTGACGAACTTGGGCGAAAAATTGAATAACAAGTGCTAAATGACCGCCGTGCGACGTTTGACGACCTTCACGAAGAATTTCCTGACATTTCTCGAAGTCTCCTTGGTGATATTGTGTCGGAAAAACTTGGTTACAAGAAGTTGTGTGCGAGATGGGTGCCCAGAATGCTTACACCGGAGCACCGTCAAAATCGCATGACCGCCGCGCGTGAATTTTTGGAACGTTTTGCACAGGAGGGAGAAGCTTTTCTGGACTCTATCGTGACGGGGGATGAGACGTGGGTGTGTCACTACACCCCAACAATTTTCCAACGATCAGGAGGTCGAGGAAGCTGTGAAGAAATGGCTGAAAGAGCTGACGGCGGCATACAAAAGCTGCATACAACACTGACATACAAAAGCTGGTGCCCTGACTACAGAAATGTCTCGATTTCGACGGCGATTACGTTGAAAAATAGTTTAATATATTTGTGAAGTATCCTGTGAATTTCCATTAAATGCAAGCATTTTTCGATCCTAAATAAATGTTGTAACCTTACTTTCTAGATGACCCTCGTACTATAAGAAAAATTGACCTTATATACCATTTTCTGTAAAAAATAGCATTTTTATAAATTTGATCGAATCAACTACTTTTTAGAGATTGTATATTAAATTTAATGAAAACTCAAATTAGATAACTTAGAAGCCCCTACATTACAGTAAACAGCCATATACAGATTACTAGCAACATTTTTTTGTTAAAATATGAAATATAGCTATTTTTTCCTCTTGTACTTTGTGTCACCTTCTCTAAAAAAAATAAAACCAACAGTAGTCCCCCATCATATTAAAATCCCACCTGTGAATATCCTGATGGAATCTTTCCCCTTGTTTATCACTAAGAGCTCCTAAGTTCTCTGGGAAATAGTCTAAATGGGAATTCAGGAAGTGTACTTTCAGTGACATTCGACATCCTAGCTTCTGGTAACTGCAAGAGTTCTTGTACAAGCTGTTCGTAATTGTCAGCTTTATGATTACCTAGGAAACCACTAACAACTCTTTCAAAGGCTTTCCAAGCTTCTAGTTCTTCAACACTTAATTTATTTTCGAACTTATCATCTTTCAAAAGTTTCAGTCAAAAACTAATTTCAAGTTTTTCTCTTAAAAGGCACGTGACGGAACATTTTCAAGTTCATATTCGTTATCAGCACACAAAAATGGATCTAAAATGACCATTTTCACCCTTGTTAACTTGTGTAATTTTCATAACTTTTAAATTTAGACCTAATAATTATCTTAGCCCTTAAATATAGAGCTAATAATTCTCTTAACCCTTAAATGCATCTTGTCGCAGATATGCAATAATCCACTTTAACACTGATAATATTGTTCAATACTTTATTCAATCTAAAAAGGATATTAATAACCAAGTAAATGTGACAGCTCTTGATATCAGGAAGTATATTAAAATACTTATATTTACGTTTGATTACCATTATCCTAGTATTTGATCAACTAAATGTTGGTTTAGATACATTCAGATTGCGATTAGAGTAAAATGTTTTGATAAAAATTGTTGATTGCTACATTTCAACAATTATGACACTCATCTTTCAACAAATAATCTATTCTAAACTATGATCACTTTCATAAAATCAGGAAGTTATTGATTTTTTTAATAATAAGATTGCAAATGTTCCATTAAAACAATGGTTATCAATTAATGAACTAATGTGTGCTGTGAAATTCATTCTGTTATGAAATAGAACCTTATGAACAAGTCTCATAGATGGGGTTGTAAATTATGTAGTGGGTATGCTCATAAATTTAAGATGTATTCCAGCAAACAACATGATATCCCTCTTTCTGAAGACACAAATTTGGATTCTACATCAGATGATATCATAAGTAATGCTGCATTGTGCCTCGAAATATAAAACATTTAGTTTTATATTATTTATAGTCAAGGCATTAACATTGGCGAAGTACTAGAACAATCACAAAAGGCCGCAGCTATTTCCGGATGCTTAAAAAACACTATCTGGAAAATCAAGTATATGAACATCTAAAGCAAGGTGAGAATATACAAGACCTGTGTCCGCCCCATACTGACATACAGCATAGAGTCCAGAGCCGACACTGTCAGAACCAAAAATCTCCTCCGAACCAGTGAAATGAAGGTACTCAGGAGTATCGCTGACAAAACCCTTTGTGATAGAGTACGAAACACAGAAATCCGAAGGATGTGCGAAGTTGAAAATATTGTCAGATGGGGACGACAGAGAAGAAGGTTCTGGAATGAACATGTATCCAGAATGGCGGAACCAAGAGCCGTAAGAATGGCCAGGGACAGTATCCCCCAAGCAAGCAGACCTCCAGGATGACCTCCCAAACGATGGAAAGACAGCTGGCAGTCAACGTCACAAGAGGGAAACAATGATGCTGGACCATAACAGACCAACATGCCTAAAAGAAGAGGAAGAAGCATTAACATTGTGGAGGTTTAAAGATATTGTAATTTGTTTTATCAAACACTGTTTATTCCACTTTATGTAACGGTATAACCTTACCGGATTCAAGGCTTTCATCTCATCACCGGGGAGCACAAACAAGACTTGTGATTTTGTGCTCCCTGTCTTATTTGCGCTCCTCTGATGATGAGATGAAAGCCTTGAAACTGGTAGGATTATACCGTTACATAAAGTGGAATAAACAGTGTTTGATAAAACAAATTACAAAAACCATTTATTTTATTTTGACAATTTTTATACATCTATACCCCTCGTAACATTTTGACAAGACAAGGGGTATTTTCTACAGGAATAATAATGCAAAATAAAATTCTAAACTGCAAACTCCTTGATAAACAATTTTGATGAAAATATCAGTTTCCTGAGGTATGACAAATAATGAACAACAGTAAATGGTAAATTGATATTTCAGTAACAACATGGAAATATCATTAATGGGTTGACCGCATGGCCAATTTTATTATAAAATGTTGAATCATAAGTAGGAAATGGTATTTAAAAATGTGTATACTATGGTATGTGATGGATAATGATAATGGCTGAAAAGCGACCATGATGGACACTAGTCTATATGGCTACAGAGAAATAGATGTAAAATAATAAATTGTATTCTCAGTAGGATATTCCCAAACAAAATGTGAAAAATGTGTTTTTTTATGTCATGAAAACAACAATTGTTTCAGAGAATTCCATACTTGAATTGTTAAGTTTAATTTGATATTGTGTTACATCATTTTCTATGTATTGCAAAGTGTAAATCTAGAAGTTGTTTTTGCTCAATAAAATTATGAAAAAAATCTTTGATAGTATCATAAATGGCATGGGATGCAAGATTCAGGTTAAGCCATTCAAAGTATTATGACTTGGGACTTGGAAGAAAGATCTGGCGGAAGAACATCTTCTAATTGAGGGTAGGACCACTATTGAGTTACCAGTAAAATATTGAACATCATACACCTCACACCCTACTCATTTTACCTAAGTTGTGATCTATAAGAGGTACACAGTAATCTTAGGTTTGAGTATCTGAGAGCATTGGTACCGAAGTGCTTTCTACCTGAACACATGGAAAAAATGACATAGGAATTGCTATGTTATATTATATTATATTAATTATTGTTACCTATGTTTTGTTATATTATATTATATGTTAATTAATTGCTATGTTATGTTATATTATATTAATTCAATATGAGAGAATGCTCAAACCAATCATTTTAATTGTGAATGAAGCTTATATGACAGCATTTGCAAGTTAAGATGATTTTTTTTACTATTTTTTTCCTTACTTTTTTTTCCATGATGTTACTTTCTAACCATGCCACCACTATCTTTTTTCGATCCCTGTAAAAAATGATGGGCCTTATTTGTGGAAAAACTCATTAGCATATGACTTTACAGGAACATCTAAAAGCCAATAAAGTGCATCAATTATATTCATATTTTTCTTGCACTGTTTTGAGACATGAATCCTGAATTCTCGAGATCGTCAGAATCTTGTAAAAACTTTTGTAAGGAGTACCAAATAAAAAAAATATGTATTATATAAAAAATCTGAATTTTAACACCCAAGTTTTACAGAAGCGTGTTTTCTATATTGTAAGTGCTTTGTACAAAGGAATCTTATAATTTCCAGTTGTTTTTAGTGTTTATTGTTTTACAATCATTGTAAAAACACCTTACTTTATTACATTCTGAACTATGTATCTCATCTAAAACAAAATTAGAAATGAGTAATAATAAAAATGTCTGATGCTGAAGACATTAAAAAATAGGGTAGTCAATAAAAAAAATACTGGTATGTAAAGGGTCTTTCAAGTTGAACGGTTTTTTTAATTTTTGGTTAAAACACAGATGGCATCGCGAACTTGCCTGGGTCCTGTGACATTTGAGAAGTTTAATATACGATATTTATAAAAATGGATTCGTATGCAGTACAACAACACGTTTAAATTGAGAATTATTTTATGTATCGTAATCTCCGGTAACGGTGATGTTAATTGGCCACCAAAATCATGTGATCTGACACTGTTCGACTATTTTCTCTGGGGTTACGTGAAAAGCCAGGTCTATAAAAATAAACTCCGATTAATTCCTGAGCTGAAGGATGAAATTATTCGCGTTATTAGTGAGCAAGAACCGCAATTATGCCAAAATGTCATCGAAAATTTTGACAAAAGAGTGGACATCTGTGGAGCTGCAAGAGATGAACATTTGGCGGATGTTGTTTTTGTGTTTACATGTCATACATTATACTTCAATGACCAATAAAAAGTTTTTTTGAAATCAAAGCAAATTGTTTCATTCAAAAAAAAAAAATTGAATTAAAAAAACCGCTCAATTTGAAAGACCCTTTATAACCATAATAAGAAAATGGATTAAAGCAGTCTCCCATTTAATTCCAAAGAACCTCCTGGCAGTCGACTAACCAACAGATTGAAAAATAGTTGGCATTACACTTCTCAGGAATCATCAGCTGATTAAAATATCTAAAAGTTTTTGTAGGTAATATGAGGTTATTATGATTTTTTTCTGTAACATTTAGTGACATTGAGCCATTCCAAGAGAATTTCAAGAATTGTCCATATACTCGTAAAAGATTAGAAATTCCTTCTTAAAATCTTTGGACATTTTTTCAATTAATGGAAGCCAATATGAATGATGATTTATTAAATTTTTTTGATTTAATATTTTATTTAATTTTATATAAAACTTAGTATGTCTTGGTCAGCTTGGAAAATTGCGGTCTGGGTGCAAAGTTAGAGCATTTTGTTTACATATTTTTGTCTATGGTGAAAAGCAGGCCAAGTATTACCAAAATATCTTCACTCATAAAAGATCCATATAAAATGGAGGATCCATATAAAACACTCATAAAAGATCCATATAATATATTCAAAATAGGCTTGGTCCGAATGAATTAGCTAAACTTCATTTTTTTGTTTATCTGTTAAAAGCACGATGCCTCAGTAAGTATGGGGCAAGGTGCGACTATACTGTTTGCACATGCCTCAGGCCAACCTTATACAACATTAAACTTATATAATATGAAAATAAATATAATAGGTAAAGCGGAAAGTAATGACAATTTTCATTAGGCGTCACGTTGAAACCAGTTTGCCACCAGTTACCGTTGGGTTAATACGTCGTGGTTGGTATCGTTTTGAAGCTCGATTAATATCCTTTCTGTTTTGATGTTTTTTTTTGGTTTTGGTCCAAAGTACAAAACTGCAAAAGCCAGAGATTGAAGAGACAAATTTGCGGTATTTTATGCTGTTTTTATTCGATAAAGGATTGAAGTCAAAATAAGCTACCCAGACCATCTGCGATATTTATAGAGACATCTTGAATCCTCGGAAGTGCCAAAGATGGTTTCGAAAAATTGAAAGTTGTGAAAGGGAATCGAAGGACAAACCAAAAATAGGAAGACCTCTTAAAATCAATGATGGCACTTTAAATTCATTAGTGAGGTCCGATCCGCGTAAAACCATCAAGGAATTGTCACAAGATATCGGTTGTCCATGAACAACAGTGAAGAACTATTTGAAAAGGCTCGGAAAACAAAATAGACAAGGAAATTGGGAGCCGCACGAACTTTCTTCAACGGCCATGGAACAACGAATAACAATCTGTTCATCTTCACTCTTCAGATATGAAACTGATCCATTTCTTAGAAAATTTATTACTGGGGATGAGAAGTGGGTCCTTTACACCAATTCGAGGAGAAAAAAAAACAAAAAACATTGGTTTTCGACAAATCAGGTAGCTGTGTCTACCCCTCAGCCGATATTGACTCTTGGATATTTTGGAAGTTGGATATTTTGGAAGTTATTCATTATAAATTACTAAAATCTGGTCAGACTGTTACAGCAGATGTGTATTGTGCCCAAATCGAAAGATTAAAGGCAGAACTGCTTAAAAAATGATCAGTTTTAGTAAAGAATCAGAGAAGAATTCTACAACATGATAATGTAAGACCACACGCAGCAAGGATTACGCAGGACAAAATAAGAGAGCTAGATTTAGAAGTTCTGCAGCATCCACCATATTCACCTGATATTGCACCTTTGGATTACCGTCTTTTTAGGTCGATGGAACATTCCCTTCGAGACAAAAAATCTACGAATTTCGAACTAGTCCAAAATCACTTCGAGTCATATTTTACCGAAAAACCGCCAGAATTATACGAATAAGGTATTAAAAAACGGCCTATTCTGTGGAGGAAGATCATCGGTAACAACGGTAATTATTTAACGGAATAATATTGTACAGTTTTTGTTTAAATCCATTTTTTGTCGCATCAAAAAAAATTGTCATTACTTTCCGCTTTACCTAATATATGAAAGATATTATTTGTCTAAATGTGGCCTAAAAGTAATAAAAGGTAAATAAAACACATAATTTTCAAGAGAAATATTTATTATTTAGCCAGAAGATAAATTCAGTGTTTAATTAAAAATAATAATAGAACATTTTCAAATGTGATATAAAAGTTCAATAAAATAACTTAAGCCGAGTACATATAATGTCAAATATATTTTTTTAGCGTTTTATTTATTCACATTTATAAAATGCAAATCTCTCCAACATACACTATATAACATATTCTTGTCCAAAATGTTTAATATTAAATAAAAAAATCTTTCTTCATCACAATATTAAAACTAAACTTTAGTATTAAGTTAGTATATATCAGTAATGTCCCCTATGGGTTAGCGCTGGTTCACAACCTCATGATGAACCAGTTGATAAATTGTAGAAAATATATCATATAATATGTATTGAAAATTATTAAGATAATATATTGTGTGTTACGAGTATAGGTTGTTTATGCGCTTGTGATAATGTATCATTATTATTTTCAAATTACTCGAACAAGAATGATAAGCAAGTATGATCGAAACTCATACATAAATTGTTTGTTAGTCAATATGTGTATTACATGCATAAAAATTCTTATAGTAAATAATTTGTAACTATTTTCGACAAAAAGGTTTATATTTTCATGACACTGAAACATAATTTTTATTACTTATTATTCCTTTGAATTTTTTCTTGATATACGAAGGGAGGTCAATAAATTCTGACAATTCTGACGTGAACATTTTTTGAAGTGGTGTGAGCATCCTGGGTACCTCGCACTGATTTATATCCCTAGATTTTGATGGAGGATATTCAAAATGTCTGTAGGTGATACTCCAACCATCTCTGCAAGCTTTTGTTTGTTTAGGCGGGCATCTTCCAGCACAAGCTTTTCTTCTTTTTTGATGATGTTTGAAGAAGTGGCCTCCACAGGTCATCCTGGTCGAAGGCAGTCTTCAATTGATTCTCTCCCTCGCTTAAAAGGACTACGCCACTTGTAAATCATTGTTTTTCCAGGGCAACAGTTCCCGTAAACCGTTAACATCTCTTCCAAAATTATTTGGTGTGTTTTTCTTTGTTTTGTGAGAAAATTAAAGACGGCGCGATTTCCAATTTTTTCCATTCTTGGGATGTTATTAATTTTTGACATACTCTCCTGATGATATTTTAAACAATACTGTCAAAATTAGACTAAAACTTGGTGAATATACTAATTATCATATTATCAGAACATGCGCATGCGCACTACCGCACCCTTCTAAACTCCTTCATTCCATGAATTTATTGACCTCCCCTCGTACATTGGAATCTCGGTTCTCGATCATCTCTCATCTCGACAATTCAGTTCTACAACATATTGTTTTACTTCGGTTTGCAAAAATAATTCAATGCATAAATTTTCAATGATAATGCAATGTCTCAATCCAGAAAATTTTTAAAACACAGGCAAAACAAATCTTATTGGATAGGTTTTCAGTGAGATAGAAAAGAGAAAGAACCCCAGAAGGATCTAATGTTTTTATGCAAGGTGACTCCCTTTCCAAACAATAACATCTCTCCATCTGCCTCACCACCTTCCATTTGCGCCATCTATTCTCCTCAGTAGAGGTAATGTGCAGTTTTCATTCATTTAATCCATTTATTGCGTTGCTGCGCAGTGTATTTTTAGGAGTCTGGAACTAATAAATGCAGCCGGCATTATTTCATATGGGAAAAATTTATTTGGTTTTCGAACAAATCGGTTTTGGAATAGCCTTCTGGAATGCATTAAGTTAGAAAACCGAGGTTCCACTATATTTTTACTTAGTTTACATGTATATCAAATACATATCAAACATATCTACATATCTTCAAACATATCAAAATTTTAGTGAAAAGAAATAATTTATAACTGAAAGTAAAATTTAGATAGATACCAAACACGAAATTTTTTGTTTGCAATTTGATTTTAATTACTTTTGGGGGACATCCCTGATTTATACTGGTATTAAATGGAGAGGCGGGAAACCTATTGGTGGGGCGGGTTGATTTGAAGATCCTTTTTTTTGTATTTAGTAGATTTTTGTTTTTGTAGAGGCATCGTCTATGTCTCTTCACTGGATGGTGTTATTGTTAAAGCAGGAATAAATCGTTGGGTGTGATAGGTGAGGATTTTTGAAGTTGTCATGGGGAGGTTGTTTTTCCCACTAAGAGACCTCGCTGCCAATCCACAGAAAGAAGTAAATTTTCTCCGCAGTGGGAGAAAAATATGAACCTGGCAATGAGGATTATATTTCTATATTTAAATTGATATTGAAAAAAAAAATGGCATTATATTAAACTATTGTATATAATACTTGATAAATTGCCTTCATATTTTGGCTAATTGTGTTTGATTCCCCGTGGTTATCAAATTATTATGCCCCATTCTGTTTTTTTTTTTCATATTTGCATAATAATTATAAAGAATTAAAACATCTGTTGTTTAAAAATATATATATAAATTATGAGTAGTAAATTACAATTTGGACAACAAAAGCATTTTGTCACTGCTCTGATGAAAATTTGTATCACATTATTTATAATTTGTGTTGACCTTCGTGGTGTAGTTGGTAAGACTCGAGGGTTTCGGGTTCGATTCATGATGATACTCAACAAAAAAAGAAAAAAAAAGAGCTCTAGTCTGATAAAAGAGTTTATCAGGTGACGATTCTTGTACACGTCATGTATGTATTGTTGTTTCATCACACGTGGTAGTGTTGCAATCACATGCAATAATGAACTATGAGTTCCGTGCATACTCCAAGTCTCGATTACTGAGGCCGAAGGCAAAGTTGTCTCCAAGCAATGCTCTCTTATATATCCGAATCACTAATTTGGATATATTGAAAGGTACCATATGAATGGGAAAAAAATATGAGAAACAAGACATTTGAACACATTGGATGTTAAAATGTTGATGATTTTATTTATATAATACGAGTAGTATAATACAATCATATTGTTTGTGTATTATGTTTTATTAAAATTAGCCACTTCATATGACATTCCATCAGGCTATGACACAGGCTAGTCCACAACTTGATTTTCCACGTCCTCCAACAATAGGCCGAGACTGGAAATCTGCCTATCGTAACACTGGTGTATGGTGAAGGATGGGTGTCTGATTAGTTGAGTCCCTTGCGGACGATAAAACAGTGAAGCTCTTGATCAACTACCAGGCAGCATCCTCAATACATGCCAGAATTATTGTCTGTACGTGATCCGATCAAACCCAACCTGCTTCCGAAAGCAAAACCTTCTCATATTGTTTACTCATATTCTCTTAAGGCACTGTACCACCTGATATCCACAACCTATTAAGGCATTTGTTCTAAAAGCTGAGAATTCTTCCTTATTAGGCCTTGGAAGCTTCAGAGCCATATAATAAAATATATTGGATACAAGCTTTCAAATAGCTGACACGTCATCTTCAGACTTAATGCTGAAGAGTCGCATATGGCATTCATTAATTAAAGACACCATGGGTGTCTTAATGTGGCACATAAATACTTAGATTTATCAACTCTTTTGACAGGGATCATGCCATTTATACACAGGGGTGTGTTCTTGTCAAATCATGAGTTGCTACATACTAGCTGTGTTTTTCCATTGTTTGTGCGCAGGTTAAGATGGAGAAAGTTCTCTGATAGGCTGTAAGCCGCATGTTGTAAATCCCCCAGAGGCTTCTTACAAGTGGATATCATCAGCATATCATTATCAAGATCATCAACTTCTTTCAAAATCTCATTTATTTATTTATTTATTTATTTATTTTTTACACATGACAAGAAATATACACAATTTGAGAAAAAACAACAGGTAATTTGATTTGGACATATAATTTTAATGGATCTGGGTTTGTTGCCTTTCATTTGTCGTATCCCCAGTAAACTAGGCTTTTGCCTGTATCTCACTGAGGATATTTAGCATGAAAAAATAAATCGATACTTCTTTCCGATCTTTGATAACACAAAAAGCCCCGTTGCACGCTCTCATCAACCTGACAAACAGTGACACTCAACTACAACTGGAAACACCCTGCGAAACTCAACTCCTCACACATTATCGCTCCAGAAAGACCAAAAATATTCATCCCACAATATACTGCACACAATCATAAGAATAAAAATCAAAACAAATTCAAAACAAAAAAAAGAAAAACACACAGAAACACAAATACAATAACAACCAAAATTAAAACAATAATAAGAGACCCACACTCACGAGCTCACATAAATCCTTTCCACTCGTCATTCATCCTGAAAGCCCAAGTACTCAAAATCCTGTCGCAATAACAACCACGCTCCGATCGACTGTCTAAATGGTTTTCCTACCTTTACTTTTATTGAAGTCGGCACGCCATTGTATGTAATGGGAGCCAAATAAGCATATTGCCTTTGGGCAAAAGAGGTTTTAACTCTAGGGATGGTGAACATTTCATTAGTTGCCATGCGTGTCATGTGTGTCTGCTGAGTTTGCATCTTCCCCTCCTCTCGATGGTAGTGCCAGAGAATGGATTTGAGATGTAAATTGGCTATGTTCAGGACCTGATACTCTCTGAAAAGCTCCGCCGTGGGATACCGAGCAGGAAGTTTATTGATTATTTTCACAATCAATTTTTGGGAAACCTGTAATATGTGTTTCTGGGTTAAGGTGCATCCCCCCCAAACTGATATACCGTAAGAAAGTGCTGACTGACATAAGGCGAAGTATATACTTTTAAGAATATTTTCACTGAGCACATTTCGAATCATACGGAATATGTATCCTAGTTTTCTGATTTTTGCGCTCAAAGTGTTAATATGGACCTCCCAACGAAGGAACTGGTCAACATAAACTCCAAGGTACTTTATACTATCAACCCTTTCCAAGGAAACACAACTACAGTCAGACATGGGTGAACAAGTGTGTAGTGTTATGTATTTATTAGTAGCTAACTTTTGCAGTTGAAGCCCCCCTCATACTTTCTAAGTAAAAAGTCCATACAGGGGATGAATTAATCAATTGTGGATTCTATGGTACCTTAAATATTAGTCTGGGTACATATCATATACACGTATATTTACCAAACCTTTTATTTAAGTCTTTAAAAAGTTTTTTGTTATGATTATCTTTCTTATGTAGTTGAATCTGCCTTTTATCACATGTCTCTGAATCTCAAATCATCTATTTTTTGTTTGTTTAATTTTTTTTCTTGCATTTAAGAGTAAATGATTTCATAAAGAGAAGATGTTTAAAATGTGTCATGGGTAAAATAACTACATGGCCACTCACTATATTAACACGTTCGCTGCTAAAGACGCCCCTGGGGCGTCAACACATTTTTTGTAGAGACGCTGATGACGCCCGTTGCGCGTCATTCGATTCTCTTTGTTTGTATGGTACCAAATATTTTAAGGTTTCCGTAAGATTTTAAGGTTTCGAAAATATGATTTTTTCAGTACCTCTACACTATTCTATAAATACATATCGCAGTGAATGTGTTAAATTATCACTACCAACATTTAGGGAATCAATTTTATAGGAGGCCCAAAAAAATAGATTATATCAATACTTTTTGTCTTTCATCATCAAATCTTTTTCATATCACTATCATGTGTTTTAAATCATATACCAGATCCATGAAGAAAACAGCTACAAGTGTTTCGTTTTCCAAACTTCTTCTTCCAAATCTTTAAACTCTAATATTCCATTGCCCTATATTAACTTACTTTATCAAAATTCATGCAAGATTTTCAGTTAAAGGATCAAGCAGCAGAGACAATTCATAATGAACTCTGCAGTCTAATGGTCTAGTGCATGACTTTCATCCGAAGGTGTTGGGTTAAATTCTCGAGGTGACAAAACATTTTTCAGAAAGATGTCTTGAAATCACATTCAAAACATCTTTCTGATTAGTTAAGAGAAATTTTGTATTGATAGATATCAGATTGTATTATATACAATCTACTTTTTCTTTTTTCTAATGGTACTTTTTTTAATACCAATACTGGTGATGTTGATTAATTATAAATTATGTGAGCTTTCAAACTTAGAACTATTGAAGTAAACATGTCACATGTAGTTGATTAAAACAAAAAATATTGCATTACACTTTTATACAATATCTTCTCATGCATGTCAGGTCCCTCAACATCGACTATCACTTAGGCAAAGGCCTCTGTCCTTTGCCTTATTGAACAACTCTTGGACTTTTATTCTGGTCTACTCTCAAACATTGCGGAGCCAGAACATCTGTCTTCTTCCAGCACTGCAAGGAGCCACACTTTATCCACAGTTTATCCTTTAAGAATGAGCTGGTATTTGGAATCACGCAGAACATGTCCCAAGTATGACAACTTCCTAATTTTGACATTGATGGACAACTCTCTTTTTGTTGCAGCTGTTTGAAAGACAATTGTGTTACTGACCATGGCTGTCCAAGGATTTAAAGTATTCTCCTATTGATCACATTTCAAACATTTTCAATCGGTTCATGGTAGGGTCCATGTCTCCATTTTATATAACTGTACTTGAACATTCTTTGTCAAAGTTTGAAGTGTCGAATTTCAATATTATTGTTTTATTTGGTTTGAGCTTTAATTATTTAATAAAAATGCATCACTTGACAAGATAAAAGTTTACTGCAAGCAATAAATTTAAAAAATACAAATGTATTTGTTTACATCACAAATTGTTTGTCCCGTGTCCCACAGCTTAAAAATAATGTGAAAGGCAGACTGAAATTTGCATTAGAGCAGTGAAAATATCAGTGATCAAACCTTACGTAGTTTTAATTTTAAATTGTGTATTATTATTTTCATTCATTTTTAAGCGTATCAATTGAATTTTCTACTGCGATTTCTTCCAAAGCTGAAAAAATATTTTCCTCAAAATATGTTACTCTTAATTTATCTAAATACATCCATATTAGAAGAGAATATTTTCAGTATACATAGATCATATTATTTTTTTTCATGGATTTTGAAACAATTGTTTAAATATTTTATCCTATTAAAAAGCATATAAATAGTGAGGCGAACGAATTTAAAACAAATTAGGTAAGGAAATTAATTTAACATTTGGAATGTTTAACTTAATAATTTAGTCAAGAAAAAATGACAAAAAAATTTACAAAAATCTATCCAAAAGTGATCATCAGATGGTAAACATTAATTAATCATTTAAATGTAAGAAAATGCTTAACAGGTCTTTTATAAATATTATAAACATTTTAAAATATCTATTCAATAAAATGAAACAATAAATGTATTACTTTGTACAATAATAAAAAATCATTTTTCTACTGATTTTCTATAATGTAGTAGTGTTACAAATAAATATGTAAAAAAAATATTTTAAATAAACTTTAAAATTTTATAAATATCTTCATAATATTTTTTTAACAATTGATACATTTTTAAAAGCTTTCAATAAAAAACATAAATTGACAACCTTTTTTCAACATACAAATATTGCATAATCATTTTATTTTATTCGTAAAAATTTTCTTTTAAAATCCTTTTTTTAATTCATTTACAAATCACTCTTCTAATTTTTTAAACATGTTGTTTATTGTCCACATATATACAATTCACTAGCACTTTTTTATGTTCTTATTCAAATAAATTTTAATATCAATTTATAAAGCTTTCAATATCTAAATACATGAAATATAAGCCACATACGTTTGAATCTGAAATTTAGATTATTTTATTCTGAGTAAAACAAAAAATTCGATTTCAAATAAAGTACATTACTTTTGGTACATAATTACAATTTCAAAATATCAAATGAGAATACACTTCAATAGTATTATGTGTAAAAATTATAATCCAGTAAATAATTGTAAGATTTCTTTCTAGAAAAGATCATTCCATATAATTCCTACAATGTGGCGATATGTTTCCTCAAATGTCTCAAATAGGTCAAATGTAGGATGAATCCTTTTTGCATAAATACGTTCAATTGGTCTTTAATTCTTCAATATTTATGCTTTGAATTTGTTTTCATAAAATATTTATATTTTTTATTATTATTATCATCATAGACAGAAAGCACGTATGCTGTTAATATCTTTATCAAGTTTAACTGTCATATGTTCATAAAGAAAAAGCAAACGGTAAGCAAAGAAAAACAATAAGCAAAGGAAATGAAACACGGCCAAAGCAGCGCTTACGCTTACGGGTTTGTATTACTTACACTTACGGGTCATAGTATTTACTAAACTATTAAGTCATTTGTTCCAAGATTCCATAACTTAGCAAAACAATGTTTCTATGAATTATTAAGGAATTTAATTATGGAAATTTTTAATTAATGCCCTCTCAAATGTGTGTTTAGATTTTATTTTATGTTTTCTTATATTTGTTAGTCGTAAAAAATATTTTATTACAAAAACATATCAATTATACTCCTTCACCCATACCATACATGTTTCATTTCAGTTTAAGTTATTTTAGAAGTCATATATTTTAAGTCATTGTCATCATCATTGCTGAGCCCTGTAGTCGAGGTTCCCATCGCCATTCCAATGTCAGTTTAGTTGAAAGAATAAGCTGTGCCGTGGAGTTTGTTTTTTTAAGTGAGTGAGCTGTTGCACATCAGCAAACTCAGCCATTGCACACCAGCAGCCACACCATTGTACTAGATCCGATGGCACATCTGAAGTAAGATGATTGTAGCACACCAACATTTTTTTTTTGCCTTTTTTTAAAGAATAAATATGATCAAAGTTATAGGTATTCTTTCACCCTCGAATATTAGGTGAAAAAAATACCTGTGACATTTGAGGGGAGTAGCATAGCGCAGGGTTTGAACCATCCACCTTCCACAAGGAAGTCCAGTTCTTTACCTCACGGCCATACACCTCTAAATTTTACCTTATAATAATTGTTCTTATGACATTTTTTATGGTCGAATTATAATTTTTTTGTATTTAGTAAACTTAAAATAAGATCTCATATGTAATTTGCGTTTAGTATGAAAATGTATAAAATATTGCTGTGCATAATTCAAGAGCATTTATGATACATTTTGAGTGTTTGATTCACTAACTTATAAAAAATATAGCTCCAGAATGTGGATACGTAAGAATATGCTAAACACATTTAATTAAGCGTGAAAGCTGAAAAACCAACGCCGGGATTCTATAATATTCTTATAATGGAAAAACCAACGCCGGGATTCTATAATATTCTTATAATGGAAAACCAACGCCGGGATACTATAATATTCTTATAATGGAAAAACCAACGCCGGGATACTATAATATTCTTATAATGGAAAAACCAACGCCGGGATTCTATAATATTCTTATAATGGAAAAAAAAAGTTGTGTGTTTTTTCTTCAGATTTAAATAAACGTCTTTTGGGCAAACGATGCTTAGGACAAACACTCCCAAGCTGAAACAAGATTTGCCCCAACGAGGGTCGGGCTCGGGCTCGTCATTATAAAAAAAAACTTCATGCCCGAGTCACGCTCGGGCAAAACTGTCAAATGGTTAATATCAATATTGCTTTGAATGACTGGTAACACTTATAAAAAAAACTTCAAGTGTCAAGGATTAAAACACCATCAGATAAGTAAAGGTTTTGAGATGAACATTTAAGTTTAAATTTTCTAATTGGAAAAGAACGTTTAATTTACTATAAAATGACCGATCTTGAGGAAAATTGTATAATTTAAATTAAAATATACATATATCATGATTTGTTTGTTAACATATTATTTTAAGATCTGGAGTATAGATTTTTTTTGTCGTGAAATATTTGAGCCACAAACCAAAATATAGACCATATGAAGTGTTAAATCACAGATTCATTGTTTTACTCAGAATAAAAATAATAACATTAAAAATTTGCATTACCGCGTAAGAAGAGTTTTTTAAATATCAGCATTTTTTTAACAATACTGACTATAAAACATATACAAATTCATTTTGTATGAAAACTAAAAAAACAAACATGTGAAAATATTACACACAACGTTTACAAAACAGCTCAATCAAACCAAGTGAAATCAATAATTTGTATGAATTGAATCGATCTATTTAAAATAAATATTTTTAAAAGTTCATAATAGTTTTAAAAAATATATACTATAACTTTATTACTTCATTAGTATTTTAAAATAAAACTGATTCATATTTTGACAAGTGTTATATAACATATTAGTAAAATTCAGGTTCCAATTAAATTCTAATGATGATTTTATTAGAAAATAAGTCAAAAAATCATTCTACTCATAAGTTAACGTAAGCTAAAATATGGAGTTTACCAAAAACGTGTAATTTATTAGTAATTTCATCATAATCACATATGCCTAAAAATCGCATTTGTAGGTACAACAAACTTTTACCAGATAAATAATGGTATAAGGTTATTTATCGATTGTCAATATATGGACTGTGTGAACTTGTACTGGCGAGATCCTATTGAACGGGACATAACTTGAAACTGGTGTTTACTCCATTGAATAAAGGAGTTGACAGCCGTTTGCTGAGAGCAAGAGAAGAACACTTCAGAGAACATTTACTCCAAACACCTTTTTTCTTCATCTTCTTTATGGTACCCTTCATATATTTGAATTGGTGAAGAACGCAACCGTAAGACAATATTGTCTTCGGCCCTTCAGGTTTTAACGATGGAGTAGGCACTAAACTCGCGGTTCATTATCATATGTGTTGGAAATTCTATCCCACGTATGAAGAGGCCACAACATTGAGACACATACTCAGTGTGAGTATTATAAACATGTGAATTCTTTTATCAGACTGGGAACCTTTTTTTTTATTGGGTACAAGTATCGAAGTATCGAACCCGAAACCCCCTGGTGAAAGTTAAGTGTCTTCACAACTATACTTCAGAGGACTTTGAAAATATCACTTATCCTCTAAATACCTTTAATGTGTAACTTTACAACTTTTGTTAGCGACCCCACAACATGAACATTGTCTTGATATTTTCGCAATCTTCGTTAATTATTAATCTCATATTGAAACAACTAAAAAAAATAAAACTCAAAAAGTTTTAGATATTTAAAATGATCTTTCTTTGATTGAGCTGTTTGCCTTTTGAAAACAAAGATATTTAAAATAAAGGTTAATTTATTCCTAGCTTATTCTTACATATGTTAGTTAGGTACTCAAATATCTGGATGTCACTGATAATATAAGCGTTTTGTTTTTATAATATAAAGTTTATATTATTTAATATCTTTTGTAATACTAATCGGCCTACTGCAAGACAAGGCATTTTTTTTATATATTATATCGTTCACAATTATTTTCAATAAATTGTAAAATAGTAAAAATTTTAATTTTTGAGTTGATTTTATTGTATTATATATTTCAATATTCAAAATGAAACATTCCAGTATTTTCTCACTAAAAACAATCTGAAACTAAAGTTGTTATCAAAAGATTATACTATGATTTAAATTAATATTCCGGCCTTAACACTAAATACTACTTAACTGTTCTTTTTACTGAAGAAATTAATATTTAAAGTTAAATTTCATACAAATTTTTCATAGCTTACTTAAATAAGGGAGTCATATGAGGTCAGACTTGAATACAAATCACGAAATTTTATGGTTTGAAATTGGTATTTAGTCTTTGGGCCAGATTATGAATTCAGGCGTATTTCGTGAATGAACTTAAATAAAAATTTAAGAAAGTTGTTTAATTTTATATTGAAATATTTATCAATTTTAAACAGTTTAATTGAAATTCTGTTAATTGATAAAAAAAAAGAAAACTGGGCAATGTTTTTTTAAAAACAATATTAATAAAAAAACTATACATTATTATGGAACCGACAAAAATGAAACTTATTTTTGTATGTAGACAGTTTTTCTAATGCAAATTCAATATTATATCTTCATAGTGAACACTTGGAATTTTAAGTAATAATTTTATAAAACTTAGAAAAAAGTTCATATTCTCTTTTTAGGTTATTTTGTACAGCTTGGTTTAAAAATTAATGAAAACCTATATAGTTAAAAAACACAATAATTTCAAAGATAAAACAACATTTCAACTGTTTAAATATTTATAATTTTACTTGAATAAAGTCATTTAAAAAATAATTTTCTTTATGATTGAAAAATATCAAGCGCTAATTTGACATCCATACATATGAAAGTTATCTTTTTGTAATATAAAAAAAAGTTATTTAGGAAATTTAAGAGAACTGCTCTTAACACATTGTAAGCGGCTCACGACAATTCTCGTATTCGGGTGCTCAATGTTAAAAAGCGGCTCACGACAATTCTCGTATTCGGATGCTCAATGTTAAAAAGCGGCTCACGACAATTCTCGTATTCGAGTGCTCAATGTTAAAAAGCGCCTCATTACAATTCTCGTATTCAAGTACCCGGCGGTAAAAAGCGGAACACGAGAATTCTCGTATTTACGTAGTCTGTGCTTAAATTGCGGGTCACAACAAAAGTCGTGTTCAAAAAAAATATTTTGTTAGTAATATCTCTTGAACGAAATACAAACAACATATATAATCGGTAAAACAGGATGTTGTTGCATATTTTTTTCCTCAAGAGACTGCGTCATCTTTGACGAATTTGAAATTTGATATGCTCGGCAGTGAAACTCAATACTTTTGTGTCCATTGTAATGTTCCGCTACATAAAGATTCCTGCTATGAACGATACTACACTTATAAACTTTTAGTTAGCAATGATAAGAGTTTTTTTAACTGATATTTACATTATAAGATTTTTTCCTATAAGTAAAACTATAATGATAATAATATTTTTAATTGAGTGTTTTAAGGCCAATTTTTTTTTGTATTTTGGTGTACATGAAAAGAATGTACGGATACTGGCGAAATAAAGAAAAAAACTTTTCAATTCGATAAAAACTGTTAAAGTTATGCAAATTTTAGCGAGTACCTAAAGTAATCGGCGATAAAGCAAAAAAAGCCCCACTTCCAGCCTTGGGTGACTGTATTACGTAACCGCTTGCAATGTGTTAATATATTTAAAAAGTATTGGTTTTGATATTGTTTAAATTTTTACAATTTTACAATTAAAGATTTTTTGCTACATTTTGATAAACACTCAATAAACAAAACACTATCATTCTTGTATAATTTGACAAACAAGTGATATTTTTTTTAATCATTTCGGGTTAAAATTATTATTTTCTCGAGGTCTGCATCATTTAAATTTTCAAGTCTTTGTGTTAAATTTACTGGCTTTGGAATTTTACATTTTAAATTAGAGAACTTTGAGATATGTGTATTTGTTGATTAAATTTAAATTCACATCTGTTGCATCCTCTCTTGGTGGTCTTCAGATAATAATGACGATGACAATTTTGCTTGACTGAATGATATTGAATCCAAAAATATGGTACACAGGTTGTTGAATATTCTAATAAAAAATAAAGAATTTCTGAGTTTTCATAAAATTACTTCAAAGTGGGTTAGAGTGATTTTACTGTAAAGCATTTCAATTAAGTAAAAAAATTCAATAAAACTAGTCTTATTAGTCTTTGCGTGTGAGAAAATGTCTATTCTATATGATACCATATCAGACTTTCTTAATGGCAGACCTTCAATACATTATTTTGTATTATATTAAATATCATTTGGAAATTTAATGTCTATACAGGTCCCCAGTTTGAAATGCACTCTACTAAATATCACAGGCATTTTACAGCCTAATTTTCAGCGGTGTAAGGATGTTCATGATTAGGTCATATTTAATGAAAAAAATCAATCTTGTTTCTATATTCATATAGTTTTATTTGATGTTGTTAAGTAACATGCTACAAATAGTGAATTTCGTCCTAAGAGTATCTGTAAAATAAGTATCATTTTTAATTTTTACATAACTTCTTGACTTACATGCCATTTTAAATTTAAAAAAACTATAACAGAGTTATTTTTTTAAAGCTTAAACAATATTGGTATTATAAATGCTGTTGATTTTTCATACAAAGAATTCCATTTTTTATTAGGAAAATCAAAATTAAACACTAAAATAAAACTTATTAATGTATGTAGATAGTTTTTCTAATGCAAATTCAATATAATATTTTCAAAGTGAACACTTGGAATTGTAACTTTTTTAGGTTATTTTGTACAGCTTGGTTAAAATTTAATCAAAATCTGTATAGTTAAAAAACACAATAATTTCAATGATATAACATAATATTTCAACTCTTTGAATATCTTAAAAATACTTCGTTATCCTTTAATTATTTACTAGAAACAGCTGTTTCGTCATACAATAGTCTTGTCAAACTGTATGGGCACAGTTTCACAAGGTCAATGTATAACAGCTGTAACTGAGTAAATAAATAAAGAATATAGAATTATTAGTGTTTAATTTAGATTTTCCTAATGAAAATATTTATATTATTCTATTTGTTCATCAAATTATACTTAATCATTGTTTCAACAGTGCATTTAAATTCGTTTCAATAATACGTTAGGTTAGAATAATTGTAAATTTCACATTGATAAGGCATCATTGAAGTGTGGCGTGTCGCTCTGATGACGGCCAGCTACTCGTATCCTTTCCAGAGAGCGTCCGTGTCCCTGCTGCCGGCCCTGCCGCGAATGTAGAGAGACTCTTCAGGTTCCTCCAGATCCAGTTCATCACAAAGTAGTTTACTGTGGAAGAAATCCATTTTGAATATATATTTATAAATGAGCAAAATAATAAATAAACAGATATTGTTAAAAGAAAATTAATTTAATCTTAGAATAGCCAAACAGCTACGAGTACCTATGGACAATTGCCCAACTTTTTATTCAATTTAGAAATTTCTGCACATAGCCAAGTTTTGAATATGTAATTTTATGTAAGTTAAACATATATTTTATATAGGATATATTACACATATAGATTGTTGGGTGCAATGGTCTCATGGTTAGCATTCACGCTAAGAAAGAGGGTTATCCAGATTCGATTTCCTGCGGATTTACTTCCAGATTCGTTTTCCTCTCAGACCATTTTAAATCAGAATTTATATTTTCTGTAGCATGTGCTACTTATAATAAACTTTTTAGTAGTATTACGCAAGCTAGAAGAGCACTATAGAAAAATAATCTGCCTAACGAAAGACTGCAGTAGATCATCCTTGCATTGAAATTTTGGGTTTGATTTGTCAAGACTGTATGGTTGCTGAAATGCACCAGCATGCACACCGATATATGCACAGTGTGTCTTCTATCCACAAGATGGCTGACAATCATACTCAATCACAACAGATCGCCTATCGGATCTCACATACTCGTAGACTACAAAAAATAATTATTTGCTCAGTGTAATATCAAAGGTCCTCTATCAATTTGAACTTATTTTCTTTAAAATTTTGTAAAAAGCACATGACAGATTTCATTAAAACAGTGATGATATATTGCATTTGCATAAAGCAATAGGTTTTTATTGAAATAAGCATTCAACATTTAATAAAAAAAATTGGTTTTAACATCTCTTTTTGTACCTTTACTAATTTAATTGATTTTTACCATTAATCCATCTCCATTAGAAATTTTACCATCTACATAAGAATATTGTTTTGAGAATATTTTTTGCACAAACATATTTGATAAAAAAATATTTATTTGACCCCATGATATTTAAGCTCAAATCTAAAAAACCAATTCTTGTTTTATTTTATTCATGTAAGACATTTAGTAGCAAGAACTCTATCAAATGCACAGGTAGTTCTCATTGACATATCATCATCAGGAAAAAAATCAAAAGGATATCATATATATACAATATTAGCCTGAATATAATGAAATGTTTGAAGAAATTTTCTTCTTTCAATAATAATGACTCGGATTATATAATATGGGAACAACGACCGAGATCTGGTAGAAACTCATACATGATACATTTTGGGGGCACCTCACATCAGATATCAAGGTAAAAAAATAATCAGATTAAATATGGATTTAGTCACTATTAGTGACATACCGCGTACTGGAAAATTCCCGGTACCCGGCATACCCGACAATATTTTCAGTATCTGCAAATTACCCGGATCCGGCAAATATTGCTGGGATCCGGTGCTATGAAAACTAAAAAGAAGATAATAAGTGAATGAAAATAAATTACACAAAATTTATTTTAAATTTAATAATTAGATCTCAATAATGGTAGATTATATATGTTATAATGCAGAAATAACTTTTCTGCGTTTAGAGATCTAATTTGCAATCTGGCAACTGCTTTCACATCTCCTGGGTACCCGGCATTTTTAGTGCCCGGTACATCACTAGTTATAATACCAGGAAGAAAGACATCATAGTTGCAAAAATTAAATGTTTTTGTTAACAAACCATTCGAGGACACCTTAACGTGTTCTTCGCGGGAAGCACAAACGCCTGTGATCTGATCTGTAGCATTCCTTTGTGTATTTTACGTAATGTTTAGTTTATCTCCTTTATTTAATGAGTCTCCTTAAGAGTAATGACTATTATTTATTATCAGAAAATTACTTGAATGTCATGTTTACTTGGTGGTGTAGTCAAATATCAGTGGTTCTAAACAAAATACACGTTTAAACTTAAAAATTAAAAAATGCCGAAATTGTGCCGCGCACAGGATTCGTGGAATTTGATTTTTAACGCGGTGTACAGGTTAAGAAAAGAATATAACAATTGACTGTGAATGAGAAATCACCTTTGAAACTATCACAAAAAATAAATAAGCTGTCAGTTTCCTTCTAAGATATATGTATTTCGAGAGGTTGGGATTCAATTCAATCTGAATTGATCAATAAATGTTGCATTTCCAACAATTTGGATGGGACAGAGAATTACATCTTTTGGGAACCAAATTATGCCTTTGAAAATCAGAATATATCATAAATATCGTAAAGATTCGATAGATTCTGAATAAACTATATAACTATAATCAAAATTTAACTTTTTTACTTTTGAAAATATTTTTTCTTAAATGTACATATTAAATATTAAGTATATTTACTATTTTAAAAATTTCCTGATGATAATTAATGGGTCGCATTGAAATTAAAGGCGTGTTATATTCGGGCTAATACCATACATACCGTCATACCGTTTCCCTTGGGTAGGCAGAAAAGACAGCGCACCAGACTTTCTTATCGCGACACTGATCTATTACAGTACCCAGCGGTAAGTAATACCCATCGGGCTTAAGAAAGAGACTGTTGACCATTATCGGCTAACTTCGGCTTTGTAGAACATCATCTCTGTCATTCATACATGTATTCCGTCGAGATTTGTCAGTCGTTCTAGGGTGTGGTCGCTCGGTGAGACGACGCTCTACAAAGCTGAAGTTAGCCGAATATGCCCGACAGTCTCTTTCATAAGCCCAATGTGTATTACTTACCCCCAGGTATTGTACTTCTTCTTCATCCCTACACCTTCTCGTACAACTCCAACCATTACTCAGACTTTTTACATCATTCATTTAAAATATCACTTGATTCAAACGTACTTTTCGGATCTTCCTCTACCACGCCTTATACTTTTTTTGCACTGGATATATTTTTGTTAGTCTTTTTTCGTTCATTCGTTTTACATGCCCATACCATCTTTGAGTGCTCTTCTTTATTTTACCTAATACATCAGCTTTAAGATCATATTCATCCTTAATCACTTCATTCTGTATTCTGTCATCATTGTCATCCTATGTATTCTTTCCATTGCACGCATTTCAATAGCATTTATTCAGCTCCTGTCAGTTTTTGTCCACCTCTGCGTTTCACTCCCATATATCAAAGTTGGTACTAAAATACTGCTGTGCACTATCTATTATCTTAACAGGTTTCTCCAGTTCAAGTATATATGTTTTAGTGCTCTATTGACTTTGTTTTCTATCACTAATGCCGTTCAATATTATATAAAATAATATAAATAAAAAAGTTTTAAGTTCTAGTTGATATTTTTGCATGACCTAAATAAATAACAAGAAAAAAACAAACCTTTATCAATTTACAATTCACTATATATTAAAAGGAAAAAATATTTTATAGTATAATAATTGTGAAAAAAAAGAAAACGTGTTGAAAAATGTGCAAGTTGGGATTTAACATGATTTGTATGTTATTTGTGTTGATGTGATTATACAAAAGCAGAAAAATACTTGAGAAAATGTGGCATAAAATTTGTGAAGTTTTATAAAATCTAAATAATTAACCCTTTTAATCCCAGCATATTTTGGCAAAAAAACAGTAGTTTATATTTTATTTTTTATCTCACTTAGTTTTTAGTTTTAAATGCATTATTTTAAAAGTGAATGATTCTCAAAGTTTAAAAAAATATATATTCAATATAAGAACTTGTATGAAAACTTTGAGGCCGATGATCGGCCCCGTGGGATTTTTCCAATAAACCTTTTGGGGCCGATGATCGGCCCCGTGGGATTAAAAGGGTTAAATTAATAAAAATTGTACAAAAGTTTTTATAAATGAGTTTTAGGTGTTATTTAAAGTCAGAGAATATATTTATGATATTTAAAACAAGATTATTAAAGTATAAACTAAAAATGTTAATGAAAAGTACAAAATATTATAATGAGCACAAAAAAAAAGATAATAAAATCTTGTAATATATTGTATTAATATATCTTATACAGTATAATCTGGCGGCCTTATTGCTATGTGGCAATATCTAACCAGAAAGATATTGAAGAGGTCTTTAATGAAATTCAGATTGGAATGTTTTAAAAAAAAAATCAGATGCCAATGTGGATTAAACCTGCAACTTTCTGGTTGAAATACAAGCGTAACAAGTAGGCCACGAAGATTTGGTTTGTCATGATATTTGTTTTAATCTTTAAATTACACAAACATTTAAGTAATTATTTATATGTTGCTTAATAGGGATGTTATTTTAGTGATGTATAAATTCAATTCTCCACAAATTTACTGTGGCTGTGTTGCCCACTAGAGGAAAAAAGTTCATTAAACTTATGAATCTGATTTAAAACATTAATTTCATAATGAATCTACATTTGTTTTTTTTCATGAGACACATACATAACCCATCCAGAAAAATCATCATAACTAACTTTAGAGCTACTCGTATTTAAAAAGTATTGGTCAAGTTATTTTGAAAAAGTAGCAGTGTTACAGTGACTTTTAAATTTAAAGTAACATGCTACTCAGAATGCTTAGTAAAAAGTAGGGGTACCATTCCTTTACAGCTACTCTTGCGATGAAGTGAGACACTCACAACATATAGTTTGAAAATTATTGTAGCGAAATCAAAGGTTATGGTTACAGAAACAAGTGTGATAAAAAAAGTATGTGCAATGTATGGGTTGACTCAAAAAAATTGGAGAAATTTGATAAGTTGTATAATCTGGGCAGTATGTTTATGTGTGATGGGCAAGATGAAAGGGGCATTGAAAGAAAGATAGCACAGGGAACAAGCTAAACAGAGAACTTAATGTTATATACAACTATCGCGCAATATCAACAGTAGCAAACATGACAATACATAATACCATAGTGTTGGTGCCCCCCTTGATGTATCGTAGGGAAACTTGGACTTGCCAGAAGAAGGATAAGAGTAAAATTAATGCTGTGGATATGCGTACTCGAAGAAAAATTTGTAGTCAGTGTGTGAAAGAAGGCGGAACGAAGACATCATAAATGCATGGATAAAATGGATGTTTCAAAAAAAATAAAGAAAGGAGCTTTAAGTTGATCTGGACATGTGGAGTGAATAAATGATGAAAGAACGACTAAGCAAGTATACAAGTCAGAAGTGCAAGGTGTGCGTGGAAGAGGTAGAGGGAGGGAAACGTGGCTAGAAAAAATGGACCAGATTTTGAAAGAAGATAAAGTGAGAAGTATGAATAATAGAAGATTGTGCATGATGAGATGTATGAATGTGGAGGAGGGGAAATTTGTGTGTGTGTGCATAGAAAACTTTGGAGATCTGTTCTCTCTGCCTACCCCGCAAGGGACACGGCGTGATGATATGTATAGTTTTGAAAGGAATATAAATTTTATACAAACTGAAATTGGAGATTAAGAATCAATTTTCGGATAATTTTATTTTCAAATGTTAATTTTTATTTGAGTTTGAGAATTAAAAATTTTTGAATTAAGATGTTTGACTATGGAAGGCTTAGTATTTTTTAAATATTTAAAATTAGTTCATGTTTTTTTTTTAAATGGGATCATTAATTTGGGTCCATGTCAGATTCATTCTGTAAAACAAAATTAACAGGTTTTCTATAAACCATGTTGCAAACAATGGCTAATGTTGCAAACGTGAAATTGTAAAAATTGAAATATATATTTCAATTTATGGTTTTCATTAATCAAAATTACTGGTCTACATACTTAATTTTCTGTCATCATAATTTTATTTTATTTGGTAAATATAAAATATGAAATTGTAAGTTAAAAAACAAACACATGAAAACAGTAAAAAACCTAGGTTCATTAAAAGTTATAGTAACTACTTAAGCTTGAATAAAATAACTACTAAAAATGTGTCTCAAAACACAAAGCAAAAATAATAAAGAATTGTCAGTTTCAGTATTTAAAATAGACTTTAGTTTGTTTTTTTTTCACAGTAAAAGAGTTGAATTGTAACACAATTAATTTCTGACAATTCCATCAATTATGTTAAAAAAAACAATGTTTTACATTAAATGAAAATATATTGACATTACAAAAACTTAAAAACAAATTCAGTGAAAGGTCTACAATACATGTAACAATAACGTACATTTAATAATTCTTACAGATTACTTGTCCATTATTCGGTGACTCCATCATTATGAAGAATAAAATGATAATTTTATATACAAATACAATAAATACAAAATAACAAAGATGTTGAAATTTTAAAAAATTAAATCTCCTTAATTATTTAGAATTATACAACCTTATAAACATTCATTTGAACTATACATAAATCATCTGTATAACATAGTTGGTAAATGGCATTATCTTCAGCATCGCTAATTGAGACACCTAATGGTTTGTCACAGCCCATAACTTTACCGTACACAGAAATTTACCAATAACCTAATTTTTTCATTTTTTAAGTATGCCATCAGGAAATGTACTATATTACTCTTCTTCTAAAAAATCTACATTAGTTAAAGTTAAGTAAAAATATAGATTTCATAAATTGTCTCATTGTATTCAAGTTCCTTTATGGGATATCTCCATCTTATCTTTCAGATCCGTGTCTGAAAGATGTAGCTTCTGAGAGGAGCAGAACTTTGAGGTTGATGTCATCTTCATTCAATAAATTCATTTTTTCAATTTGATCCAATAGAGCAAGATATTATGACTGGGCTTTTGCTGTTGCTGGTCCCAAAGCGTGTAATGAGAAACATCTAAGTTTAAGAGATGTGCACATGTTTAGCTTCAGAAATAATTTTAAAACAACCCTTTTTGAGATGTTTTACTAAAATTTATGATTATATATGGGCACTACACATATGCACTATATTCCAACTAAAGTTTAATATGTTATTATCACATATTTTTAGATCTACAAAGGTTTCTTTGTATAATTTCCAGTACTAATATTAGGTCCTTACATATGAAATTGGCGTTTTGCCGTACTGGCAACTTTGATCTCAAATATCTTCTCTTTGGTTAGGAATTCCAAATTCAAATTTATACAGCTATTTACTCAAGTATTTGTGTTTCGAAAATTATAATTCATTTGTTTTTTCCTCAATTGTTTTTTTTCTTTGCGTCACTCAGTTTACAAAATGGAAAACTTGAAATATCGCGTTATTTACGAGTACGAGTTCCACCGTGGCACCAGTGCTGCAGAAACGGCTCGAAGGATTAATGATGTGTATGGCGACGGTGCCGCAAAATAAAACACAGTGCGTTTTTGGTTCCAACGTTTTCGTTCTGGAAATTTCGACCTGCAGAAGAAGCCCCGTGGACGGCCGGAGACCAAAGTTGATAATGAAGAATTGAAGGCTATTGTGGAAGCGGATCCATCGCAAACCACGTCCGAGTTAGCTGCAGGCTGCGGTGTTAGTGATAAAACTGTTTTAATCCACTTGAAGCAAATTGGGAAGGTGAAAAAGCTTGAAAGGTGGGTACCTCACGAATTGAGTGAAGCAAATCAACAAACGCGCGTTGACTGCTGCGTTGCATTACTCAACCGGCACAATAATGAAGGGATTTTGAATCGAATCATTACCTGTGATGAAAAGTGGATCCTGTATGATAATCGGAAGCGCTCATCGCAATGGCTGAACCCTGCCGAACCAGCCAAACCATGCCCCAAGCAAAAATTGACTCCAAAAAAGTTACTTGTGAGCGTTTGGTGGACTAGTGCTGGTGTCGTTCACTACAGCTTTCCTAAATCTGGCCAGACGATTACGGCAGATGTCTATTGTCAGCAACTGCAAACCATGATGGAAAAGCTAGCTGCTAAACAACCGAGGCTGGTTAATCGCTCTAGGCCACTGCTGCTTCATGATAACGCTAGACCACACACTGCACAACAGACGGCTACCAAATTAGAAGAGCTTCAATTGGAATGTCTAAGACATCCACCGTACTCTCCGGACCTTGCCCCAACAGATTACTATTTTTTTCGAAATTTGGATAACTTCTTGCAAGGGAAAAAATTCAACTCCGATGGGGCAGTCCAAACCGACTTCAAAGATTTTATTGATTCCCGTCCGAATGGTTTTTTTAGTAAAGGGATCGATGAACTACCTATGAGATGGCAAAAGTGCATAGATAGCAATGGTGCATACTTTGATTAAATAAATATATTATATTAAAAATAAATCAACTTTATGTTCCTCCCAAACAAAACGCCAATTTCATATGTAAGGACCTAATATTATGAAAATCTAGGATGAAACTTGGCCAACTAGGTCATGGAAGACTGTATTGTCTTATATTTTCATTGTATATAGTACAACCTGGTGGGTTTATTAATATGTGGCAATCTCTTCCAGCCAATCAGAAATATATAAGAGGTCTTATGTTATAACCAAACTAAGAGTAACCTTGGAGTGTAAGACAGGTGTCTTACCAACTGGGTCACGGAGGTCATCATACATAAAAAAACTTTACATAATATGAAATAAGATAAGGTATTGTAATATTCTTTACATCAACAAATACTATATTTTTTGTGACGTGGAATATGAAAAAAATATTTTGTGTTGTTGACTCGTTCAATAGATATCCATTTGAACAATATACTGTTTTCTATATACCAAAGGTGATATTGTGTTTTTGACTCGTTTAATAGATATCCATTTGAACAATACACTGTTTTCTATATACCAAAGGTGATATTGTGTTTTTGACTCGTTCAATAGATATCCATTTGAACAATATACTGTTTTCTATATAACAAAGTTGATATTGTGTTTTTGACTCGTTCAATACATATCCATTTGAACAATATATTTTTTTCTATATACCAAAGGTGATATTGTGTTTTTGACTCATTCAATAGATATCCATTTGAACAATATACTGTTTTCTATATACCAAAGGTGATATTGTGTTTTTGACTCGTTTAATAGATATCCATTTGAACAATACACTGTTTTCTATATACCAATGGTGATCTAAGTCTGCTTTGTTACTAGTGCAGACATTCAGGTGTGTTTGGTCATCCATTAACCCAAATAACTCATCATGCCAAATTAAAATCATTAAATTTACCCATTACATACTTGAAATTCATCCGTCAATGCCTTTAATACTTTAGGCCTCAGTCACAGTCCGTAATACAAACAGCTATTTTGTTTGATTAATTTGTATTTTAGTTTGACTATATACTTTCGATTCTCTTTTTTCTTTCGACTTTCGATTCTCCGTGATCGCAATAACCGGATTGCAGATCAACTGGGGCAGTAAAAATTCTGGTTCATTTTTATAATACTGATAAATAATTATTGAATGTAAAAAACAATTTGATTTTTTTATTGTTCCGGTTAATACACAACGCGGTTTATATGACTCCAAATAATTGAGAGGTTACTGTTATTATAAAAATGTATCAAATGTTAAAATAAATTACGCTTTGTACACATATTATAAACATTAAAACAAAAAAAAAACATTTACGAAATATACATTTTTTTATGAAAGAATATTTTTAGAAGACAAATTGCTTCAAAATCAATCAACAAGGGAAAATAAAATGAACGAAATGCCAAAAAATATAATAACCTTTTTCAATAATTTTGTAATGATCAAAAAAAGTATCCGCTGTTATTTCAGATAATAGTATCTCATATTGATAAATATATCTTAAATTTTCAGTTGAAAATATGTAAAAAGCTAATGCTAATAAATTTTTTCACATCAATATTATGAGTCGTTTAGTTCCAAAAGTATTTAGTTTCAAAAGAAAAGTTCCTCTTATTTTAACTTATTTGAATTAATAAAAGAAATCATATATCATATGTATGTTAGAAGTAAATATTTCCAATTGTATAATATTTCCAAAATTTATGAAAAATAATAAATTTTGGAAATATACATAATAACAGATATTTCCTAAACTCCTATCAAGTTACGTATTATTTTAAAGCCCATTTTAAGAGCTTTAAAAAGAGCTCTGAGTGATTTGTATGTTGTATACCATTCATTAAATATCAGCCATTATTCGCATTTTTCAAAAATGTGTTTTAAAATTAAGTACTTGTCAATAAATCAGAAAAAAGTTTGTTGTATACTCCATAGGTGTAAATTGTAAACCAAAAATCTAAAGGGGTAAGGTAAATTTTTTATTCAAATTGTGATGATTTCACGTGCAATGCCCCATTTATGTTATCAACATTTGGTTCTCAAGGGATCATAAGTATTTTTTATATACTCGTATAAGTGTTCTTTTCAGTCATTTAATATATGATACAATATAAATTAATATACAATAAGTTAAAAGAGTCTTTCCTTTATAATTTGGCTTACATAAATCAATCATTCAAAATCAAACCCCTAGTCTCAAGATTTTCAAAGCAATTATGTTATCAACATTAGAATAAACAACGTTTAATAATGAACAATCAAAACATAAATAAAAGCAATATCAAGATACGAAATAAAAGAAAACAAGCAACTATTACCTATGAACATGCATTGGCTACGTCCCGACAGTGGGGGTCGTCACCAGCGACAGAGAGCATTGAGATACTGAGAGCGGAGGAGGGATGATGATGGGTGGCACACATTGGCACTTACTCCTCCTTGGCGGGCGGGAACCTCTCCATAGAGCCCCTGTCTCCACAAGAGCAGTGCCAATAGGCGAGAATGCCAACAGCCACTGCAAACACCACAGGAGGAGCAACCAGAGCAATTGCCAAGTGCTGGAGAGTCGTTGGCCAGGAATAACGCTCCACAACTCGTTCAGGATGCACCTTGCTGTAGTAGCAAGGAAATGTTGATGATGTATCGAACAAGTCACGGACATCCTTGGCGAAGGTGGAACAGTTCACTCGAGGAGGGTAGCCACAGCCCTCGGTGTTGATGAGATATCGTGTGTCGGTCATGTCCCATTCAATACTGTTGATGGTCAGCCCGCTTTGCAGGAAGTCAGCGTAAGGGATACGGGAATAGTTAACAAGAATCTGAAATGTTCAGGAAATTTTTTGATCAAGAGTAGAACACACTTTAAAATATAAATTGCATAACTGATAGGGTAAAATAATAATATATTTTTTCTTACATGAAAGAAAAATCCAAAAAAAATTGAGGAGTAAGAATATTAGCTTTTGAAGCTTAATAGATTCTAGTTAGATACTTTATATAAATATCAAAGTTCAAAATACAGGGTGGAGCACGAATGTTACTACAAAAACAAATCTGAATATTTCTGTTATTTAAAAAAAAATATTATTTCTTTTTTTTTCAGAATAAAAGGCGGTGAATATATTTTTTTAATGAACAGGATTGAACACGCAGATAGAATACGAGTGGTGCAACTATATTATGAACTAAAATCTCCAAGTTTGGTACAGAGAGCATTTAGGACTCAAAGAAATCGGGATACGCCCAGTTGGTGGACCATTATGCGAATTGTAGAAAAATTCAATACACATGGCACTACCATCTAAATCCAACAGTTCGAACATCAAGCATCATCGCCGCAGTGGCCGCAGCTATTGATAACAATCCTAGCATTTCAACAAGACAATTAGCGTTGAATACAGCTGTCAGTCGAAGGAGTGTTTCGCGTATTTTGCACGAAGATTTGAATTTGTTTCCATATAAAATTCAAATAACAAGCTACTTGAATTCAGAAGATCCACCAATTCGACTAGAGTTCTGCCAAAAGTTGTTTCGTTTTGTTGAGAGCGATGTAAACTTCATAAATTGCTTATTTATGTCTGACGAGGTGCACTTTGATTTAAACGGAAATGTAAACAAGCAAAATTGTCGTATATGGGCCAGTGAAAATCTTCAAAACATCCAACCAGTGAGGTTGCATGCAGAACGTGTGACTGTGTTGTGTGCAGTATCTGCCAACTGTATTGTCGGCCATTACTTTTATGAAGAAAACTATGCCAATGTTACAGTGAATGGAGAGCGCCATCTATTTTTTTTTTAACCTGGCGAGTTTATTGCCATGTTGCAATCTCTTCCAACCAACCAGAAAGATGTTTTTATAGTGTTAACCAGACTGGAATCCTATTTTAAAAAATCTGGGTTCCAGCGGGGATCGAACCCGCAACCTCCGGATCGGCAGACAAGTGTCTTACCACCAGGCCACGAGGTCTATCTAAACATGCTGGAACAATATTCTTCCCAAAAATGCGTCGAAGACGAATACCTTTCCGAAATGTATGGTTTCAACAAGATGAAGCCAGTTGTCACATAACAAGACCAGTAATGGCCCTGCGTGAAAAATTTGGTGAAGAAATAATCTTACGAAACACCGAACATCGCTGGCCCCCAAGGTCGCCTGACCTCACTGTTCCAGATTTTTTATGGGGATATTATGAGCAAGAGGTGTATAAAACTAAGCCACGCAATATAAACGAGTTAAAAGAATCCATAAGGGCCGTTATTGAAGCAATACCCCGGGCAACATTAACAGCGGCAATGAACAACGTTTTGGTCAGATGCAGGGTTTGCATTAACGAAGGTGGAGGACATCTAAAACAAATTATTTTTAAAAACTAATTCCTATGTTAAAAATTTAATAGAATTCTTGATTTAAAACAATAAAAAAAATAATTTAAATAACAGAAATATTCACATTTGTTTTTGTAGCAGTATTCGTGCCTCACTCTGTATCTATAAAACACATCAACTAAAAACCTTTTAAATTTATTTCTGTTAAAACTATAAGTTTCTTTACCCCTTTCAATAGCTTGAAAATTTTCTGATAATTATTTTGAAATCAACTGTTGTTGAATTAGTATGTTTTTAAACATAAACAATATAAACACTCTTAGAAGAATTTTATAAGTTGATTATTTCATTTCTGAGAGCGTCCTACAGGAGATCGTTATCAACTCCAGATTTTTTATGTAGGATTCTAATTAATAAAAAAGGTAATTTATTTCTGTATTTATAAATTTAACTATGTTCATATTCATTGCGAAGCTTTTTACAGCATAGGTAAAACCGTTGGTACAGCATTGGTACATTTGCGATATTAATTTAAGTTTTTATCATATTGGATTTGAAGTACCCAGAATTTGGGTTTCAAGTGAGAAGGTTAGATCAAGCATCCCTAATATATTTACCTGATAGCATCTTGTATGAGCAGTGGTGCAACCCTCTCTGCAAGACGCCCAGGAACAGTTCCTCATACCTTCCACATAGAGATGCTCACTCACAGCACAAGTAACTGGCTCTGACTCAAAATCAGCTAGGATGGTGGTGATGGCTGGCTCCACAACAAAAGGAATCAGAAACAGAAATGCAAACACTGCAAGGATAGCTGATGTTCCCAAGCACAGAGATGTGTAGAATTTTGCTTTCGCGATCAATGCAGCAATTTTTTCAGCAGCTGTAGGCGGTATCGGAATACGAGAGGGTGCAGGACTCTCTCCCCTGTTGCTCAGGTCGTCAGCTCCCATAATAATTGTAGACTCATCAGAGTCCATTTGTGAATGCAAAGAACCTTTCATTGTGAAATTTGGAGACACGTTTTAAAAATAATAATTCAGAATGCTCTAAAAAAACGGAAATTGCTGATACACTTGAAAGATTCTTTTAAATGACGAATTGATACTTTTTGTTTAAAAAAAGATTTTGATAGCACTTAATTTTTTTCCTTATTGATAAGGTTGTTTACATTTATTTCAATGATTTTTTTTATATTCAAGGACTTGACATTTTTATAACAAGAGTGTTCACTTAAGTCCAATTTCATATTTTTCCTCAAAAATCAATGTCATTACACCAATTAGAGTTTAAAAAAATATTTTGAGCAAAATATGAAAAAACTCTAGGGGGATTATAGATGCGTGTTTCTCTAGTAAGAAATCACTACACTAAACAAACTTGAATCAAATAAAAGTACAAACCAACAATATTATTGCGAAGTATTTGGCGTATTTGTGACTAAGAAATAACACACTGTCGTTGAGCCGTTGAATAACTCGAACTACACTTTTGTTTAATTTAAACAAATATCGCTAGCCGGTGAGAATTAACAACGAAGACTGCGTTATTAAACTACAACTATCAAAATTGTTTGTCTTTTTAATGTTTCGTTATTCACGCGCTCTCCCCTCCGCGCGATGTATCGCACTGACCGCTATATTTTTATAACCCCTGATGAATTGTCGTCTTCCGCCCACGGAAAGCTTTTGAGGAAAATGTCACTGCGACGCTCTCCTTCGTTGTCACCTAACGTTTAAAGCCGAGGCTTCCCACAGTCAGTTGATGTGAAGATCGGAGTCCGTGATTGACGAATTAACGCAGTCAAAATAATGATAAATGCGTGAAATGTGCCGATGAACCTACGCCAGGAAGTGATTATTGCACGGGGGTGCCGCAAGGATGTGTCTTGGGACCTAATTTATCTAAAACACAATTGACGAACGATATGCTATAAAGAACGTCAATAATTAGATTCTTAATTCACGCGTTTAGATAATAATATATGCGCTATAACTTTTGAGTTTAGAAGGCGAAAAGTGACATAAATCGCGAACGCTATCGAATCTCGTCAGATTTTGTAGACTGAACGAGATGTGATGGTGCGAATGCAATGGCGGGCGCTCCCTCGATCAGTGGTAGTTGGATCGGTGGTGATGCGCTTAGAAGACGGAGTCCTCCTCGGGCTCCGAGTCCTGGGCGGGGCAGGGGGCGGGCGGGTGCGCAGGGCGGGGGTGCTAGAACCCGCCCAGCCCGCTATGGACGGGGCTCTCGTGCAGGAGGGGAACGCCTGAAAAAAATACATTTTCATAAATTCGTATAAAAAAATTAAAGTTATTTTTTGTTTATAGTCAAGGTATGGAGGTTTAAAGACATTGTAATTTGTTTTTATTAAACACTGCTTATTCCACTTTTTGTTGATAACAAACATTAAAAGGACAAACAATTTTGATAGTTGTAGTTTAATAACGCAGTCTTCGTTGCCACTTCTCACCGGCAAAAAGTGGAATAAACAGTGTTTGATAAAACAAATTACAATGTAATTAAAGTTAATTTAGTTCTGAGCGTATTTCTATACATAACATATACAATATCAATAAGATTTCCTATAGAAACTGAACAATAAGCCAGCAACTTAAGTATAGAGCGGCAACCCTTCATCTTATCAAAATTCACCTGTATTTTTCTTCAATACCTTTCTGGCTGATTGGAAGAGATTGCTAATAAACCCACCATTCTACAACGACATATCAATAAATCTGCCGCCATTCTACAACGAAAGCGTAATATAATACATTAAAAATACAAGTTTTTAGTTATTTTAACGTAATTTTTTTGTTTCAACTTTTAGTTAGGAGTATAAAACTCAATTCTAAGTGGAAAAAAATACTTATTACATTTATAAAAAAGATCTCAAATATTTATTTAAATATACGAATACGAGTATAATGACTAACCGACAGACCTAAAAACTGCATTGCAGTTCGGTTGCAACAAATTGTAAAAATATTTATTTTTCAATAAAGAACTTTGTAAAGAAAAAACAAACTTAATTGCAATAAAATCGAATAGTGAGCTATCTGTTTTGCATTGTCGAAAGTATATTTTTTTATTCATGTCTATTTGATATGATGATAAGAAATCGCTCTTGATGGAGGATGATTGTCAGCTACCCTGTGTTAGAGGATCTATGTGCTTTTAATGGTTTATTGTGAGCATACTCCTTTCATGAAACACACAATCTTGACAAATTTAATCCGTAATTCCAATGGCAAGATCTAAGTTTCAGAACGATCGTCGCTTTTAATTTGCTGCTGCCCCTCGTTTGGTAGATTTTTATAGCGCTACTTTTTATTTTGTTTAGTAGTTTTTTGATAATAAGTAGCACATGAACTATGAAAAAACATAAATTCATGGGTAAATATGATCTAAGAGTAAAATCAGTTCGGAAGTGAATCTTAAATATGCTATTTGGATATTACGGAGGAAAAGCTGGTTTAATAAAATGTTTGGCTAAGTTTATTTTTAGCCTGAGAAAGTACGATTATAGCATTTCATACCAGAAGACTCTGAACTATTTGAACGTGAGAAATAGACGCCAAATTCGCATACTATATCTATTGTATAATATCCTGAGCAGTCCCGCCACCCCCTCTTATCTCGCCGAAAATTTTCAGCGTCTTTCCGATCATGGACTTGCGCTATGCTGTAATAGAAATTGTTTATTGGACTTTCCAGTTCACCGCTCTTCTTTTTTACGTCGTCCTTTACTGTCCATGAAGTGAGACTGGAACCAGTTACAAACCAATGTTAGATTGAATAAACTCTTAATTTCTAGTCAGTAATGAATCGTATTTCATTCCTGATTTTTATTTCCTCTCCACCATCCCCCCCCCTTTTCCTTTGATGATATCTCACTTTTACTTTATTATGTATATGTTCATAAATTTTATAAAGATGAATATTTTGAATATTTTTTTCGAACATGTATCTTCTATTATTAATTTTTGTCTGGTTAGTTCGAAGATATTGCCGCCTGGTAATAAGCCCTTCAGATTGTTTTTGCAATGAAATAAAATAAATAAATCTGTCAGGAATCGATCCTGGGGCTCCAACTTGCTTAGAGTAAATGCTAATCGTTTGACAACTTTTATACAAAACAGCGATTCTCAATGGGAGCTATTTTATTTTTTAAGGGGCGTTAGGACTTTTAAGGAGGGCATTGTTATGTTTATTAAATATTTCAGTCCTAAAAATATCTAAGATTAGCCGAATAGCTAATGTATAAACGACATTGGTCTCACAACTGCAAACAATTGTAAATGTAAAAAATACAATAAAAATATGGAATCAATGGTTTTCAGTTACATTAATATATTATATATTATTTATGAAACGAAACTTAGTTTATAAAAAACATGCAAAGAACTTAATATTTTCGTAGCATAAGAAATAAACCTAAATTGTAGTATTATTGAATACGTTTTTTTACCGTCTCCACGTTGTACTAGGGGAGTGTTGGTCCAAAAAGGTTGGAAAAACCTGATTTAAAAAATTATGATTTTAGTAAAAATAAACTTTAAATTTAAAAAAAAATGTATTGTATTATATTACACTTTCGTTGTATAGAGTACAACCTGGCAAGCTTATTGCAATGTGGCAATATCTTCCAACCAACCAGAAAGAATCCTAAAGTGAAAACTAAATTGGAATTCTTTTTTTTTCTAATCTGGGCTCTAAAACTTCCGGGTTTGGAGACAAGTGTCTCACCAACTAGGCCAGTGAGTTTGGTCGGTAATGTATGCGAGTAGTATAGTAGTTAGTAATGCAAATATTTCATTAAATTCTGAACTTATAAAATTATGAGCTTGGAATATTACGTATCAATAAAGTTAACACTTCCCTTACTGTGCTAAGTTACGCCAGTTACGGTGTTGGACACTGAGGGTACACTAAAAATGTATGTTTTAAATTAAAATGATGCAAAATCTATTAGTTTTTTTTTTAATTAGCTATAAACATCATTTTATTGTGTAATAAAATGTCGAATAATATAAAATAAGTGTAAGAAATGATAAAATAATAGTTGAAACAGAAGTGACATTTATATAGGAATATAATTTTCCCACTGCGTCGTTCGGTCTGCGCAACGTTCAGAATGCGCATGACTGAAAAGAGGTCTCCAACCTTTTAACACTTCCCTTACTGTGCTAAAAAATTACGCCAGTAACGGCGTTGGACACTGAGGGTACACTAAACATGTATGTTTCAAATTAAAATTATGCAAAATCTGCTAGGTTATTTTTTGTTATTAGCTATAAACATCATTTTATTATGTAATAAAATGTCGAATAATATAAAATAAAGGTAAGAAATGATAAAATAAGAGCTAAAACAGAAAGGCATTTCTATAAGAATATTATTTTTACGCTGCGTCGTTCGGTCAAAAATCAAGGTTTTAGGACGAGAAATTTATATAGTATAAACAAACACGAAATTCAAAATTATATATAAACAAACACGAAATTCAAATCAATAAAATATATGCAATTTGGAAAATATAAACACTACAGAAAATTTGAAAATAGGACAAACATATCATATAATCAAAGTTTAATCCTGTGGAGAAAGTTATCGCAATTGGGGCATGAAACCACTTTTTTTTTACTATATTCTACGTACTAAACACGCAGGTGTTTGACAAATATTGCAGAATAGCCTGGTTTTTTTTCTCGAATGTTTTTAATAAAACCCACAACTTCCTCTTTTGAGGACCTCACGGGGTGCCAACAGGGTATTATTTACTAATGTTTCGGATATTGACTCGCCACAATATGTTAAAACTGTATTAAAAGCATCTTGTTGTTGCTATTTTTCCTTTTTAAGATATTGGGCTTTGCCAATTCCAAACTTAACTCTCTTGTGAAATGTTTTCGGTGGTATTAATTATTTTGTTTCCACTCTGGATATTTGTCTATCCATAAGAGGTATGCATTCAATGCAGCCATATCTATAATTTCCATAAAAAGACGGAAAGGCCATCTTCTCGTTGACCTTGAGCAAGAGTACTCTCAAGTAATTTGGTCTCCCGTATCTACTGCAATTTTCGTATTATTATAATGATGTATAATTACTATAGTAGCTTTTGTTTTTCTGAATAATCAATTTCTGCATCATTAAATTGAGTGGATAATAATAATACTGCTTTATTTTTTGTGGTACACACGAAACAAGTATTTCATTTTCAGCTACTATGGATTGTTTTCTCTCTAGACGGTATAAATTCAAGTGAGATTACTCTTTTATTTTTTCGAAGCGTGCCAGTTAGAGTTAAACCTTTTAATAAAATATTATCGGCTAATTTGATGGAGGTAATAAAAATACCTGTGGTTATCCTCCTGTTCGTGCCATACTGCGGTTGAACCATTTCTATAACTACTCAGTTACCTTGATTTATCTCTCTCTACGATTATTTATCATACCAGAATAAGCCTGTAAATTTGTTATGCGTCATATGCCGCCGCAGTCGGCAGCAACCCAGATTTTGATGCCATATTTACCAAGTTTAGACTTCATGTACACGCGAAATGAACAATTCTGTCTAAAGTTTGCCAAACGTTCATCTACAGTTATATTCGAAGATGGAGAATAATTGCTTTTGCACATATCCATAAACATTTTTGAAATCCACTTAATTGGTTCTAATTTATCTGAAAAAACCCTGATATCTCTCTTCTCGGGTTTCTTTATCATCAAAACGAATATGACTGTAAATATAGATGAATCTATCTCAAGACAGAGCTGTTGTGAAAAATGACTGGCAAAAGGGACTTTCACTTATCCACAATTCACTCAAAGATAGCTTTCGTGTTCGATTTCTGCCAGGTGCGAGCAATATTCCAATGAATTCATATAACTCGTCTTTTGATATTGGTTGGTTCTTTTCTGAATGATTCGATTTAAATGACGATTTGTTTCTTAAACATCACTTTTACCACCTCTTCATTTACAAACAGACAACACATATCTTTTATGGAATGTACATTTATACTTGAATTTCTCAGTCCAGAATCTTCGATGAGAATATTTGATACCCGACCGATGCCTCGAAGATTGAGGTGGTACTCGTAATGAACTCCATTCGAATCCATGTTTTGATGTAAATAATATTTCTTCGTCTTCTTCACTCGTCTCCAAATCAGAATATACTTCATCCTGTACCTCGACAAAATCTTCTGATTCTGATATATTGCCTGTCGCCTTAAATTCCAAATCGCTATCATCGCCGTCGATATTTCCCGCCATCTCAATTATTATATTTTTGAAAATGAAATAATAAATAAAATGTACATTTATTATAAAAAGAGTAATGGTACAATATAACATACCAGATAAAAAATGATAATAGAAAAAACATACCAGATAAAAATAAAAAATAACAATCAGGATTATAAAACTGGTGACGATACCCTGGAACGGGCGCTATACGAACTGTCAAAAAAGAATGAGTGTTTGACATTTCGTCAATTCGCGATTTATAATCATTAATTTCTGTTGAATTAACTATGAATGTTTTGTTTCCTAATGACATCATTCAAATCATAGAGGTTTCGATGAGGAATACATAAAGTATGAAGACCCTGCAAGCAGTATATTTCGAGAAATTAAATAAAATATAAGTCATGATCACTCGCTATCCATCACCGTACGGCAAGTGTTAACAACAGATAACCTTAACATATGTTTGACGTCAACGTTCAAGTCATTTTGAAGTTATCATATTGTTTATTTTATTTATTTATATTTCATCCGTGTATTAAATTATTTATTTATCTCGAGAGTTTTTTCCATTCAACTTAAACGTGCTAGATATGATGATATATTCCAGGGGTAGCCAACTTGTTTATTGTCACGATCGACTTTTTACGTAAAAAAATTCCCGCGATTTACGTATCAAATTCGCGAGATTCCACACATTACTACATAACACACTGTTATTTCTAAGAAAGCATCCTTTACAAACTCTTCATCAGAAAATAACATATATTTTTTAAATATAGCTATAAGTGATTTAAAAAAATGTATTTTAAACACCTTTTGTTGTGTTAATAACATAGAATTGAACTCGTTAATTTTTCTTCTTCTTAAATCACTGTTTAAAGGATATTCCAACTGATATTTATTATGGAGAGATACAAAATGTCTTTCCAAATAACCTTTTTTAGTTATGGCTACATATGAATGACATATTAAGCAACAACATTTTTTCTTTTACCATTGTAAAAAATAAGCGTGCTCCCATTATTCGTGAAAATGGTAAGTCTTGGATATTTTCGAATTCATCATTTTAATTGGAAGGGTCTTAGAATTCACAAAAGAAAGTAATTACCACAGATTAGAAACTTTATAAGTTCATAGTTTATTCATGTCGATTGTATGACACGCTGGGTAGTAGACTCAAATATAAAGTTGTATACTCACTGGGAGAAATATAGGAGGTGAACCAAACGACAACCCACTCCGAGGTGCCGACTGCGTTGACAAGTGCATGGGCGTAATGATATTTAGCAATGTCGCAAGACGACCGCGATCGACCAAAAATTGCTTCGCGATCGACCTGTTGGCCATCATTGCTGTAGGTATTCCATACATACATACCATCGCACCATTTCTCTGTTGGGGTAAGCAGAGAGGACATAGTGCTTAACACAAAGTGCAAAGTTTCTTCGCCCTGTCCACATTCATACATCTTCTCATTAGGTTCCTTGTGCTAATTTTACCTTTCCTTCTTTCAAAATTTCATTCACTTGGTCTAATCAAACTTTTCTCGGACACCCTATATCACGACTCACATTTATACCTGCATTGTAAATTTGTTTAATCAGTATTTCGTCACCATGTCCATGTGAATATGTTCAAATAACCTGAAAGTGCTTTTTTTCAGCTTAGCACATCAGTTTTTAGTTCACATTAATCCTTAATAATTACATTCCTTATTCTAAATTCTTCGACACACCGTATATTCTTCTCAATTGGCGCATTTTTACTACAATATATTAATTAGGCTCAAGACTCGTCCTGGTTTTAGTTGTGATGATAATACGTATATGAAACTCATCAGACTTTAATTTGAGGAGTACAAAAATGGTGAACGATCCTATGACGTTATATTCGTGGTAAATAATGGAATAGTTGCCTTTTACGTTAATCAATCAGCAGGTATTGATTTTTCCCCCTTAGAGAAAAAAATACGTTTTAACATATACTCTTCATATTTACCACCGTCGTCATATTTATCATCGGAACTACCGAATGAAGTTTTCTATTTATTAAACTTAATTTGGGACGTAAGCTCGAATTCATAACCGACCTTCACAATAAAGATAAAATCAGAGCTACTTTATTTAACTAAAAAAATAAGTGTAAATTTCGCACAAATTTGTCGAAGCTTCCATAAATAAGGAAGGTCACGTGGTAACATTACTGACGAAAAATAAAAAAAATGTTTGAAATACATCCATAAATGGGTGTCCGTATATTCGGCCATAAAATAATTTGCTATTTATTAGTGTCTATCTTATTGTATTATCTATAAGGGGTTAAAATGTACTTTTCTTTTAATAAAATAATATAGGAACAATGGTCAAAATGGTTATGGGGACTAACAAAATGGTTATGGTGACTAACAAAATGGTTATGGTGACTAACAAATTTTTAATAAAATATAGACTTTTCGGCGATTATATGAAACGTATTTTCATTGATATAATCGACTATTGGTTACATTATTTTTTGGGCATTATTACGAAATTAACGTAACCTGGAGAAATTACAGCAAATCCCGGAGTTCGGAGAGACTGTGTTGAAACCCTGAGACTCCGGGTGAAACCCTGAAAGCTGGTCACCCTACGAGAACGTATCAATCATGTGTCGCTTACGTATGGGCTATTGCGTGATGACTAGTTACCTGGGTAGAATGGGCAATGTAGAATGTCTCGGATTCGAGTGTACATTGAATGATGAAAATATAGATCATGTGTTTTTCGGTTGTCATTTATAGTGACAGAAATGATAACTAAATGCCATATTTTTGTCTCGTCCAATGAATGTTGCGTCCCTTCTTTATTCTAAGAAATTTTCCACTCATAGATCGATTTTGAAATTTTGAAGTCAAATCAGTCGAGGTTTTAAATCGCCTAAAAAAGTTGTTTTTTTTTAAATTAAATTTATCAGACAAACTCTCTTACAATAACATTTTCGGCTTTAATAGTGATGGCACAAATCATCGTAATATAGAATTACCATATAAAAATACAATATATGTTATTTATGAGTTAGCTTCTTGGGGTATAATGGTACCCTATTGTATGTTTTGGTTGAATTGATTCTTAAAAATAAACGTTTTCACGTTCCATGTAATAAAAATCAACATTAAGTAAAGTCAAAGGTAGTCAAATCAATATGGATTCAGATACAATATTTTTTGACTTTTCTAACATAATGGAGACTCTTTATCAGGGTATAAAATAATTGGTAAAAATAAAGTAAATATGTTAAATAATATTTTGATAAACATGTTTATTTGAAATTCAATGCGTGATATAGAGGTCAAAAACATAAACTAAGTGCAATATTTCAAACAAAATATTATGCGCAAAATGGTATGGATAAATAATTATACGTTCATAATACGACGAATTAAATTTTTGTCTTAATTTCATACAAGTATGTTCATGTTTTTTTTTAAATAAGCAAATTGTACATCCATGTTGGGATATTATCAGGTGTATTGGTTTTATGATAATCTATAGTATTGTGTGTCAGCTTCGCTGATAAGCTTATAACATACGTTATCTTGGTATCCAGGTTCAAGTCTACACTATGCAGGTTTATAGGCCCTAATTCATAGTCAGACCTTATCAATAAATACTAAATCGTAACTATTTCTTGTACTAAAGACATTAGTATTTAAAGTTAAATTTTGTACAAACTTGTCTTACTTTCTTTAATAAACAAGTCACATGGTTTAACTGCCTCAATTAATAGTTCGGAGCGTATTATTGTAGGTGTAACTCTAAATACAAATAACGAAATTTTTAGGTTAGAAATTAGTATCTAGGCTGGGCTATAAATTCGGGACATAATCTTGTATCATTGTTGAAAAAAATTTTAACCTAATTTTAAAAAGTAGCAGTGTTACAGCTACTTTTCAATCTAAAATATAACTCTACTGGAACAGTTATGTAAATTAAGTAATGGCGCTACTTTACAGCTACTCTTATGCTGGAAATCCAATTGGCCGTAGTCATACCACGCACCTTCTTGCGCGAATTTCTTAACGATCAAGCAATGTTTAAAAAGACTGCAGGCAGGTAACCTAACAACCTGATTTGACACAGCGTAACTTATTTTTTAATGTATGCCCTGCCGTGCCGCGGGCATGCTTAAGTAAGCTCGCGGTCAACCCAAAGGTAGCTAGCTTTTGAGCAGCTCGTAGTATGATCCCAGTTATGCAAGTGGAAATGCGGCCTAAGGACGCTTTTTTTAATGATTTATTATTTTGTGTGCATGATTGATTATGCACAGGTCATCTGACGAGCTTATTGCATAATACATCAATTTATTCCAGCCAACCAGAAATATGTAAAAGAGGATTTAAAACTTACCTTTAGCGCGTTACATTAAAACACCTAATTTATACAAGCAGAATTCAAAGATGACATCGAAAAAATTCACAAATTTACAAAAACAAATATGTATGTCTGAAATTTTCGTGTATGCTGTTAACTAATGTATTTTATCAGAGGTTTCGGCTTTAACATTGTGGAAAAGGAAATTATCATCAAATACTCAAATGTATTTTTAAAAGTCAATGTAAAATACTTTAATTATAATATTATTTTAGCTTTCATTTAATTCCCTTTGCATGAAAAAATAAATCGATAATCTTGCAAAATATAAATCGAAGTTCTTTCAGAACAACAATGCACAATTACATTATGCTGAAATGATAAATATTATATATACAAAGATCAAAATTTGGCATATTCTATTTGACTAGGTCCACAATACTATAATACATTGTAAAGACAAACATCGATTATCTTAGAACAATTATACGCGAGTAAAAAAGTATTTAAAATTGTGAGTTTACCTGGAATTAAAGAAGAAATCAAGTAATTTATTTGTATACATTTATATAGTGAATTATATTATCATACTATAATGTTTAGACAAACCTGTAAAGTTAATTATGCAATTATTATGTTTACTCATAAAAGTGATCCTTAAATATTATTCTGATACACTCATTTACTTTTCATTATATGTAGAGTCAATTTTTTATTGTATGTAGAGACTGGAACATGACATAATGTACATACATACTAGTACATACCATCACGTCATTTCCTTAGGATAGGAAGAGGAAAAGGAATATCACCCTTTCTTATCATGACACATTTTCTTCGTCTCCTCCATATGCGTACGTCATTTTAAACAGTTTCTTTTACTCCTTACCTTTTCTTCTTTCAATATTCGATTCACTTTGTCCAAACATACTTTTCCACGTCTTTTTTTATAACGATTCCAACTCATATTTGCATTGTTACTTTTTTTCATAAGTGTTTCGTATCCATAAACCACATCGACGTGCTCTTTTTCACCCTACTTAACACATCCATCTTCAACTCACTTTCATATTGAATAATTGCATTTTTAATTCTTTAAAACGTCGATTTTAACCATTGCGCACATTTTCAAAATATTCCATACAATTTATATATTTTTCAGTTTAAGTTTTGTTGGTTGAATGGATCGGCATCGGTCAATGATGATATATATTAGTATAATTATTAGTAAGGTAGACATTCGATCCTTTGCGGATGATTTGTGCCTATGACCATTTAAAGGAAATGACAGAATGTGTTGACAGTATAAAAGGAGGTTCCCACAGAAGTGCTTACTGGTATGTATACGGACTTAAAGCTGCTTATACTTTTGTCCCCATGGTGACACTAATATGTAAATAATAAATATTCCCCACGACCTCCGTGGCCTGGTTAGTAAGACGCCTGTCTCACAGCCCGGAGTTTGTGAGTTCAAATCACGCTGGAACTCAGATTTAAAAATAAAAAAAAGGACTCTAGTCTGGTTTTCACTTAAGGTCTCTTTAACATCCTTCTGATTGACTGAAAGAGATTGCCATACAGCAATAAGCCCGCCATACAACGAAAGTGTATTACAATACAACATTGGAATGTAATTTACTGAAGTTATGTAATTTACTGCAAAAATATTTTACTAGTAATAAACAAATTAGTAGTTGGATATTTTTACATATATCTTAATGGAGTTTTTAGTTCATTCGGAATATGGAATACTCATTTTTGAATGAACTAAATCATATTTCGAATGAACTAAAAAAATATTTCTATGATTGGATTTTTTTGGACATTTGTCCATAATTTCGATATTTATGTTTATCTGAAAGAAATGAATAAATTCTTACGTGACGGATCTCAGAGTGCCATGACATTGTCTGCATTGGGCTGTGCGGCGGCTTCAGTCGGCAGCTCGCTCCCCGCACAGCCCTTGAACCGCATCTTCGCATCGTCCCCCACAACCACTGTCTTTTGGCAAAGTAACAAAGTCAAACAAGACACCACAAAAAGCACAGAGGGTAGAACAGATGCAATGAGGAATTGTTTGTACGTCTTTTCCAGGTCGAACCTCGCCACTACCATGTCGGTCCCCTCTGCGTAGAAACAAGGAAACCTCGCCCTCGCGTTGTGATCGGTCCCATCTTTCCCGTAATCTTTGAGAAAGTCTTTGCATTCGTCTTGGAGGGTATTCACGCATCCTTCGAGGTTGATCATGAGTTTACTCTCGTTAGCCACGATGAGTTCTTGCTCCGCGGGTGCTATAGTGCGAACTTGCTTAGCGACAAATGTATGCAAATAACTAAGATAAGTAAAATTGGTCAAGTCGGTCAACACCTGCTTTTCCAAGACGGAACCGTTAATACAATCAGTCGCGAGCACTCCTTCAGAACTGTTACTTATACCATAACAAGAAGTCATCAAAACATTGTCCTGGTCTTCTGCCCACACTTCTTTCCCCGTGTTTTTCTCTAACGCTCTTTCACACTGCGATAAATACACTTTGTCGCCACTCAGGAGTATCATGTTTTTATTGCGAGTGGGGATATCAACACAACGGCGATCGCAATTATAAGGTGTTCTTATTTTCTCACAAGTCCCTTTTGTACAACTATATAAACCGTCTATATCTATACAAGTTATCTTACCACGTCTACCAGAACACTTTAACGGAGGGTCTGTATCACGGAAAACACACTCGAATGCGTCTGTTATGTTTATACACATGCCGGTTGTACAATTAAACGTCCCTGTCAAATTTTTACACTCATCCGCGATACACCTGTACTTTCTGGCATTCTCTTGGTCTATGCCATAACACGTTTTATTCGCGGCATTTGTACAATTGGCGAAAAGTAAAGATGAACCATTTCGGCGGAGGTTGACATAAATTTGCATGCAAGCTCCTGATGTCTTGCTAAGACACCATTCACCGCAGGAACCCCACTCGCAGTTGTCTTTGAATATGGCTCTAGTGGTGGTACACATGATCGGAGTTTCACTGATCCCGGAGCTGAATGCCCTGGAAGAGGGCATGTAAATGGCCACCGTCAGATACACTAGAGCCACGCAGCTCAGCACGCAGGTCATCTGACAGACGCAGATAGTCCCACAAATCTTGCCATCCTGAGGCGGGATGATGGGCTCCTCCTCGACTTTTTTCTTGGGCATCTTGACTGAGTATTAGATCACTGTTTACGCGGCCCGGGCCGAGAGCCTTCCGCAACACAGATCGGATTGGAGGGAATCGATACGTTCATCTCGCGGTTAAGTACATCTGATGGTGCACGGTACGGTGTCGACAGTGTGTGGAACTCGAGCGGGCGGATTGATGAGGAGAAAATGAATTGCTTTTCTCTTAGAAACGGTGCGCCAGTAGCCGAGTGAAGCAGCCAACAGCGGATCGTGTGTCAGGGGCAGGGTGGCGGGGTGTGGGGCAAGCTCTGCGCGCTGTAGCCGCGCACATCCGCAGCGTGGCGTGCCGATCGATTGCCCCACCCCCCGCCAACTGCTTAGCCCGCTCGCTTAGGCGACCTACTGCCAATATTTTCCCCCGCATAGAAAGTTACGACTCTTTTCTTTTAGGCGCAGTCTTTCCAAACAAAATACCGTAAGCATCATTTAATTTTTTTAAAACTTATTTTGTTCTATTAAAACCTGTCAAGCTTATTGTCATGTAATAATTTCTCCTAACAAACCAGAAAGATATAAAAAATTTATGTAAAAAGTATCGAATATTTTTAGAGAAAAATAAATAAATGAATTTTACATATTTATAAAACAAAGTGAGCACCAAGATACAATTGTGGACTATCATCTTAGTACATTTTGATAATGTCTGGTTCAAATGTACATGTTTTAGAGCCTCGTTTACTTTGTTTCCTATCACTACATATCTCTTAACGCTTCCATCATCTGAGAAAATACTACCCAAATAGCAGAATTCCTTACTTGCTCCAATCTTTCATTATTCACCATATATCGCATTTACTTATCCTTTGACACTTTTTTATCACCATTAATTAAAACATTATTTTCTATCACAATTACATTATTTAAAACTATGTGGTCTAAAATATCGTTCTCTCTTTTAAAATTGGCAAATACTTGTTAAGATTTTTAACGGAAGTAATGGATACAATATATGTCAATGAATTAAATTGAAAATAAATGATCCTCATTTTTTTTTTGTTTCACAAGATGTTGTAAAAGTAGCTGTAAACTATAGCACTCTTCCTATATTTTACTAAGCAGCTTGAGTAGCATGCTATAGATTGAAAAATAGCTTAAATAACATTAGCAGGCTTATTGTCACGTAACTAAAACTTTCATACAAACGGAATAAACAAAACAAACTTAGAGAAAGTGACAATAAAAACATATATTTTATTTATAGCTAAGGCATTAACACTGTAGAGGTTTAAAGACATTGTTTTTTTTTCAGTTAAACACTGGTTATTCCATTTTATATAACGGTATAACCCTACCGATTTCAAGGGTTTCCCCTCTTCATCAGACGATCACAAATAAGTCATGTTTGTGCTCTACTGACGATGAGGTGAAAACCTCGAAACTGGCAGGGTTATGCTGTTATAAGTGGAATAAACAGTGTTTGACTAAACAAGTTACAAACATATATTTGTTGGAACCATTTTATTTTTTTCTTTTCAAACGCTTTAGGATGCATTTGAAAACAACCCTTTTTGGGAGGTCTTATAAAAATTTATGATTTTATATAAACATTACACGCATACACTACGTTACACATAAAACATGTGTTACTATCACATATCGAAAGAACTACAAAGATTTTTTATAGTTCGTGTACCCATGGTATATTTTCTGTAGTTTTCTTGCCAAATATGTTTTTCTTAACATATGCAAATACGTCTAATGGTCGCAGCCACCTTCATATTCTAGCAGTAAACTTGTTTTTTTTTGTAATATTTTTAATTTATTAATAATATTGGGTTCGTATCCCGAGTTAGAACGCCCTTGTGAAGATTCTGCTCTTTAAACGGCACATAACAAACTGTCCTTTTATTATTATTATTATTATTCAACTAAATTTGTGAAACGAACTTTAAAGAATTATCAGATGTGCACCATCATATTTACGTTCAAGAGACAATTGTAAATATATTACATTTTATCCTAATTTTCTCTTTTTCATCATCAATATTTTTTTTCTGATAGTCAACCATTACTGTTTAGAGATTTGCCATTTATGTGTTTTTTTTACTTAAATTACCCGAATATTTTTCTGTAAAATTTATCATGGATACAATTTAACTTATCTAAGATAATCATGTTGGTTGGAAGAAATTGCTATATAGTAGTATGCTTGCCAGATGTATCATGTATAACCATGTACACAAAAAAGTGAATTAATACATTTTTCAAACGCTTGTTACGATCTTTTCCTTGAAAATTTTGTTTAAAGAAAACTGGAAACATTTTTTAAGAATTTCAACATAGTGTTAATAAAATAAACGAACGAGTTGATATGCTCGCTTTTTGTTGTCCAATTTATTTTATTATTTTTTGATTTCCAGCCAAAAAATTCTGCGCTATGTCACAAAAACTATATATTTATTTTAATATAATTAAAGCAGCATTAAGATTTCTGCCAAGTGCGTAATATTCGAAAACTACTTTATATGTTTTTCTTGTTGCTGCGTTAAGATGGCTTGGATGATTACCGACGTTTGTCAAAAATTCATTTTTCGACGTCAAAAATTGATACGTTCGGTAATGGTTTTTAACATCATCCTAAGGATAAAGGCTAAAATGTATTTTAATCTAGCGGAAAACAGTCGTAAAAATCTTCGTACATATCTACTTTGATAAAAAAAACGTATATAAGTTATTTCCAAAAGAAAACAAATTCATGGATTTCATTCTTCTATTATATTAAAATGAAGAGAAATTAATTATTTGAAATGCCTTAATAATCTTTCTTCTCTTCCAAATGTCAAATAAGATATTTCTGACGTTGGCAATCATCAGAGTAGAAGCTTATCAACCTTAAACCACATGAATCAACCATCACAAAACCCCAAACTTCCGTCCTGTTTCATGTCATCTTCCGACATATCTTCAACTTTCGAACTTTCTTATAATGATGAAATATAGGAGGCCATACATATCTTACCAAGCAACACGCCCAATTGGTACCCATTTAAAAAAAAAGAATATCAGTCTATTTCCACTTCAGGCTTCTTTAACACCTGTCTGATTGGTTGTAAGAGATTGCCATATGCCAATAAACCCATCAAGTTGTACTGTGTACAATGAAAATCTATTACAATAAAATACAAGGCGTGTCACAAATATAGTAGATAATTTATGCATCTTCATAAACAACTATTTATGAGTAACTTACTGACGTATTTTAGTGTCATGAATTAGGATTATTTTTTAACGTATTTCAAAGACATCAAATATGTCAAAGATTAATATATATTACGTGATTTCATATTTTGATCAGAAAACTCAAGTTTATAGTGTTTCTCATCGGATCGGTACTAAAAAACTGGTATACGAGTATGTGATATAAAACTTAAAAACAATGGTGTGTTTTTAGTAAAAAAAAACTGGTATATGTGATATAAAACTTTAAAACAAAGGTGTGTTTTTAGTTTAAAAAACTCATCATTGCCATTGTCTCTGTAATGTATTATTAAATCGAGGAAAAACTTTTTCCAGGTTCTTCTATCCCTTGCAAGCTCATTCCAGGGGGTTACACTCAAGGTTTACAGGTCCCTCATTACACCAAAACGTTACTGTCTCGGTTGTCCTATAAGTGTCCTGGATCCTATGCTTAAATGTACACTCCAATTGTCCTAGATACCATTACTTGCCCGATTCTCTTCAGGGTATCAAATCCGGACCACGGTAAATGTTTTCCAGCTCTAAGTGAATTCATTTGATTTGTCAGAATTTAAAACAACATTTGATATATTTGATGTTTTTTCTATCGAATTTATTAAGCTTTCTCTCATCTAGTTTTCTTAGAGCTGAAGTCTCACGCACGTGTACTATTACAGGTCTAACTATTTTTTTATCGATTGTGACAACGTATGAGTACATGACCGCCAGAGGTGCATGGCCGCGCGGTAACGCACTAGACTTCCGTGCGATAGGTCGTCGGTTCGAACCCTGCGCTGTGTTACTCCCCTCGAATGACACAAGCACTTTTTCCGCTTAGTGTTCGAGGGTATAAGAATGCCCATGACTTCGATGATATCTATTATTTTTATATAAAAAATACTGGTAGTTGTGCAGAAGCTACGCCGTTTAAATGTTCACTAGGGGTTCGGCGATTTAGACGCCCATTTCAAACGCGGTTGTTTAACGTGGGAGGGTATTTAGTACACATATAGATGGAAGCCTTTTGTGGCATCCCTGTGTTCTGGAAGAAATGATCTGGTTGTTAGATATTAGAATGTATTACGACTACAGAGTGTATTGGAACACTTCAAGGTTCTTCTATCAGTATAGCTTGCCAGTGAGACCATTCTACTTGGCACAAATGACTCAACCATCACTCAGGCTAACATTTACTGACAGTACACATCCAAGTTAATTGAACTACCTTAAAAACGACTTCAGTGACTGAGCTAGTAAAACACTTCTTTGGTAAGAAGTCTTCTATCCGGGGGTGTTGGGTTCGATTCCCGATGACAAAAAAATAATAGAAAACAGGATACAAGCATGGTTAACGTGTTCGTTTGGTAACAATACTTGCACGCGCTAGATGTGTACGAGTGTTGCTGCTTGTTAACGTGCGGTAGTATTTCAAACACGCGCGATGGCGAACTGTAAGTTATTTGTTTGTTCCAGTATTTCTTAACTCTAAGGGTCGATTACTGAAACCGAAAGCAATGGTACTGTTTCTCCGGTCATTCTATTCAACATATCCAGATCATCAATTCGAATTTGGAGAAGTGCACCATACAATAAATAAAAGAATGTTTTTTATACTAATTCTCTCTCCGTGGTTGCAGTCCTAAGACTGGTTTGCAGCAATTTCAACTCTTCTCCTCCATTCCCCCCTGTCCTAATTAATATTATAAAAAAAATCATGAATGAATAAAAATATTGCTAACTATTGTATAGTATCCGGCGGTTAAGTAATACTCGTACACATCGGGCATATATACATATATGGTATACATACGAGCACCCGGCGGTAAGTAATACACATCGTTTGTAGAGCGTCGTCTCTATCGCACGATGCGCTAACAGTCCGGTCCGGTACGGAACACGTGTATGAATGTCAGAGACGATGATCTACAAACTATGTGTATTACTTAACGCCGGGTACTTGTATATTACAGTCAAAACTGTACGAGTATATATTTTAGAAAAAAAAAACTTTTTATCAAGGGCCATTTTTACTCACTATTGTACTTGTCTGACCCGATATCAACTCTAAAACTTGACAACGACAAACAACACGGTGGTTTCACTAAAAAAGATGGAAATTTATTCAATGTTTCCACACTATGGCCTTTTCGAGAGCCACCCTTTTTAAGAAGCCCATATTTGCTCCCCCGCCAGCTCTTGTACTGGAAACATGGATAAGCGCCATGCTGACTGGAATTCCCTCTGGGAAATAAAACTCGTGAAGACCCGTAAAAATAAAATAAAAATACACTTGACACATTCAGTTTTTTCAGTTTTTAGGCCAAAATTCAGAAAAAATATACGAGTATATTTGTCATATTCAGCCAAATAACCTAAAACTATTACGTTGAAATAGTTTCATTCGTGGTTAAGAAAAAAATAAATTATGTTTTATTCATCCACAACACAATGTTTACAATTTAAATTGTTTTATTGAAAAGGTAAATTGAGACTTCTCTACTTATGGGAATGCGGTAACTACCCATGACTATCCTACAAGATATCTTCTTGGTATGTTAGGATACTGCCTTCTAAGCGGGAGGAGAGATGTGATCTCTTTTTATATTTTAAGTTGTTGATGGGAACTACACCAAATCCTACTATGCTGGAAAATAAATGTAATCTTCTGATAGCTATTCGAGATGCAGAAATATTGACATATTTAAACTATCAATAAGTATGTTAGAACTAACCTGCTAAGTGCTCTTCTTCTGTATCACGGGCTGTACCTTTTGAACAAGGCCTTGGATATTGACATCTTCAACATTTCCCAAAAATGTTTTTAAATAAAGCATTTTAAGCTTTCTTAGTAATGGGAGTTAGTTGTTTCGGCTAAACTAATATTTCTTGTTTATTAATTCTTTTTTTTCTGCTGTATATAATGTATCTTTAAGCTTTGCGTGTAATTGAGTTTAACCTTTGTATTTTATTGAATTTAATCAAACTTTCGTTGTATACAGTAGAACTTTGCGAGCTCATTGCCATGTGGCAATATATTCCGGCTAACCAAAAAGATATTAAAAAGACCTTAAGTGAAAACCAGACAAGAGTCCTTTTTGAAAAATCAAGGGTTCCAATGTGAATTGAACCCACAAACTCCGGGCTGGGAGGCAGGCGTCTTACTAACTAGGTCACGAAGGTCATGTATGTGAGCTTTATAAAAAAAAAAAAAAACTACTTAAATAAAATAATAATACGATCATTTTGGAAAGCTTTCTTAAATTTAATAAATTATTGTCATAGAATTCATATTTTTTTAACTTTGTGTTAAATATGTTAGTTAAAAGTACTATTAAAATAGTTCAAAATAAATTAGTTTATTATTATACTAATTACTTGTATCTTTTAAACGTTCATAAAGATTATACGAAAATTCATAAAAATACCATTTTTCAGCACAAAATTATGTAACCACGTTTCGAAAGATTAATTGCAAGACAAATATTTTTAGCGTTAATATTTTTGCATGAAAAATGAAAACCATTTTAAATTAAACAATAAAAAAAGATGTATTTAAGGTTTAGGAAAATATATTGTATTTTGAAATGGTCTCTTTTGAGAAAGGTACTACATAATTTCTTTGTCATCCTATTTTGAAAATAAATCCCTATTTATATTTCTTTCCCAGGCCTAAATTCTAGTTTGAAAAAATAACTTTCAAGTAAAGCAAAATTACACTACAATAAAAAAGTCCTTTAAGAGGAATTTTGAAAGGTTAAGTGATATAAATAAATCTTCCCTTCTGCCTACTGCCCTGTCCATTGTACGACGGTGACCTGACAAATGCTCTATCGGGGGTTGTTTGTCGAGTCCCAGATTGTATGGTGTTTGACCATTTGCTTTGCTTGTTTAACAATTTTCCCCTCGAGTTGGAGGAAATCGGCGATCTGGATTATGGAAGTATTATAAACGGTATTGATTCATCGTTAGCGGGTGTCTTTGGTTAATGCGTTAATGGATTAATTCAACGTTGACTGTAAGCAACCACTATGTAAATTTGTATTGTATTACACTTTCGTTGTACAAAGAAAGAAAACTAGTAAGTATCTTAAAAACCAAAAATATATTAAAGATACCTTATTTTAAAACTAAAGTGCCTCTGAATTGGAAGACAGGCGTCTTACCAATTAGGTCACGGAGGTCCCCAAACAAAAAAAACTTAACATGACATAATGTAAGTTTTTTAATTTAGTATAACGTACTTACATGTTCTTCGAGTCAACAAATATATTTTGTGAGGTAATACAAGGAAAAAAATACTGTGTTTTTGACTCGATCAATGATTAACCTTTGAACAACATAGACTGCGTTCTAGCTCGGGATTCTGTCCCACTATTATTGACAGATTAAAAATATTACAAAAAATCCATTAGAGTGTAAGGATAAGAAGATGGTGGTTACGGTCATTAGATTAGAAATTTCCTCGCACCTGCGTATATTTAGAAAAATATATTTGGTAAGAAAACCGGAGAAAATTAACCAAAAGAAAAACAAACTACTAATAAACCTTTGTCTTCCGACACATGACTGGTACATTCGTCATTAGGTTTAATGTATTGTTCATTTTGAGAAGACTTAACCCAAAACGGGTTGTTTTTAAGTGCTTCCTAAAGCTATACACACCAGCTATATCTCTTACACTTTGAGACAGACAAAGATCGATCCAATTGAAATATTATTAAAAAAATACATTTAACAGAAATAAAAGTTATAATTCAACAAATATTACACAGTAATAGTATGTATATTGCAATAGCAAAATAAATACGTTAAAATGACGAAAAACACACTGTTATCGACCAAAGCCAATCAAGAAATAGACTATAACATACATACAATGGAATACGAGTATTGTGCACAGCTTCAGGAATACCCAAATAGCTTTCCAAATATTATAGGTTTCCTTTGGACATGTCTACCTATATGGTATACCACCAAAGTCTAGCCTCTCTTTTTCTTATTATCTTATCGGATTGGAATAAAAGCTCGCTAATATGATACATATTTTCATAATCAACAGTTCCATATGCTTCCTACAACTTCTTGTGGGGTACTTACTGATCTGTTTTCTTCTAGGCTGGCCTTGAAAACTCGGAAAGAAATTCTTATTTTTGACCTTCGTGTGATATGCTTGTTTTGTTTTTGAAAAGTATCACTGCTACATACATGCATACCATCACGCTATTTATTATGAGAGAGAATAGAACGCCAAACTATCCTGTCGCAATATACTTCCTTCGCCTCTACACCCATGCATATTTTCAAACGATTTCTTCTGTTTATCATATTCCTTACTTTCCTCCTCTCAAAATTTCATTCACTAAGTCCAACCAAACTTTTCTCTTTCGTACTATCATACTACTCCAACTCCTACTTAATTTTTTTAATCAGTCTTTCATCACCAATCCATTCAACATGCCCAACTTGAGCTTTTGTACGCTGTTGTGAACCATCGATTTGGCAGATTTTGAGATTATTTAAGATTGCTTTTCCCTGGATGCATTCTCACTTCACGTACTCGACTGTTTTCACTAAATTTCAACATTCACGTTTCACTCCTTTACATCAATATTGACATTTATATGATATTGTGAACTATCAAGACCTGTTATTTATAGTTAAGGTATTAACATTGTGTTTGTGCTACCCTGATGAAGTGAAAACCTTGAACCGGTAGGGTTATACCGTTGTATAAAGTGGAATAAACCGTGTTGGACTATGATGACATCTTGATTATTCGGTGTCGTATTAAGGACAGTAAAACTAATCTTTTTTTTTTTATAACATATCGAAATATTATTCAAAATATTTTTTTTTCATCCAATTACGAGAACATAGTGCACAAAAAATTAAACTGGCAAAAGCTTGCTAAAATGAATCAGATAATAAAACTTATGATATTGAAAATACCTCATCGACCAAAAATCCCGGTCGATGACGTCGCAAATTATTATTTAGGCACGGTTAGATTCTGTGTTTACATTTGATGTAAGCGGTCGGGCGCATCACGTCCAATTGTAAAATTACGTGTATATTGCGGTTGATTTATTGTGATTGTTTGTACTTATATTTTATATCATCAATTTTGTATTTTCGTGTCACACACTCGTAGCTGTGTGTTCTAGTTTTGTGTGTATTTTTTTTTCTTGACTTATTCAGATTCTTTGGTGAGTTTTTGAAACGTGGCGTCAATTTTACATCTCCCATCCTAAGTCAATGATGAGAAATCAGCTAAGCACAATTTACCAAAAAGTGATTAGTGGGAAAAACTTCTTTACTGTCGTATTCAATAAAATAATGTGTAGGATAAATTACAATAGATTTTTTGATAAAAAAAAATTCCGATTTTGTTTTCGAATTCAATTGGCCGAGTTTATCCGTTTTTACTATCTGGATTATTTTTTTCTCTCTGTATGGTAAGTAAAAAGAAGTAATGACTCTATTTTACTACTACTTTAGGACGAAGTGTGCTATTTTAACCGCGTTACTCATCAATTCTGACTGTATGAAATTTTATGTGTAATTCGAATATTTTATGTTGTTTTTGCGAAACAATTTGGGGTATTGCAATTTTGATTCTCGGAAAATCTCGGACTTGTTACACTTAACACTTTAAGACCCGAACAAAATCAAGACAACCTTTCACAGTGTCAACCGGTTTTTGAGGAGTTCTTATTTTTGTGAAGGGTTTCCTAAATTTAATATATCTAAGTTAATAATACTAAGAATATTTCAATGAAACTTTATTTACTTATTTAAAATACTTTAATACGATAACTCTGTCAATGTCTTTATTTGTGAATAGCTGAATGACATGTACCGGGTCTCATTTTCCTTCTTGTGTTTAGCACATACCTTATAAGTTCCGCAGGATTTTTTCTTTTTTGTCAGTTTGTAGAATACATATCAACACTTGTTTAGACATTCTCCTTGACATATTTGAAGGATCCTGTATTTTTTAAATTATATTAGGACCCAGAGACTACTTGGTCTCCAGATTCAAATGTCAAAATCTGACACTTGGTGACTTCAGAAAATTCATCATAAATGAATTCATGTTGTATTAAAATTTTCATTATCAAGGGTAATTTCCATGTTAGAAATTAGGAGAATATCGTTTAAAGATTGAATTGTTTGCAAAAATATTTGCTAGACGGCAGTAATATGTCATATTTTAGATAAACTATCGATCACGTGAAAACACGGGAATGGAACTCGACTAGTTTATGATGGGTCATATAATACAGGGTCGGGATACAAAGGTTTCAGGACTTTCATATAATCTGAAATGGTTATTAAATCTTAAGTTCAGGCACTTATTATGTTTGATACATGAGTTATATTGCCGTCATAAGCAAAAACGCAGCTAACGGGAAAAAATCTGAAATTTAACTAAGTATGAGGCACTATTCCATATCAAATTCTGAACCATAATCCATAAAAAAAATACAGAAAACCATTCATTTCAACACAAAAATCGACATAATGTATTTTTTAATTTTACAAAATACTGGGTTTTTCTAAGCAAAAAAAAAATAATATGTGATTCATAAGCAAAAAGACAGCAAGTGCCTATGCGTTTGCTGTGTTTTTGCTTATGAATCACATTTTACTGTTTTTTTTTGTTTATGAATCACGACATTTTTAACTCTTTCCCCGCGGGGAGCACAAACGCCTGTGATCTGACGACAATCCAAGTTTCAAATCACAAATACTTAAAAAAAATGACACAAAACCGGAATAAAAATTTAACTAAAATTTAAAACAATCTTTATTCTAGCGACATCTCTGAAAACCTTGTCAAATAATATATTAGTTTATGAGATATTGTTGAATAAACAGAGCGTCGATTTTTTTTGGTTTCTCAATATTTCCGGCATTAACGACCTGTCGCGCGGATCGAGTCCTGCGATGAGTCTCTCTTACGTAAATAAACATTACTAAGTCTCTCTTACGTAAATAAACATTATTAGTGCTATATGCATTTGATTGGGTGAGTGTCATGAAGCATTGATTTGATCGTAGCATTCCTTTGTTTATTTTACGTAATGTTAAATTTATCTCCTTTATTTAATGAGTCTCCTTAAGAGTAATGACTATTATTAATTATCAGAAAATTACTTAAGTGTCATGTTTACTTGGTGTTGTAATCAAATATCAGTGGTTCTAAAAAAAATATGTGTTTAAACTTAGAAATTAAAAAACGCTGAAATTGTGCCGCACACAGGATTCGTGGAATTTGATTTTTAACGCGGTGAACAGGTTAAGCAGCAATGAAAACATAAAAGTGCTGTTTTCTCAAAACTTAACTTTTGCCATTAGCTGCGTTTTTGCTTATGAGGGCAGTATATTGAGGTCTCCATTGTTTTTGTAAAAAAATATTAATCTAAATGTCATAAATGTAGGCATTTTCTCCCGACTTCGAAGTGAAGAAACCCTCCAGCACCACATCATCGCTTGGACCATGAAGTTCTATAAAAGCCGACACAGCCACAGCCGTCCTCTAACCGCTGTCTTGGGGCTTACGAGACTAAGTCCGATCTACTTTTCCGTTATAAGCACTGGCTCCCGAAGCATCATCTGTTGCCTGACTAGTCCACCTACAGTATTCGCTGAGAGGACCAAAGTCTGAGTGAATGTGATGGAATACAAGTATCCTGAACGAGTAGACACGTACGTGTTAAATAATTAGTGTTAAAATAATTAGTTGTAAGAATTGTTATCTAGTTATAAGTACTGTGTAATTTTTCACTATTCCTAAGAAATTAAATATTAGGTCCTTACATATGAAATTGGCGTTTTGCCGTACTGGCAACTTTGATCTCAAATATCTTCTCTTTGGTTAGGAATTCCGAATTCAAATTTATACAGCTATTTACTCAAGTATTTGTGTTTCGAAAATTATAATTCATTTATTTTTTCCTCAATTGTTTTTTTTCTTTGCGTCATTCAGTTTACAAAATGGAAAACTTGAAATATCGCGTTATTTACGAGTACGAGTTCCACCGTGGCACCAGTGCTGCAGAAACGGCTCGAAGGATTAATGATGTGTATGGCGACGGTGCCGCAAAAGAAAACACAGTGCGTTTTTGGTTCCAACGTTTTCGTTCTGGAAATATCGACCTGCAAACAAGCCCCGTGGACGGCCGGAGACCAAAGTTGATAATGAAGAATTGAAGGCTATTGTGGAAGCGGATCCATCGCAAACCACGTCCGAGTTAGCTGCAGGCTGCGGTGTTAGTGATAAAACTGTTTTAATCCACTTGAAGCAAATTGGGAAGGTGAAAAAGCTTTAAAGGTGGGTACCTCACGAATTGAGTGAAGCAAATCAACAAACGCGCGTTGACTGCTGCGTTGCATTACTCAACCGGCACAATAATGAAGGGATTTTGAATCGAATCATTACCTGTGATGAAAAGTGGATCCTGTATGATAATCGGAAGCGCTCATCGCAATGGCTGAACCCTGCCGAACCAGCCAAACCATGCCCCAAGCGAAAATTGACTCCAAAAAAGTTACTTGTGAGCGTTTGGTGGACTAGTGCTGGTGTCGTTCACTACAGCTTTCTTAAATCTGGCCAGACGATTACGGCAGATGTCTATTGTCAGCAACTGCAAACCATGATGGAAAAGCTAGCTGCTAAACAACCGAGGCTGGTTAATCGCTCTAGGCCACTGCTGCTTCATGATAACGCTAGACCACACACTGCACAACAGACGGCTACCAAATTAGAAGAGCTTCAATTGGAATGTCTAAGACATCCACCGTACTCTCCGGACCTTGCCCCAACAGATTACTATTTTTTTCGAAATTTGGATAACTTCTTGCAAGGGAAAAAATTCAACTCCGATGGGGCAGTCCAAACCGACTTCAAAGATTTTATTGATTCCCGTCCGAATGGTTTTTTTAGTAAAGGGATCGATGAACTACCTATGAGATGGCAAAAGTGCATAGATAGCAATGGTACATACTTTGATTAAATAAATATATTATATTAAAAAAAAATCAACTTTATGTTCCTCCCAAACAAAACGCCAATTTCATACGTAAGGACCTAATATTAAGATTATTAAAAAAAATTACGTGCTGGAAATTAAAATTAAGTTAGTTCATAGTTGTAATATTGTATATAAATTAGATTAGTTCTTAAGACATAAATTTGTATATAGGTATATCCTTTGACAAATGTATGTGTTATATATTACTTTATTAAATAAAATAAAAAAATGTAGGCATTTACGACTCTACTTTCGATTAGTATATATATATATTTTATTTTCAAAATAAATGACACCTTAATGTTCTTGATACATACATATCACCACGCCGTGTCCTTTGCGGAGAAGGCAGAGAGAACAAATCTACAAACTTTTCTATCCAAGCAAACAACTTTCGCCACCTCCACATTCATACATCTTGTCATACACAATATTCTATAATTTATACTTCTAACTTTACTTTCTTTCAAAATCTGATAAATTTGATCCAGCTACGATTTTCTCGAACTACCTCTTCCACGCGCACATTGCACTTCTAACTTATATGATCACTTAGTCATTCTTTCGTCATTCATTCTCTCCATATGTCCAAAACCATCTTAAAACTCCTTTTCCCATCTTACCTAAAAATCCATTTTATTTTTTGCACAAAATTAACAATTCATGAAACATATATTTTTCAAAATATGATGCATGAAAATAACAATGTATAGTAAAACACGGAAAGTAAAATAATATTTAAACACAAATAATTAATTCTACCAACAGTACAATACACGAGTAAAATTCTACCAACAGTACAATACATGAGTAGGAAAAAATAAAATCATAAGATAAAATGGAATAACCAGTCTCCCAGTCCAGGTCTGATATTGACAAAATACCGGAGACGGAACCTCCTGAATTCAACAACACCTGTATTAAAAATATTTCCCAAACCAAACATTGAGTTGCCTAATTATTGTGCTCTCACGATTGACAAATTAAAGCAAATTGTTGTGTTGACATACTCGTACATATTTAAATTATAAAATGTTCCATGTGTTTCCAGCAGGAGTGTGGAAACCATTTTGAACGAATATATCGAGGCTATCAACGATATTGTGAATAACCTTACAAGAAACATCAAATTGAATATTTCCGTTACTACTGATGTGTAAGAATTAAATTCTTACATATCAGTAGTAACGGAAATAAATTGGACAGATTAGAGGCCCTAGAAATTTCTAAGTCAGTGCATCGAGGTGAACATCTGGCAAACACATATATCCCAAGAATCTCCCCGCTGCTCGCCGAGATTGTCTCCTCACTCCACCCATAGTCCCCAACCTGAATGTTTACCGTTAGAAGTGTGTATGTCGGTACCATTACGAACATAATTCAGTATTGTTTGTGCTCCCCTGATGATGAGGTGAAAGCCTTGAAACCGGTAGGGTTATACCATTACAAAAAAAGCGAATAAACAGTGTTTGATGAAACAAACTACAATATCCTAAAAGCTCCACAATGTTAATACCTTAACTATAAATAATATAATATATAACTTGTCCTTTTTTTCCATACGAAGTTTATAACGAAAACCATAATCCATACGATTTTTACTAACGAAATCTATTTTCCATACGATGTTTATTAATTAAATCTATTTTCCACACGATGTTTATTAACTAAATCTATTTTCCACACGATGTTTATTAACTAAATCTATTTTCCATGCGATGTTTATTAACTAAATCTATTTTCCACACGATGTTTATTTACTAAATCTATTTTCCACACAATGTTTATTTACTAAATCTATTTTCCATGCGATGTTTATTAACTAAATCTATTTTCCACACGATGTTTATTTACTAAATCTATTTTCCACACGATGTTTATTAACTAAATCTATTTTCCATGCGATGTTTATTAACTAAATCTATTTTCCACACGATGTTTATTTACTAAATCTATTTTCCACACGATGTTTATTTACTAAATCTATTTTCCACACGATGTTTATTTACTAAATCTATTTTCTACACGATGTTTATTTACTAAATCTATTTTCCATGCGATGCTTATTAACTAAATCTATTTTCCACACGATGTTTATTTACTAAATCTATTTTCCATGCGATGCTTATTAACTAAATCTATTTTCCACACGATGTTTATTTACTAAATCTATTTTCCACACGATGTTTATTAACTAAATCTATTTTCCACACGATGTTTATTAACTAAATCTATTTTCCACACGATGTTTATTAACTAAATCTATTTTCCACACGATGTTTATGAACTAAATATATTTTCCGTACGACGTTTATTAACTAAATACATTTTCCACACGATGTTTATTAACTAAATCTATGTTCCATATGATGTTTATTAACCAAATCTATTTTCCATACGATGTTTAATAACTAAATCTATTTTCCTTACGATGTTTAATAACTAAATCTTTTTTCCATACGATGTTTAATAACTAATTCAATTGTACATACAATGTTTATTAACAATTCCATTTAAAATTTTCATGCCTACAGTGTATATCGCTTCGATCCTTAGAAAACCCTTACATATATGACTTAGGTTATAATGCATTTGCTTCATCAATGTCGTCTTTTCCCGATTGTCTCACGTTTCCCATTCCCTTTACGCTCACGCGACCAGAATGTTAAATGGAAACAGAAACTGGGTCGCAGAATGTTAAATAAGCTATACTTTACCGACATACTAGTATGTATGTAACTTTTACAATATGTTTCTGAAACAAAGATATCCAAAGAAAAAATAATTTTAAAAATCCAGTGCAGTTATGAAATGATAAAATATATGCCGTATTGTGTTATATTTCTGTTCCATGCAAAACAATCTAGCGCGCTTACCGCTGTATAAAAATTTCTTTCAACATACGAGTATCAGAATGATGCTAAAGACGTGTTTATGAAAGAAAAAAAGTCACCATCAGGAATTGACCCTGAACCCACAGGTAGAAGGTAAAACGAATACCAGACGAACATCCGTGATCTAGGGGGTAAAACTTTTATCTTTCACCTAAGGGAGCTACCTCCGTTGCCTAGTTGATAAGACATCTGTTTTCCAACCCGGGGGTTACGGATTCAATTCCCTATGGAGCCCATATTTTTTTTAATGAATTCAAGTCTGGTTTTCACTTAAGACCTCTTTGATATATTTATATTTGGTTGGAAGAGATTGCCACATGACAATAAACCCCGGTATACAACTTTTGTACAGTTTATAGTAAAATTGTCACACAATACAAAACCCAACAAAAAATATTGATTTGTTTTAAACCCTTCAATGAACAATTTGGCGAGTTTATTGCCTAAGGGCAATTTCTTACAACAAATTAAAGTTCCCTGTTAAGTTGTTCTACAAGGGTTATATTATTACTTCCTTAGTATGCAGTAAGTAGTATGGTCTAAAAGGATCGATTAATGGGATCACAGAAAACATTTCTAACAATGGTGTATCCCAACAATGTTCTTCTACGTGTTTTTATCAGTAACGCGCATATGTTGAGAACTACCAGATGAGTGAAATTATATTACCAGGCCACACAGGTTGTCATTGTGTGTGAATTTAAAACATAAAATAAAATATTACTATAAAAATACCGTTTTAAAATCGCTGCTCTAGCGTGCAACATTCATTTGAGCCACCTACTTTGAAAATATAAAATATGGTGAATTTTAAACATGTAATGCGAAAAACATGCCACCAGAATCGTACTGCTTATATTATGCTATTTATAATCTTTGTACAGGAAAAATCATAGGTATTTGGGCACATTTTACAAAAAAGTGCTAGCCCATATTTTATTAAATTGCCACAATTAAAATCACTTGTTCTGTCGTGAAATTTATATTTCATTTTTGTAATTTTTCTTTGAAAGAATAGATATGACCGAATTCATAAGTATCCTTATATCCCCGAATACTAGGCAGAAAAAATGTCTGTGTCAGCACAGCGCGGGGTTCGAAACAGCGACCTTCCGCATAAAAGTGCGTTACCGTGTGGCAATGCACTTTCTGCCTACCCTTATTACGATATGATGAGATGGTACAATTGTTTTGCTTGTATTAAAAAATAGGACTTGAGTGCTTTTAGTAAAATGACTCGATTGCCTAAAACAAAGTTTTATCATTCATATAAAGTATGAGGATTATTATACTCGTAATTAAAACGTTATTTTTACGGTATTTTCCTGTAAAATAACGCTTTAATTATAATAATCCTCATACTATATATGGTATGAATGGTAAAATAAAGATTTCACCTTTGTACTACGACACCATTGGTTGAATGGTAGTATTTTCCTGGGGGTATTTTTTAAACCGGTTTTCAATTGAATCAAGGGATTTGATTTACGTTTAATAGCTGTCCAAAATAAACGTGTTTATTTATTTATTGAACACTTCAATGTGCAATAAATACACAATTTAGCGATATTCGCGCCATTCTGGCCATCTCTTCTAACAACCAGAAAACTGTTGAATTTTGTTTTGTGTAAGGATACATATATACGAGTACATATGGTAGCTCTGTACAGCAATAATAAAATGAAGAAAAAAAAGAATTGCACGTTTTTAAAAAAGACATGATACAATTGACGACTTCAATATAACATAACAATTTCATATGAGATTAGGAGATAGGAAAGCGTGTGGGATAGATGGATAATGGAGGAACCAGGAAACACTCAACATCACTGAATGGAAATAAAATATTTTTTTTAGTTACTGTTTGAAACACGTTTACGGCAGAGTAAGTCTTATGTTAGTTGGCAGCTGGTTCCAGGGCCTTAAGTCAAATTTAGTGTAAGAATAAAAAAAATGTTAATAAAAAACAATACAACGTGATGGGTTTATTAGGTAATTTTTACCGATCAAACAGACAAATGTTAAAAACACTGAATTGATAATGTCTGAATTGGACAATTTTTTGGAGTATCATAAAATATCGATACCCCCTTTTGAAAGATACACAAATTACCAAATAAGCCACGGTGGTAGTCATGGGCCAGATATGACATGCTGAAAATAGGGTAAACCTGGGGCAAACGGACACGCTTAACATAAAATGTGAAAAAGTACATAAATACAAATCGAAAAAAAACTTAAAAAATATGCAGAACGATTAAAAAAACACTTGATTAAATAAATGGATGCATTTAAAAAAAAGAACCTATGCATGAAACAAATAAAAAACGAGTAATCCAAGTAGTCTCCTTCTGCCCCCTTCCAAAGGAGCATACGGACACCTAATCACTATCTTCAATATAACATCGTACACATCTGAAAACAGGGTCTTCTCCATTTAAATCACATGCAACGTGATACCAGACATTACACTCAAGGCACTGAACCCAATTTTCCCCTTCTTTATAGACATCATTACAAGAACCACAATTCTCCGTTTTCTTTTGAGATTTAGTATCGCTTCTTTTTTCCTTTTTATTTTTTTTTCACATTTCGGAGTAGCTTCTTAGCATTTAGCTCAGAAATAAATTTCCTAGTGGTCAAGATTCTGGACTCAGTCCTTTGACGCCCTCTTCTTGAAGTTTTTGAAGCCTTTGACAGCATTACCAACAATTGCCGCCTGATTCCATACTTCTTGATGTAGAGATCCAAATGTAGGTTATTCCACTTGTTGGATAACGACGTAAATGTACTCGTACACGGCAACTTTTGTTGTATTGAATGTCAATGGAGCAAAAAATGAAACATCAAGGGGTTGTAATTTTTGTGCACTATGTGGCGGCAAGAAAAGAAGGTGCACATTATTTTCGAAAGGTTTTTCGTCTGGATCAGAACAATGGGGTCCATGCCCATCCAATACCAATTTTGACAGCTTTTACTGTCAGAGACATTGACTCTTCACTCCAGTTACATCGTTTAGATGTCCTTTCACGATTACGCACCATGATCTACAACAAACGGGGAGTAATTCATATAAGGTAAGCTATGCCCGTTTGCCCCTTAAACACAGTGCCCGTTTGCCCCTACATAACATATAATTTATTTGTAAAAATATTCAACAGATGGTAATAGTAGCATGATTTTGCCTTCCCTAATACACTGCACTGACATTAGCTAAACACGATAGAAACATAATCTCAAAAAGAAAACTTGCGGTTAAACAGAAATATTCATGTCATTATAACGAAAATACAGTTGTTGTGTATTGGTCCTTACCAGTATGTAGACAGTAGTCACAAAGAATAATTAATATCTCAAATGATTATTGAGATATTACCAGATTATTGTTTTTATGCGGAGCGCAATACTTCTGATGTTTAGAAAAATACTCACAGTGGTGGCCAACATGTATAATTAGGTTTGGCTTGAGTAAAACGTTAAGGGGGTGTCCGTTTGCCCCAGGTTTACCCTATTATTTTATAAATTTGAAACTCTAATTTATTGAAAATTTGGAAACGCTTTTAGATAGATTTCGATAGAAATATAATCTATTGCAGAGGGTATTATTGCGAACTTCCAGAAAATTTCAATGCACTTTGTTTGATAATGACCTGGAGACTTTGAAACTACCCTCTGTTAAAAAGTGTAAATGTATATTTAGGTATTTATTACCGGCGTATAATGAAATGTTTCCCATACAATATGATTAAAGAGATTTATAGTCAAGTACCTACAGAGTACCATAAAATATTAAATATCCCTTCCACAGATGAAATCTATCTGATTCTTGCGACCAGGGCGCCCAAAGCGATCTTTATTATTTATATATATTTTTTAAGTCGCGTTACGTCACCCTGGTTAAGGATGTGTTATGCCACCTAGGTTGTTCAATATTTAAATAGATTCATGTGTGAAGGAACTACAGAGGTCAATCGGTAGCATACAAATGTCGAATGGGAACGTTTGCGGATTACAATACGCAGATTACATGGTGGTGTTGGGGGAGAGTTAAGATGAATTGCAGAGATAAAAATATGAGAGATGCGAAGAAAAAGATTTGAGAACGGATCTTACAAAACCCAAAGTAATGGTGATGGATAAGTTTGAAAGGGATAGTAAATGTGACATATGGGTGAATAATGAAAGATTGAAGTAAGTTAAGGAATTCTGCTATATGTGTGGTATTTTTTCAAATGGAATATTTAAGAGGAATATCGAACGGTGTGCAGCGATAGGAAACAAAGAAAACGGGGCATTAAAACACATACGCGTATGCTCGAACCGGACTCTATCAAAATCTGCTAAGATGAGAGTCTACAGTAGTATTTTGGGGGCAATTTTGAAGTATAGGAGTGAAACGTGGAAAAAGGCTATGAAGACCCGAATAAATACTGTAGAAATGCGTGCATTGAGAAGAACACACGAAGTGTCAATGTATGACAGAATACGGAATGAAGGGATTAGGGATGAATGTGAACTTAAGGTTGATGTGTTAAGTAAGATGAAAAAGAGCACACTGAGACGGTTTGGGTATGTGGAATGTATGAAGGAAGAAAGATTAAAAAAACATATATATCGTGCAAATTTGAGTGGAAAGCGTGTGAGAGGAAGACCAAAAAAAGTGTTGTTGGATGAAGTGAAGGATATTCTGAAAGAAGGAAACGTAGAAAGTTAGAGAAATCGTAGAAGTTGTATGAGTAGGTGTATGAATGTAGAATAGGCTAAGGGCGTTAGGTCGAGATAGGAAAGTATGGCGCTCTGTCCTTTCTGCCTATCCTAACAAAGAAATGACATGAGGTTATATACTCGTATGTATGTATATTTTATAAGTAATGTATCATAAACAATACTTAATAAGTATTGTTTAATGAATATTATTATTTTTTGTACTTTCTGTGTTATTCTTTATATTGGTATGTTTAAGCGTCATATTTTGAAAAATACATATTTCCTAAATCGCAAGTCTTTTTTTATTTTTGAAGATATTGATACATTATTTTTGTTTTTTTTCTTTCTTTAATTTTTACTTTGTTATTGGGTGTTAACATAAATTGCGTCCGTTTTTTTTCCAAATGAAGAGGACACAACAAAAAAAAATTGCAACAAATTAGTCAATAATGTATTCTCCTTCATTATTTTACAACAAATTAGTCAATAATGTATTCTCCTTTATTATTTACAACTTCTTGCCAACATTCTACAAGTTTTTCAATGCCTGTGCGATAAAAACCATCCGGTCTTGACTCGAGGAATTCGTCCAACCATGTGCGCAATTCGACGTCATTATTGAAGGAAACGCCGCGCTGAGCTGTCCTTCATTCATAGCATCTTCACCGTACACTTCGCAAATATCGCGAGCAGCTTTGGCAGCTTTATTCCCTCGATTGAACGCGAACAGAAGGAGGTGTCGAAAATGCTCACTTTCGTCTACTTGACATTCCACTTTGAAGGCTTGTAATCAAATAAAATAATATTCGAGTATGTAACGTAAAAGCAAATACAATATCTTGTAGAGCAGAAAATTTTCTTTCGAATGACGTACTCGTATAATCTTTACCATTTTGTTTTACTTTTGGTGCTCATTTTTAAATTTGGTTAACACCTAATATATAACGGTCACTTTGGTGTTGTTTATTTCGTTAAATAATAAATAAACTCTTGATATTACGATGCTTCCATATTTATTACAGTTTCGTTAAATAATTTAATTGGCCTATTTATCTTTGAATAACGCGAATAATATTATGTAGACATTATTAATATTTCGTAAATAATTAATTCCAAGAAAATGCTAATTAAGACTAAATATATGTTTGACTGAAAAACATGTTTTTGTGGTGATAAAATACGCAGTAAAAAGTGCATAAGGTTATCTTAAATAATCAACCGTTTTGAAAACGTGCAGTGAAAATACAGTAGTGTACAGCTAAACTTAGTTCTAGAGCAAGGGTTGGTAATCTTTTACGTTTCGCAGGCCAGCAGCAATGTACTCGTATGTGAGCCAGGGTCGGGCCACATTCATGTACAGTAGAGCATCGATTATCCGAAACAATTCGGGACTGGGGATGTTCGGATAACTTTTTCAGATAACCGATTAAACACAAAACTGTATATATTCTGTATCATACGTCTAACAAATACATACCTTCATAACGTAGTACATCAAAGTAGGCCTACATTTTAGGAAAATATGTCCAAAATTGTCTTTTGCTTCAGAGCTGAGACTCGTTTTTGTCGCCGCTAAATCTCGCACACATTTAAAAGACAGCAATTGGACAGAATTTGCCGACTGGAACACTTTCGGTTAACCGATGTTTCGGTTGATCGGTAGTCGGATAATCGATGCTCCTGTATTGCATTGTTTCTGAACCTTTTTAGCCTTGTGACCCCCTAAAGAAAAAAAAAATTAATATTTGTGGAGACTTCGTGATCGCCTATAAAAACGTAGTATCTTGTTCATGCATGTGTATCTTGTTCATAGTCGCACAGATATTGCACTTGCACAAAGAGAATAAGTCTTATCAGGTAAGGATGTCTACTTTTCTACGTCACTATTAGGATAGTTACACAGTTAATTTTTTAAAGATTTTTTTGATAACAAACCAGTTGATAATAATAACATTGCTAACCCTACCTAAAACCACATACTATCACTAGCTATATATAAGATAAACGGAGGTAACCTACACACATACATACATATCATACGCCGTGTCCTTTGCGGGGTAGACAGAGATAACAGATAACCAAACATTTCTATTCAAGCACACAACTTTTGCCACCTCCACATTCATAAATCTCGTCATGCACAATCTTCCAATATTTATACTTCTTTCTCACTTTACCTTCTTCATGGTCCATTTGATACAGCCACGTTATCCTCGGTCTACTTCTTCCACGCACACCTTGCACTTGTGACTTGTGTATTCGCTTAGTCATTCTTTCATTATTAATTCTCTCCACATGTCCAAACCATATTAAAGCTCCTTTCTTTACCTCACTTAAAAAACACATTTTATCCATGCATTCATTTCTGATGTCTTCATTCCGCCTTTTTCTAATATTACCACTTCAATTTTATTCAGTGCACACATCTCTACAGCATTAATCTTACTCTTATCCTTCTTCTGCCAAGTTCAAGTTTCACTTCCATACATCAAGGTAGACACCAACACACTGTTATGAATTGTCATTTTTACTAATGTTGATATTGTGCGGTTGTTGTATATAACATTAAGTCCTACGTTTACGTTATTCCCTGCCGCTTCCCTTCTTTCAATCTCCCTTTCAACTCGTCCACTACACGTAATCATAACGTATCAATCAACAATTCCCGGGACTAACCAACAGATGGCGCCTCTAATAACAAATCCATACCATTCTCAGTTAGTACCAGCCTTTAGAAGTTACGTGTCAAATTTCATGATATTCCGACATTGTGTCATTGAGTTACAGTGGTTTTAGTGACGCAACTTTTTTCTATTTTCAAAACAATGAAAAAAAAACGAATTTCGTGTGTTGATAAAACATTGCTTTTTAATGGAAAAAAATACCGTTCAAACTCAGCGATGGCTTGAAAAGTGTTATCTGGGCTCTGCTCCGTCGAAAACAACCATTTGTCGGTGGTGTGCTGATTTCAAACGCGGTCGTACAGACACAAATGATGCTGAACTGTCTGGTCGTCTAAATGAGGCTGTTACACCAGAAAATATAAAAAAACCCTAAAAATCGTGATGGAAAATCGCAAAGTAAAGTTGCGTGAGATAGCTGATATCCTGAAGATATAATTTGGTAGTGTTTATACTATTTTGCATGAATATTTGGTCATGAAAAAGCTTTTTTCGAAATGAGTGCTCCGTTTGCTCACAATGGAACAGAAACAACAACGCATCGATGATTCAGAGCGGTGTTTGGCACTGTTTACGCGAAATAAACAGGAGTTTTTGCGTCGGTATGTGACAATGGATGAAACTTGGATCCCCCACTATACTCCGGAATCAAATCGGCAGTCAGTTGAGTGAAGAGCAGCCGGTGAAAGTCATCCGAAGCGACCAAAAAACTCAACACTCGGCCGGGAAGGTTATGGCCACTTCGAATTGCTTCCGCACCCACTGTATTCTCCAGATTTGGCCCAAGCGACTATTGGCTGTTCGCAGACCTCAAAAAGATGCTCCAGGGAAAAATATTTGGCTCCAATGAAAAAGTGATTGCCGAAACTAACGTCTATTTTGAAATTTGAAACCAAAGATAAATCGTTCTACACGGCTGGCATAGAAAAGTTAGGAAAGCGTTGGAATGAATGTATCGCTCTTGAAGGAGACTATGTTGATGAATAAATAAGAATTTTGGCAAACAAATGTTGTTTTGGTAGTTAGTCACGGAACTTATTGATCAATGTGTTACTGCCCAGATAACGCATTTGAGCAACCTGCTCCAGTTTTTCTGAGTTAACCCACACCGCACACACTTTTTACTAATTGACTATTTTTTTTAAATAAATGTGTTCGATTTACTCAGAAAATATCTAATATTCCTTTTGTACACGTAAGTCACTTCAGGATCCATTGGTAATTGATCTCAGAATGATCTATTTGTAACTAGTCTTACGATGATCTATTGGTATACGAGTATGTTATCAGAATCAAATAAATAAATTTTCAAACTATTGTAGATCGAGTCAAATGGCGTAAAACTGTTGCTAGTTTCCAAAGACTGATAGGGCTCTTGAGGAGAGTTTGCTCTCTAAACGGCGCCATATAAACATTGTGTTTTGAATGAATTAATTAACTGGAGGGTTAAAACTCATGATTGGACAGTCTGGCGGAACGTTGTACATCGCAGGTTTTCCAATAGTTGTATAGCCTTCGGAAGCAAGTTTCCAAAATATAATGCTTACATATTATGTTGGTGTATAATTAACGATCGTTTTACCGGTGCCCTTCGAATCTGTAAAATTTGCCTCTTTTTTTTTAATTATCAATGTATTCCTAACTATTTAGGTAGTAAAAATATGTGTCAATAATTCCCTTCATATTCATCATATCATTCTTTATCAACTTGAAAAAGGGTGGACTGCAGCAATCATTTCGCGATCTCAACGAACTATTTGGTGAAGGAATGATCGGCGAAAGTAAAGCTCGAAAATGGTGCAATTGTTTCAAATCTGGCAACACAAGCGTAAAATATGAGGAAGGAAGAAGTTGTCTGTTAGTTTTTGATGATCAAGCTCCTCAGATGGCCGTGGAAGAAGACGACAATTTGACAACAACGATGTAGATCGATCGATTCAATGTTGACTATTTTACGATCGTCAGGCGCGTCAAATAGCTCGGTAAGGTATGGAAAATAGCTGGATGGATTATTCACGAGTTATCAGACGACAATAAAGCTAGCCGAGTCCGCTATTTACCCAATCGCTTCAGGGAAATGAGTGAAATCCCTTTGTTCAACATCTGGTCATGGTTTCTATTCAAAAATGTCAAACGATAGAAGGTATGCGTTGATCCCTGCGAAAAGAATTACAAAGGTCGATTGCAAAAAGACCATGTGGTGCGTTTCGTGGGACAGCTCTGTTACGATTCACTGAGAGATTAAGGTAAGCGGCTTCTACTATTGGTGGGATGACAAATATTTGAAACTTGAATTCGTTGAGATCGCGAAATTACTGTGCTGCAGTCGATCCTTTTTCGAAGTGATATAACATGATGTGACGAATGTGAAGGTAGTTATCGACACGTATTTTAACTATCTAAATAGTAATGAATATATTAGTATTTTTTTTTAAACAAAATGACAAATTTCACAGATACGAAGGGCACCGGTAAATGATCGTTCATTATGCACCACCCTTGCTTTGCCACTCTACCTATTAATCCGCGTTTTTTTTTAAATAATGGAATAATTAAAACCCAATGAATTACGAACTGAATTCATGGGGTTTTTATGGAAGTTTTTAACGAAAAGGTGAGTCATTGAGTACAAGTACATAACAATACAAAAAATCTCCATTTTTTATATAGAAAACCTTCACTAGACATGGCATGTGACGAAGTGGGCCCATCCCTTAATCACAAATTTCCCTTAATCACAAATTTCCCTTAATCACAAATTTCCCTTAATCACAAATTTCATATATTTATTCGAAACACTCATACACTTCCCAATCTACCACACACATAATTCTAACCGCATCATAATCTCAACATCACATATAAATAACCATGTAAATTTTATCGTATTACACTGTCGTTGTACATAGTATAGCCTGGCGGGCTTAATGCTATGTGACAATCTCTTCCGGACAACTACAAAGATGTTAAAAATATATCGGAGGCAAGAATCCATTGTGATAATCCTACTAAAGGTTTTTCAAGGTTGCTTTAACTGTCCCGCGATACTAAAAGTACTAAATTTATATATCCCTAATAAATATAGCCGTGCAAGGAATCACCCTCTGTTCTACATACCAACTAATAGAACGAATATCACGGCTGAACACTGAGTCACGTGTGGTATAGATATATTGAAACAACTGAATGACATTCTGAATATATTCTCGGCACCGTCTACCAGTATGAGAAGAATCCTGGCTGATATTCTTCCTCACGAATAAACTAACAAGAAGCAGACCTTTTTTGTATAACAAAGTGGATTAAAAAAAGGGAGAAAAATAGTATTTAAAAAAAAATCTAGGTCCCAACGTAATTCTAACTCGCGATCCCTAGGTTGGAAGACAAGCGTCTTACCAAGTAGACCACGGAGGTTCTCTTTCACCATATACATTTTTATCTATTTCAATAAAATCTCTAAAATTTCTTTGAATCACAGAAAAATATATTTACACTACTACTCGTACTAAAAAGGAACAATAATCAAAATTGTTTAACATTAGTTCTCAATAACTTCGTTTCTTACTTTTTCTTCTGCGTAATTCATTATCTTACATATCTGTAGTTTCATTCATATTCCCCATCCTCTAGTTCTCACTGCGTCTAGCGCAAACAAGTATTCTTGCACCAATCCTTTTCATGTATTCCTTAGCCCAAATGCACACTCATATGCTTTGCGTTATCTCACATTATCACACTTTATATTTTATGTATAAATTTGAATTAATATTGACTCTCAACTATTGATATCACGTGTCTATTTTGCAAAATAAACTATATTTTCATAACCTTTTACATGGCGCCATTGCAAATAAATTACTGCGCAAGTCTCTTTTGTAAATAAACTCTGTGATGATTTCAGCAAAAAAGGTTGCGTGTTTTGATAGCATAAAATTAATTTAAAGGTTATAAAACAAAGGAAATGAAAATGTTAAGAATTGTTAATAATTACAAAATGTCTCACTTTAACTCTGTCTCCAAGAGAAACAAAGAACTTTTGAGGTTATGTTATCCATAAATATGCTAATTTAAAACTAGAAATTAGACTTTTAGATAAAATAAAGTGATTTAAAATTATTAACTAATTTAGAAATATCAAAATGAACCTATTAAAAACGAGACGTTCGAAGTTTAATAGAAATTTCATATTATTTATTTGAAATATTGCTACGCAGATTCAATATATTTTTATTTAAATGTAAATTAGGAATGTTTCGTTAAAATCAATAATAAATATCAAAGCATTTTATTCAAATATACATACCAGATAATGTAAACAAAATGTTCCAACTGCAATACGAAAACGTCAGAATGGCGGTAAAGAACGTTCTCTATGGAAATCTCTAGTACTTTATTATTTATTCTCACAATGATTTATTTGAAATGTTCTACACGAAATCAAAGGTGTTTTTATAACGTATCTTGCGTGTCAATATCTATGTCACAAACAATTATGGCAACGTATGTAATTACAACACGATAATACCGCGAAAAACGTTATTTTCCGCATGTCGCTCGCTGGCCGGCGGATCAAAGGAAAATCAGTTGCACAAAGTACCAATAACAACTTATGCGACGGGAAAACTGCATTAAAACACAAACTTCAGGTAATTTTAGAACTTGAGTAAAAAGATGTATTTCGTCACTATATAGTTTTGTTGATTTTCTTAGAACCTTTTACTCGTTCCTTTTATAGTTGAAGGCTCTTTAGGATGTTGTTTAAAGATAGAGCTTGCGCAAAATGGTTCGAATTTTGAAAATGTCATATAGGACGCATGCGCCCTAATTCACCGCATGATGCCATTTTGTTTTCTGTCAATCGATAAAATGTACAAGGCGGGAAAATTTTATTCGAATATTCCAATTTTAGGAAAATAAATGTCGTAAATACTTAACCTTTTCGCTTAGTTATTATCATAATAGTTGTAACCTGTGAAAAATCATGAGATGTACATATAAATGGACTTACTAAGCTAAAGGTCATAAAATAAAAACTACCTCATAATATAGTTCATAAAACACTTAAGCTTAAATTTTATTACTAAAATAATAAATTTGTTGTATACATTTTTTGTATACGTTTGTTAATAATCGTTCGGCAGTAATTGTCCCTATTTATGTGTGCTCTTATCAACGACACTAACGAATTGGTGATTTCTTCTTCGAGCAAATGCAACTTACAATATGTGCAGACTGGCTTGGGAAAATAAACACGCACTCGATTGAATGATTGTCCTTGTGCTGTATAAATCGTCAGCGCAAATTGTTGAGTTTTCGCAGCGCGACGTTCAAAGAATTCATCTTTAGTATCTTGATGCTGTTGCACTTGTCGAAAATTTCGCATTTACAGAGCATGTACAGCGTAGCGTGACGCTCATTGGCTTAATCTGCTGTTTGTCACTTCCTCTGTTCTATCTTAACATCTTTCGAATAAATCATATTCATAAATCGACATCAAAGTTCTACTCCTCCCCGATGGAATATTTCTCAGACACAGATTCGAAAGATACAATGAAGACATATCACTGTAATTGCATACGTAAAGAAAACGACTGCTTTTTAAAAATACTTCAAAAAAAGTTAAGCTATATAGAACCTACTTTGTTTCATAAGATTTATATAACACGCGACAATTTTTTTTTTCACAACATAATTTCAAGAATATTTTGTTACTCTTTCTCTGTATGCCAACCTCCATATTAAGGAGTGTAAATCTACAACTTTTTGTGGGGTTTTCCAATTTAACATTGAATCTCCATGAAATAGTAATAGACTTCTGGGCGACAGACTCGGTGGCTCCAAGTCTCCCCAACCACAATTGGATTCATAATTATTAAGTGCGCTGCCCCTTTTTCCATCCCCTTTGTGTAACAACTTGTATCAAAATGCCAGACAGCAGACCTGAAAACACCATGTTGGGTTTAGTTTCATAGAAACATTCAGTGAGGGTGTTTCTTTTGCCAACTTATTTGAAAAGTATTTTTTTACTTTATTCTTTTACGTTGTATTGTTTGACTCAATTTTACGCTTTTCATTAGACAAGCAGACATTTAGATCACGCAGTTTTCAATGTACATTTAATTATTTTATACAATTTATTAAATTCTGAGATGAAGTTTCCGTTTTTCAGAGTAAATTCCACTATCTAGATATTTTGGGATTGACTTACTTTAGTGTATAAGTATGCACAACGTCCAATCGTTAATTTAAGCATTTGTCCTCAATATTAGGATGGAACTGGTGAAATATAGAGGTAGCGTAAGAGGAGAAAAGTAGGAGAGGGGTAATAAGAAAAAAGGGGGAGGGAGATAGAGAGAGTTGTTTGTCTTATAATGGTTAGAAAGGGTCAGCGCAATGTGCATGTTGATTGCCCAAACTGTGCTGCCACGCCACTAATGAGTTCGTGGTTTGATTGATTACTACAGTGGATGCTGACGTGTGGATCTAGTGGAGACATGAGATTAAGACGGATAAAATGTCAATTGATTGTACCTAATAGATTACTAATAAATCAGTTATTTTATTTTGGAAATGTTGTCGAGTTTCTGGTACATACAAAATATTTACTAGAAGCACAATCACAGCAAGTTCTCGGTATCAAAATATCAAATACTATTAATTTAATCAAATAATAATACTAATTTTATATTTTTAATTCATTAGAAACTATCATTTTGCAAACAGTGGGAGACAAGTTTCTAATGAGAGTTTTCATATTGGTCGGCATAGGGTTATTCGTCACGGTCTCCTTCATATAAAGTCGGATACTCATCATTTAGTGGACATTCAAAGAATATATTATCCAAAAAAAAATGTTCCACGCTGAGGTCATATTGGCACATGCTAGAATTCAAAACTTCGATCTTTGTGAAATGTTGCTGTGTGGAATAGTGTCCAATATGTATCAACGTATCATAGATATTAAATGCTTATCTAGGGAAATGTAATTAAACCATGAGCTATACAAGGCCTAAGCAAACTGTTTAGCTGGCGGGTCACATATGAATCTCGAAATTAACAGTGGGCCGCAATATTTTACCTAATTCTCATATATTATATAATGTAAGTGGATTTTTTTCGGATCACCATGTAATTTGGTATTATACGAAATACAGCTGCATAAATGCATCTGATAAAAGTATGAAAACGGGATTTTATGTACTTAAATGTTTTGTAGGATGTTTTCGTTAAGATCTGAGATATCGATTTTGGGTACTCAATGTATCCATAGGTTGGTGCTGAAAGGAGGAGTTTACTTGGTCCTCAAAAATAACAATCTTCGTTAAAACTATGGCACTCAACAATTTTTTCTTTTTTATGCGTGCTGTCAAAAATGGGGGATAGAATTGGAATTTAATTGCTTACTACGAAAAGTATAACACTGAGATTAAACGAAACTAGAGAACTATTACACATACCAGCACCTGATTAAATCACAAATTAGTATGAATTTTGCGATTGCACGGCACGCGCACACAACATTAAAGCCTCCGCGCACCAACATCCGTGGCAAAAAAGGTATCGAAAATACGGTGGCCGGCGCCGTTTTTCACATTTATTTTTTATTTTTCAATCCATGACTTTACGATTCGCTTGAGAATGGACGGCGTGGTGCATGCGGCCCGCGAACTGTAGTTTGCCCAGGCCTGGTCTAGACTGCACTTTCGGTTGCAACGGTTAATAGTATTTTCCCTTTGTTCTCGATTCAGAATCCCTTTTATATTGTAAATTAGACAATTTTATTCATGCCTATTTCAATAAGGTATCGCAGTGGATTTTTCGCTTCACTCAAATTGTTGAACGATTAATTTTCGTTTTACGGCGACTAAGTAAAAATATAATACAACCTTTAAGATATTTTTCGAATAATTTCAAGTAATACAGGGGTAGCTCTCGAGCAGGGTATTATATTTCTCATATGCTATAAAACACACCCTATGAATTGAACAAACAATTTGTTACCATTTCGGTGGAGAATTGAGGAAAATCTCAGAAAATATTATTACTTCGATAGTGTAAGAAAAACCGATCGATATGACCTCAATAAACGTGCTAAATATAATTGAAGTGGTGAGTTTTGAAAACATATGGACACGTATACACATAGATACAAACGAAAAGTTGGAAAAAAACATGTTTTGACTGCTACTTTCCGTCCAAAAATATACTTAGAGATTAATTATATAGTGTTGATTAGATGGCGTATTTATTTGTTTCGGTTCGTTATCAATTTGGAAGATGACGCATTTACAAGGATAGTTAGTACAATATTTATTTCCTATTAATTTATTATTAACGGCTGCAATTTTTGCAGAAATTATAAAGTTGATATAATCAGACTAAAAGAATCATAACTCATATCAAAACAGCAATGAACACGCAAAAAATCATAGCAATATTAAAAAATAACAAAACTTGTACATAAAATCAAAACAGAACTACAATTTCATATAAAACAGAATAAAAAAAACCTAAATAGAAATTTAAAAAATACTTTCTATTTATATAAAATAAACGAATAGAGCAAAATATTGTGTAAACTATTTGTGTACGAGTATGTTACGAATACTAACTGGTGTGTAGATATCTTCTAACGTTTTAAGCCGTGTAGTGATTAGAGCTCGCTCACGCGAAGAGCCGCGTTGGGGTGTACTTACGAGTACTCGTATGAGAATACACACGATACTGTTGATGATGGTCTTCAGAGTATCGGTCCGATTTAAAGATACCCTACTCCTCCATCGGATGAATGAAACGGACGTGCGACCTATGAGCGCGCTCGGCTCACAGGTACACGCTAGCATAGCTTACGCGTATATCCGGCTCATGCGCGTGAGCAACTCATGCGCGTGCTTTAATCAGTGCATGACTTAAGGAGTAAATGCTATGCATACCCATTCAAAATGTAGGATAGAGCAATGGATAAAATCAATATCCTGCAATAAATCTCCCTTCGACTCGCTCAACTCAAATCAGATACTTTTGGGTTCCATCAAACGCCAATACCTGAACTTTATCGACAGGGCAACACATACTCACGATATGAAAAATTAGATACAGAACCAGATATTTTATCGCTAACCCTAAATACACAAACAGGCAGAATGCATGCTATGAACAATTAGATCATCTGTCCCAGTTTCTTACAAATATTTTCTACATAACGTAAATACCTTAAGGACACAAACAGAAATAATCAATGCTAAGAAATATTAGGCCACCTGTCCCAGTTTCTTACGAAGATCCAGGCATGGGGTGTACCTAGGAATCTCCTCAAGTACCCACAGATCTATTGGGTGGCTTTGATTAAGCAGTTCAGCGAAGTATTGTTTCCACCGGGTCCTTCTTTCCTCTTCGCCAGTCAGAATGTTCCCATCTTTACTCTTTATAGACACAACTGCACAGTTACTTGGAACATCACGACCTTGAGAGCCTCAAAAAACTTCTTTGGTAATTCATGTCTACAAGCGATTGTATTTCTCCTACCTTCTTTCGCACCAGCTTTTCTTAAGCTTTCGTGTGCGTTTCTGTACATTTGCTTTCCACAAGTTCTGTAAATTGGAATTCTGCAGGTTATGGACAAATTATTTTATATTAATAATTACTCTCTAGTACTTCCCTCCAAATCTGGTGGTCGGTGCCGACACGCACATTAAAGTCACCCAGTATAATCAGTTTATTATAGAAAATGACAAGAGAAGAAATTATTTTTCTCAGTATCAGATGCAATCAAGATTGGAGCATACACGCTGATCAAAACCAGGTTTCAAACTTTGGTTATCGGCATTGTCAGCATTATAAGATGCTTAGATTGACATAAGTTCTCGGGCCAGTCAGTATTTTAAGGTGATAAACTAGAATTGCGTTGAGTCCCGGTCCCGTGTTTTCACGTAATCGATTCTTGTTCTAAAAATACATGTTACTGACATCTAGCTAATATTTTTGTAAACAATTCAGTGATTCCCAAAGTGGGACCTGGAAGACAAGAAGGCGGACGGGAGATGCTAGACTGGTGAAAAGGGGTAAAGAATACAAATAGATACTTCTTACAAATAAAGTCATATCTCAGAAAATTTATTTTATAGTAAAGCAATTTGAAGTAAAAATGTTTTCAGTTTCCTGATTTAAAAAATTATATTAATTTACGTTATAAGTTTAATCACAACTAAATCACATGTATTAATTTTGAAATAAAAAAGTTTCCATTGCACTTCAAACATATCAACTGCAATATTAGCTTTTCATACAAACGATGCATTGTCCTTATCATTGCTGGGCCTCGTAGTCGAGGATCCCCTCATCACTCCTTGTCCGATCTTGAGCTGCTCCTTCACGTAAATTATGTGATCTTCTGTGAGATTAAAGGCCGATGCGTACTTCCTCCCACATATGTCACAGATATGTGGATCCTGCTGAGTCGCTTGGTGCTCGTTCAGTTGAAAAGCGAGGCTGTGGAGGTATCAAAGTAGGCTTCTCACAGTTAGGGTTACCATACCTGGAATGGAACGATTTAAGAAGGATGTTAGCTAATATTAAGCTGGGTGTGGGAAAAAAAAGTCTAATCACGTCAGGTCAACCTATCACCTTGATATGTCCTTGTAATGAGGGGCGATCAAGAAAACTAAGCAGCAAAGAAGGAAGTACTCAAAATTCATATTTATTTACATAAAGAAAATTGAAGTCAATAAAAAATGTTCTTATATTTATTAGTATTTTTAGATTATTTTGTAGGTACCATTAAATTTTGGTTTATAAAATAGTTACATTTACTATTTGGAATCCATAGTCTCCTAATTTGTAATATGGACAATACCCTATATCATGGGTCGGCAAACTACAGCCCGCGGCCCAAATCAGGCCCGTCGCCTCTTTATATACGGCCTGCGAATTAAGAATGAATTTCAAAATTACATTTTTTTTATTTAAAATTACGCGCTTTGACGAAACGGCCCATCATCGAATTGAGGAATGGTGAGATACGACCGAATGTGGCGCTTCTATAGTTTTGCATTCGGTGACATCTGCTGTGACGCCACGCAATTATAATTCGGCAGCATTCGAGTGTGCTTCTTGGTTCCACAGAGCCGTACATATTTACTATTTGGCTCTTTGCAATAAATGTTTGCTGACCGCCGCCCTAGATAATGAAAATATGCATGAATTGATTTATGGTGGAGATTCTGACGTCGCACCATCAATGTGCAGTGAAGTGTCAGATCTTGTAGATTTTAACATACGAATCTGGAGACCAATTACAGTCTCCGGTACCAAATAGAATACGGAATGTGCAGGGTCTTCAAAACAGATGGTCAAAAAGAACATGTCTAAACATGTGTTGATGTGTAATCCATCAACTGAAAAATAAAAAGAAAAACCCCTTCAAAATTTGCTGACTGCGTGCTAAGGGCAAGAAGACAAGTGATATCCGGTACATGTTTAAGAAGGATGATATACGACTAGCTCTCCACAAAGAAGAATATTGGCAAAATTATCATATTAATTTAAAACATTAAAGTATTTTAAATAAATGTTCAACGTGTCGTTAAAATACTCTTAAAATGTACTTAGATATAACAATTTTAGTAAATCCTTTACAAAAACAGAATTCTTCAAAAACAAGTCGGGCACTGAGAAATGTGATAATGATTTTGATCGGGTCTTGAAGAGTAAATATAAGAGTTTGAAAAAAGTCAAATTTACTTAAGTATTTTTCAATGTATCGCAAAAAGGTTCTAGTTTAAATAGTGTGCCATGATACGAAACATATTGGAAAGCACTGCCCTTAAGTACCCGATCCAGGTGGCTTCTCTTGCTCTATTAATAGCTGCCCGGTTAAATGTGAATTATGATCACGTGGGTTATCCTTTAACGGAGCCTCCTTCAATTGATTGCTTTCTCGATCATTCGACAGATAACATTAAAATATACAGTAGAACATGTGCATAATGAACTTAGCAAAGTTTTAGATGAATATTCAAATATAGTAACCAATGTATTTTTTTAATAATGCCCATTTATATTTAAATTAATTTAAAAAATATATATTTCGTTCTATGAAAGATAAAAATGGTTAAGTAATGTTTTACTGATCGAAATAAAGTGGTATATTCCTTTAAGTTTCCTTTGATGAATTTATCTACTTTTCTATAAAATCTATTAAATTTAACTACCTTTCCGTTCTAAGTACAGGTTTCTGAAGCGTCATCTGTTGCCTGACTGGTCCACTGGTATATTAGCAGTGAGGACCAAGGTCTGAGTGAATGCGATGAAACCCAAGCCTGAACGATTAGGCATGTACATTTTAAATAATTAGAGTTGTAAGAATTGTTATCTAGTTGTATGTCAATATGAAGGTGTAAACTATTTATAAGAAATTAAACATTGTACTAAGATTTAAAAAAAAAAAATTAAAAGTGCGTGTGGGAAATTAAAATTAAGTTAGCTTATAGTTATAATATACAAATTAGATTAGTTCTTAAGTAATAAAATTGTATGTAGGATAGCCTTTGGTAAATGTGTGTATTAAATATTACTTTATTAAATCATAAAAAAAGAAGCGAAAAAAGCGGCACAAGAGAAATTTCTCCAAATGCGGCGATGACTAAATATTGCGATAGGACTCAACCTCTGCACTGTGAACTGCGTAGTGAAGAAATAAATGAACGAAAATCATCAAAAACTATCATGTGAAATATCAATCGTCAAAAATTAAACAAGAACTTAATTTAAAAAAACGAATATCGTTTTTAACAATCACCTGTGGAAAATAATGTTTTTGACATTCCTAAAAAAATGTAATAACCATGTCCGACTGTACATTATTTGGACATATGCAAAAAAGATTCAACCAACATTTTTCCTGTTTTGAAATATTTTGACCAACGTATGATGACTATATGGGCTTGTATGAAATTATATTTTTTTTAAATTAATTTTAACCATATGACACATTTTGTCTGTTGAATATTGTTGTGTGTATATACGATTGAGGTGTTCTTATTCGATATTTCTAATAAACTGATAAATGTCTTTGGTGGGTTGGATCTTTATTGAATGTTTACATCCATTTCCCCGCCAAAATCATTCGACATTTTCCGTCGCGACGTTCGGTAACGTTCGTTTCCCGGAGATGTCTGCCGCCGCCCTGCGCGCGCTATATCGACCAAAGGCCTTTTTCACTCTGCTGTTACACGCGCGCGTCGCAAAGGACCCGACGTATATAAACGACGTCGCGTTGAACTTATTAGAATCCGGCGACACGGAAAAAAATACATAAAAATAATCAACTGACTTCAATCATATTTGATATTTACCAAATAGTATTTTATCAAAGTGAGAAAGACAGACCAAAAAAACGTTTGTTAGAGAGTTATTGCTTTGTAAGAGAGCAAAAGTCATCGGTGTCATAATACGCCGACTTAACTAAAGACACAATCCGAACATCTTGTCAAAAGGAACGATAGTCGAGTCTTTGTAGGATTATTTGACGGGCCGACAATCGAGAAATAAATTGAAAGTATGATCTGTGCCGGCTGATATTCTTTTGTACAGTTGTCCGTCATCTTTAAAGAAAACTTCCTTCCTTTTTTGTTGTCCTCTTTTTGTTCAATTATTGTGTATAGTGGAATATCTTAAAAAGGTATGTTGAAATAAAAACATTTAACTTTTTAATATAAAAAAAAAATCATAATATTCAACTCAATTCTATTTATTTCGAGCTTTGGCCTTTCAGGCATTTTAGAGTAGAATTAAATTAATTTGTGTGATTTCCATATTTTGCTATAAAATAATATTTCATTATTTTTTTGCTTCAAAATATAACACAATAAAATATTTAAGCATACACGAAGCCTAAAAGCTTGTTCCTAACCCCCCTCCGAATTGCGCAAACACCTTCAAGTAACTCAAGGCTATTTTTTAAATATGTCAATTTTATAAATTTATATTATTAAACATGATTTATACTTTAAAATATATTTTTTTAAATATAAAATTTTCCTGTTCAGTAGAACAAAATATTACAGTTTATATAATAAAAGATACATTTCAATGGTTTCTAAGCAACATAAGTATGTAAGCTTTGAGAAAACATTAGCTTTTGTTTAAGTATAATCTACTTAAAGAATTTATAATTTGCATTGCGGTGTATGTTAAGAAGCTTTATAACTCGTAATATATTATAGAACGGTGAAGAGGTGAAAAGATTACGTAAACGTCATGATAGTAAGTTATTTATAAAATATAGGGGTCACCAGAATATGTTGGAAATTGTTTTTAATTTATTCATTCTTATCACGACTGCAGAGTGAAAGAACTTTTTATTACCATTAACAATATGTACTTAATAATCAATTCATATTACATATTTTTATTGCACGAGTACTTCGAATATGCTGAAAATGTCATGTTTTTGTAATTATTATCTTATGCAATATCATAGCTTGTTATATTTTTTATTTGTATTATAAATTGACAAACATCTTTTTTTTGTTATACTTTCTTTCGTTTCATAGAAAATAACCTGGCGGGATTATTAGCATATGCTAATCTCTTCTAGCCAACCAGAAAAATGTTAACGAGGTTTTAAATAAAAACCACACTGGATTTTTTTATGAAAAAAATCTAGGTTTCAACAGGAATCGATCACGTAGGTCTCGGGTTGGAATATTAACTACTTTGCAGAGGTAAATATTCCTCACATCTTTCTATTATTTCCCACAGCATTTGAATATGATCCATGGTACTGAAACCCTTCCTGGATCCAGCTTGTCCTCGTTGTTGGTTTGTGTCAAACGTACTCGAGAGTCGGTTAGTTAAGATCTTGGTAATTTTTTTGTATAGGGTAGGTAAAATGCAGATCGGACGGGAGTTCTTAAGATCCTCTTGATCGCCTTTCTTATGTAGAAGTATTACTGTTGCAGATTTCCAAAATTCTGGAATGTATTTTTCTAGAAGGTACTTATTGAAAAGTGTTGACAAGATGGTATCCACTTCTCGACCTGTTTGTTTAAGGACATCAATGGACAAACCGTCGGTACCAGTGGCCTTTCCGGTTTCAATTATGTTGATTGCGTATCTAATTTCTCCTGGTAAGATCATCGGGATATTTTTGTCCTCCGTTGTTTCCAGATTTGAGTTTGTATCAGGTACAGTTACCGTATCTGTATCGGCATATAGTTCTCTATAAAATTCTACCGCTCTCGTCAGGATAAGGTCTCGTTGTTAAGTAACAGTATTATCAGAAAGCTTAAGTGCAATGATGTGGCGTTTTCCTAAAGACGTATTTTGCTTTAGCTTTTGAGACTTCTTCTGTTCTCAATCGTCCTTTGAACCACTTTTTGTATTATATTCGCGGATATCTTTGCGAATATTTTGGCGTAGTATTTTATTGATATCTGAAAAAGATGGTGATGTAGAAGTAAGTTGTGTGGATATCATTTTTCTTCTTTTTTCATACGATCTAATTTTTCCTGCGACAATTTTGATTATTTTTGAGAATATGAGCCACCGTAGTTAATTGCACTCTACTATCTGTTCTGCTATTGATTCTATTGTAATAGGAAGCTGTGGTTCGCTGAGGATTTCAAATCGATTTTTAAGGTCTAGTTGAAATTCATTTTTATTATTAGCAAGTAGATCATTGTATATTATTCGTTTTTCCTTTTTCTTAACCACTTTGAGACGTTCAGTTTTGGTGTTGATCTTTATTTTGGCTCTTACTAGGCGATGATCGCTGCCTGCTTTAAAGCTGTTGAGAACAGTGGAGTCTTGGACATTAAATCTTTTGTTTGACAGGATGTAGTCGATTTCACTTGTGTTACCTGTCAGGCTTCTCCATGTCCATTTTCTAGAGTCTTTCTTTTTGAAAAATGAATTCATAACATAAAGTGAATTGCTTTGAGCAAACTACAAGCCTGTTTCCTCTGTCATCGCGGGTGCCTAGGCCAAATTTTCCTACTGATTCGTCATTCTTGCGTTGAAATCTCCGATTACAAATTTGAAGTGAGATGTGTCTGCGCCATACATTTTTTGGATTTCTTGGTAGTACTCCTCGATAAAATCATCAGAGTAACTTTGCGTGGGGCATACGTCTGCATGGTTTGCATCTGATATCGCTTATTAATTTTCAAAGTGAGGGACGCCACTCTGTCAGAAGAGCTCTCAGTTTTAATGATTTGATCTTTTCATTTCCTGTGGATGATAAATCCCACTCCACTTGTTCTTCCATCTTCTGTACTTCTGAAATACAGATGATATCCATCTTTCAGTTTTATCATGTCCTTTCCCTTTCTTCTGACATCGTTTAGTCCTACGATATACCAATTGATGTGACTTAGTTATTCTTGAAGTTCAGTAATATGGGCCTCACTTGATAGTGTTCGAGCATTGAACGTTGCAATATTCATCTGAAAGCAGCCGTTACCGATCTTCCGTATCCGTATCGAAGCGTCCCTTCTAGGACCGCTGCTGTAGCCCTGTCCAGGACGTCTTCCGGAGGGTGTTTTTATCTTTTTGTTGTCTTGCATATTATCATGGGGGTTTGTGGGCAGGGAGTAATTTGGTATCCCCATATACCACGCTCTCCAAGCGTTTAAGTATGAGGTTTAATTTTGGGTTTTCCATCCCTATGACACTCTTTTCGGAGTGCTGTAAGTTTTCTTATTGTCTTCCGGTGGAAAAGGATTATTAAGAAAAGCGAAGATGTTGAGGAAGGCATAAATAAAGGAGATCCTTATTTAAGTAGATTAAGATGGGAAATGGGAGAGGTATATCACTATCGGAGAGGAAATGGAGTGATAGTGAACAGCTCGAAGTCCTCGGGATCGCTAAGCCCGCGTTCGTCGGATACATCAATCAACCAATGTTTGATATTTTGAAAGACGGATATGTAAAAAGTCAGAGAAGACGTAGTCGTTGTATGAGAAGGTGTGTGGATGTAGGAGAAACGAGAGAGGGATGTCGTGATAGAGAAATAAATGTGTTATCTCGTCTCTGCCTATCCCAGCATGGAATGTATGTATGTATTTTATAGATTTTACTGAATAAAAACAAGTTTGAAATGTTTATCTAAAAGTTCAATTACTTAAAGATTTTATACTGATTGAAAAACGACCATTGTGACTTTCATCAATGCCTTTCCCGTCTCCTTCCGGCTCAAGATTGGACCCTCACCAAAGCAGATCTACATTTATCTCGATTTCTGACCAAGCCTCTATCATATTTAATTCTAGTCACTCATTACGCAACCTACTTCATTGATTCCATCTTGGTTGACCTATCATCTACTGTTCTTCCTTCTAAGCTGGGCTTGAAACTTTTCAAGGAAAACTTCTTTCTTGCATTTATATGATTAGCCCTAGCTTCTGCGAATAACGTCTCTCTATTTAGTATGAAAATATTACGTGTTCAGTGTTCCTCAGATCTTCTAGTGACTTCGCCTCCTCTCTCGCAGAAATCTCTTTCTGCTCCTTGGATTATCGCCCTAGTTCTTTCATTTAGACTTTACGTGGATGATTGTATTATATTACACTTTCGTTGAATACAGTATAACCTTGTGGACTAATTGCCATGTAGAAATCTCTTTCAACCAACCAGAAAGATGTTAAATAAGCCAAAAGTAAAAACCAACCAGGAATTCCTTTTCTCAAAAATCTGGGATCTTATAGAAATTAAAGTCACAACCCTCGGGCAAGAATACAGGCGTCTTACCAACTTAACCACAGAGAGGACATTAACAAATTTACTATGGATACATCATTTTTTTTATTTCCTATAACTCTTCAGTTGTATACAGTACAACCTATGGGGCAATGTGTCAATATGTGACCAAACTTAACTCTCAATAAAATAACGTCTAGGCAAACATGCGAAACCACACACTTTTAGAAATTTACCACAGAGCACTTATTGAAATATACCACAGCGCACTTGTTGGAAATTGCTGATGTGAAATAACATTACAGATATTACGATTGGGGGATGAGAAAATCATAACCTGTTTATTTCTTCTTCTGCTAATTTTGTAGAACGAACATCCAAGAGCTATCAAGTTTGCGGTCAAGAGCCTAGATTGTATTATTAGATAGATTTTAGTGTAAACAGTAGATCTTTTGTTTGTGATAGTTTCTTGTACTCGCTCAGGGATGGTGTTTAGAGGAGCATATATCGGCTCAGACCATTATTTAGTATTGAGCAAAAAATATTCTTCATGGGTGACGATCTGGTATACGTAAAGATGTGCTGGCTGTAAGAAGCAGATGCGAGAAACTGCAAGATGCTGAAAATAAAGAGGAATTTAAAAAGCGTGTGAAAGAAAAAAATGAGAATGATAAGTGGTGGATTGAGTAATGAAAAATGGGTGAGTATTTAAAAATATACTCTTGAACATAACAATAGATGTCTGTGGCACGGCGAAAGTCGGATGTAAAAAAGAGGATGCAAGAAAGTTACAGACTGTGTGAAAGGGAAAAAGGAGCATGGAGAATATTTGTCGAAACAAGAAAAGGTAATAGTGACGAAACAATGAAAAGAAAGAGAGAGTACAAAGAATGGAAGATAAAATAAAAAACAGGTCAAGGAAAAGAGAACGAAACTTAGAGATGAAGACGGCAAAAAGTTAAGTAGGAATGTGGAGGGAATTTTGAGAATATTTTGGAAGGAAGTTAGTAAAATGAGAGGAAAAACGATACTGGAGGTATGGTGGAACAAAAGATAAGAATGAACGGGTTTTGTCAGAAGAAGAAGAAAGGGTTCGTTCAAGTTTGAAGGAATATTTTGAAGAACTGTTCAAGGGTGGTGATACTAGTAGAAACGATGAGTTGGGTATAGCTAAAAATTGTGAACGTTTGGAAAATCTGAATGAGATCAGTCTACAAGAAAAACGAACAGCTATAATAAACATGAAAAAAAGTGTCAGGTTTTAATTAAGTGAGCTCAGAACTAATAGTGTATGGGGGTGAAGAAATGGTCGAGTGGCTGAGACAGTTTTTCAACAAACGATGGGAATCGAACAACACACCGAAAGACTGAAGTAGTGCAGTGATAGTTCCGTTACATATTTTTTAAATTTATTTATTTTACACGTGACAAGAAACATACATAATTTACGAAAAACAACAGGTAATTTAATTCGGACACACAGTTTTAATGGATCTGGGTTTGTTACCTTTCATTTGTCGTGTCCCCAGTAAACTAGGCTTTTGCCTGTATCTCACTGGGGACATATATCATGAAAAAATGAATCGATTTTTCTTTCCGATTTTTGATTATGTAAAACCCCGTTGCACATATATAAGTATAGGTTCAAAAATGAAGTTAAAGAGTCATTAGTTTGCTGAGTGAAGTAAGTAAACTGGGCGGAAAAATTCTGATAGAAAGAGTGAGAAAAATACTGCAAAGAAATTGTGCGATGCTCCTTATTAATTAAATTATGGTTAAAGCATTTTCTATGTAAGATTTGATTTGTGTGGATTTGAATTCTATTGGCTAAAATATTTATAAATTTCCCCAGACTTTTGAGACGAAGCATTTGTCCAAAGGTTTTATAGGTTATATAAATGTTTTATTAAAGACCACGGGTAGGTAGGTGAATATTTTTTTTATTTGAAAACTTTTTTAAATAAATTTTTCAACTATCGCATTATATTTATTTTCGCTATACACATAATAAAATATCGAAATTATTGTCATGGGAAAATCTCTTATAACCAATCAAGAAAGTGTTCAAGATACCTTAAGGGAAAACTTGACATGATTTTTTTTTAAACCTGTGTTCTAATGCAAACGAGCCCGCAATTCACGGGTCGAAAAACAAGTGTTTCACCTACTAGCCCACGATATCGTCATTAAGTTAAGCAAGAAGAAAAAGTCTGCAGTATACTTATGATTATTTTTTTAATGAAAATTATGCTTTACGTTAAATAAAACAGAATTTTATTAAATGTGCTTTTAGTAAAAATTTCATATTTATTCTTCAGACTTGCCGTCTGAAATTTTTCATCGCTTCTTTCAATGACCTTTTTCTCCATATGCAGGGACTTTGATTCCTAATGTCTAATTTCCAACATGTTAAGCTGGTTTTTAAATAAAATAAATAAATACAGGTTTATTGATAGCAGCATTGTATATACTCGTACATAATACATTTAGATATATTTCAAGAACACGTTAAAAAACAGAAGCTATCAAAAGATATGGGCTCATCTAATAACATCCCCTCGGCCAAGATACACCCCACCAATATAGGGCGAGCCTAGCCACGAGGACACCAGATGTTTTTCAGCCCACACCCTTTAACATGTAGAATAAGACATTTTTTTGTATATGCCCATATCACTAAAGCCCAACCTCCCGAAATTTCAGCAAAATCGGAGCAACTTCCTTGTTCCATCTCATATATGGTACTAATTTCTTATTGAAACATACTCGTATTACCGTGTGCATAAAAATTTGTTTAAATAAAAAGCCTATACAAAAAGAAGCCCCTCAAAAAAGCAGCTCATACCAAGGGACTCAGTAGGCCTCAGCACGCCAGATTTTCTAGATGGCACGTCCCTGACAATTATAATAACAATAAATATGGTACTTGTATTAAGCTATATCGTTATATATTAATACCTCAAGAGTGATTTGTTTTATTCATCTATAAAATACATTTCATAAGTAATGCTAAATAAATTAAGTTGAAATAATGTCTGAAATTATGCTTAAAACCGGTAGGTTATAAATATTCACCTGATTATTGACATAAATCTAATGAGTGAAGTTTAAAATGGAAATATTTAAACCAAAATTGCTACATAAGAAGGAAATCGAGGAATGATAACGGAAAAGTGAAAGATGCGTGTCAAGATTAAAAAATCTGTCTTTTAGGTCTATCTGTATATTAAAACGGTACTATGTCATGTATGAAGTATTTGGGTACTCGTAGCAAGCATTTAAGACAGTCAGCTCTTTAAACGGCGCTATATAAATTGTCCATTTATTTAAAATAAATAATCTCACAGTTCCATGACTACTGTTTAACTCTAACCTTACTGATGGTGATGACGATGACCCTCATTGATTGTGCTTCAACATGTGTTTTTAGAAGGTTTCTAATGGTAAAAATACTTTAAGACAGCCCGCCGCCGCCGCACTGAAAATCAATAAAAATTGATTTTTCAGCTCGAGCCAACCTGAAAGTAAAGTTTGAGACGTGTTGTCTGAAGAATGAACATGCAATTTTTACAAGTTTTTTTATAAAATTATGTTTCATTTGAATGTAAAGCATAATTTTCATGAAAAAAGTGAACATAATTAAAGTGTACAGTTTTTACTTCTTGCTAAACTTATTGAAGATCTTCGTGGGCTAGTAGGTAGAAACTTATTTTTTGGCCCGAAGGTTACGGGTTCGTTTGCCGTTGGAACCAAGATTTTTTCGAGGCATCGTTTTCATTCGCCTCAAAAAAACAATGAAAATATATGAACATTTCAACCAATGGGATTCGAATCCACGACTTTTTTTTTACGTAGAAATTGCTTTATCAAAATTTTATTTATAATCTTGATCATTATTGTCTTTTAATAGTGCATACAACTACATACAAGATAAAATTCTGCAGTATAAGATGTCAATCTTCGTAACTGACTAGTTGGTAAGACGGCTGTCTTCCAACTCGGGGACTGCAGGTATTTTTTTAAAGGTTTCCATTTGGTTTTCATTTCAGGTCTCTTAAACTTTTATCTTGTTGGTTATGAGATTGAGAAATTTTAATCACAAATTTCATATATTTGTCTAAATTCTAAAACATTCAACTGAAATATTCACTCTGCATTTACATCTTTAAACACACTTTAATCCTAAACCATCGCAAACATAATTCCAAACGCATTACAATACCGCCATATCAAAATCAAATCCAGTCATTCAGCCAGTTATCAGTCATTCAGCCACATACTTATTTTACTCGTATGTGGAGATCTCGAAAAATTTTTTACTCCTCGCTTTCCCCCGGTCATAGAGCAAATATTGTCACATTTTTTTTTATTTGAAGGCGTTGCATCATAACATTTACTACTCTTCCTTTAGAAATGTGTTGTAAATTACTAGCGCAAAGAAATGCACGTTTTTCCCCCCAAATGTTGTATGAACGCGTGGTTTCGGAACCAGATTAAATTCTGTTTATAAAATTATAAAAATCCATTCCATATAAGCCCGTCCTACGCACCAAATAAGTTTCCCTAAATATCTGTAAATGGTCAGTCATTTTTGCACGGACATTAACATATTTATGAGTTATAATTTTTTTTTAAATATTGCTCGGGACTAAAAGGAAACAAACAAAAACGATTTAATTGTTTTTAAGTTAGTTTTAATGTTATCAAGTCTTAAAATATTAACAAGGTTGTTGGTAATATACACTACAATAAATCCTCCATTTACACGGGTAATAAGTTCCAAGGAAATTGCGCATAAATATGAACCACAGAAATGAGATAATTGAATACTATGTAAAACAGGCAATATTCTACATTTTTCCTGATATTCGATTCGTATTTTGTTAAAAATATTTGGTTAAGTTTCGATAACTGGTTACTGATAACTAATAAAATACATTTTTATGAGAGTTTAACGATTTATTTACACGAAGAAAAATATAAAGAACGCACAATTTACTACACTTTCTTCTTCATCGTATGCTCAATATTGAGTGTTGTGGTCCTCTGCTATGTCTCGAATACGGCGCACTACCTGTCTCCATCCGTACCGGTCCTGGGCCATGTTGAATACAGCATTCAGAGAGGATTTGTTAATTCCTTCATTTGGTATGTCCATCTCATAAGGCACCTTCCTCTTATTCACCTTCCCTCATATGTCTCCGCGATCACCAGCTTCTCCAGACTTTCATAATTCTTTCTTGCACCATGCCCAAAGTATGTTAGAATTATTTTTCTGCATGTTGTCGAAAGTCTTACGGTAATATTAAATTATTTGATGATAAAGACGTTAGTGCGCCTTGCGGTCCATGGGATACGGAGCATCCGCCTTCATCACTACATCTTGAAGGCATCTATCGTGTCCATTTCCTTTTTTCTCATTGTCCATTTTTCCATTCCATACAATGCTACGGAGAGCACTCGAGACATAACCAGATAGCTTTGAGTTTTTATCCGTATGACGACCTCCGTGGCCTAGTTGGTAAGACGCCTGTCTCCCAATCTGGAGGTTGCGGGTTTACATCCCGCTGGAACCCAGTTTAAAAAAACCTAGTTTGGCTTTCACTTTACGCCTCTTTAACATTATTTGGTTGGTTGGAAGAGACTGCCACCTGGCAATAATCCCACCTGGTTGTATTGTATACAACGAAAGCGTAATACAATACAATACAGGTTAGTTCATATCTTGTCAGACTTGTCATAGCTGCTTTTACTATACCTATTCATTCAAAATCACTCTCGCTGAGTGAAATTTCCATTGTTACTGTTGTTGGTCATTAAATTGTAGCTGTTTAATTTGTCGATATAAATGCAAACAATAAGTTTGAGTCTGCTGCTTGACTGTTATTTTCCGTTCCAAACATAATAAACCGCGTTAAAGCGAGTCCGCATAAATGACGGGAATATTGTATATTTCTTGTCTGCTTAGCAACAAGCTGAAAAGTTCGCTCATTTTCGAATGATTTAATTCGAACTTGGATACATGACATCAATTCTGTGTTTTATTGAAATTGGGGGAATGCTTTCGGTTGGCTGTGTTAAATTTTATTTCTTTGCTTTGTTTAGCAACTAGTTGAAAAGTTCAAACAGTCATTCCCAAATTCTCGGTCTAAATTTTACTTATAACTTATTTAAATTAAATTACAAGATACCCTTTTCACCTCTTCACCTGTGTTGCTGTGCTTTAATGAAATTGACAATGAACACGAATGACGATGTGGTATTTTCAATAAAAACTTAATGAGTGCGAAATTTATTATTCTCAAACGAAGATTTTTGAGTTAGATACTTTTCTAAAGTGCAATCATACGATTTAATTTGAAAATAAATTTATTACTTTATACTTATCCCAATTTAGCACTTATTATATTTTGATCCGAGAGTACACAAGTGTAAAAATGTTATTGGTTGTGCAGTTGGAGCCGCGACTGAACTGGGCCGGTATGCGGTAGACGCGGGCGCGCGGCTGTGGCGGGCCATGGCCGTTGAGGGTCGCGCGCCATAATGGCTGACGAGGAGAAGATCCCCAAGACCTTCCTCGAGAAGCTACTCTTCTACACGACGGCTACATTCATCCTCTTGGCCACTTTTAGCCTCTTCGCCTTCCTTTTCCTTGTGCCGTTCGTGATAGACCCCGCCTTCACGACGATATTTATGCAATTTGACATCAATCCAGCTCAGTGTGTTACAGCTGAGACCCTTCACAGAGAAGGAGCGTCTAATTGTAGTTGGGCTTCGTGTAGAGAAGGATGCACCAAAGACATTTACGACTGCCTGCAGATCAGAGTTCATTACAAAAGAGCCCCCGGCAGCGGGCCTCTCCCTCCGCCATTGTCACGCACGGCTCGAGCTCTTCGAGAGTACGATTATGGAGAAGCTTCGCCAGAATCGGATTCCATCGTTTACGAAGATAACGAGATCCCTCAATCCATGTCCGACTATCCCGAAGGGCCACTGCCAACGGGACTCATGGGAAATGATTCAGAATGGTTCTTCACCTACGCTAGACTGTTTCCCAACGTCAAAGGCTGCGGATATCCTCCATTCCTTAACTGCACCATCTTTCTCGGGAAGTACAAAACGGTCGGTACAAATTTCTCTTGTTACTACAGCAAAGTGGATCCAGGTCTCGTGATATCGGACCTAGACATGTGGCAGAACACATTGAATTTAGTCTACGCTTTGGCTATACCGATACCGTCGTTTATAGTGTCTGTGATCTATCTGACCGTAGCTTATTTCAAGATATACCACGAGGATGAAGAAGCGGCGCCATTAGAGAGGAATGCCGAAGGTATGGCTGGAGGAGGTGAAGAGGACGGCGATGCTGTGGATGGGGATGGGATAGTGGGTACAACGGGAGGAGACACTCCCGGCAGTGATACGTTCAGGGAGGACTTGGCCTCGTTCGGTCACCAGTTGAAAGGTGAGGCGGGCAGTGTTGGGGGCGCTGGTGGGGGTGCGGCAGAAAGTGGTCGACAGAGCGGCTGCAGTGCCAGCAGGAGTGCTAGTCAGTGCGAGCACGTGGGCAGCCGCTGCAGCCTGGACGTTGGGAATGTCTCCAACTCCGGATCCATACCTGGGTAAGTCTTTACACATAGACAATTTTTAACTTTTCATAGTGTAAAAAAAAATCATTCACCCATTTTTAATGCTAAGAATAAATTAAGGGGAAAGCTCCCTGCACCATTTTGCGCAAAAAAACTTAGGGATAAGAGTGAGAAACATCCGTATTCCAGAACTATACAATGTAGAAGATATTGTAAGATAGACGTGAGGTAGAAAGTTTCCCCGACAAGGTCATGTGGAAATGGCGACAAGCATAGAGTCCTCAACGAAAAAATTGCAATATTGTGTATTTTTACGGAAATTACAAGTTGTAATCATACAGTGAACCACAATTTGAAGTATTTTCGAAAGTGATATATTTTTTTCAGATAGATGTAATGTTTTGATTTAAAATTTTATAAGCTGTATGTTTAAAAAGTTATGCATATTGAATTTCATGTTGTGCTATAAAAACCCAGTTATGGAGGACATAAATTAAATTTATTGTGTTCCTTACTATTTAAAAGGGTTAAAATCAAAAACACTTAAAAATTAATAATATTTAATTCAATGTATAATGTTCCTTACAATTAGAAAGGGTTACAATAAAAAAAAACACTTCATAATTAATATTATTTAATTTTATTTATTATTTTCCTTTTAATTATGAAAGGTTACTATCTAAAACCCTTATCAATAAATATAATTTAATAAAATTAACTATGTTCCTTTCAGTTATAAAGGGTTACAATAAAAAAACACATCAATAGATGTAATTAAATTAAATTTATTATGTTAGTTTTGTTATAAAGGGTTATAATAAAAATCACTTATCAATTAACATTACTTAACTATTGTTTTGTACTTTGTTACATAAACAAAGCTTAAATAAAATTTACATAATACTTATTATTATTATATAAACAATTTATGAGTGGCGTCCTCCATGGTCTAGTAATATAACGCTTGTCCTGCGGGCTCGAGTTCGCCAATTTCTTCCAACGAACAAGAAAATAGTTTTTTTTTATTTGTACATACTAATTATTAAACTGAATTTAATGTTGAGGTTCTAATTAGGTCTAAGTTTATAAATGGGTTTCTCTTACAATATAATTTTATAAATGGGTTTCTCTTACAATATATTTTTTTAATAAATAGAAAACATGACTAACGATTTATAGATGTATAAGTAACAATATAATTTTAGCAATACTACGCGATTTTTTTATTGTAGTAAATACTTCTTTATTAGATAAATGATTGTATTGTAATTTGTTTTATCAAACACGGTTTATTCCACTTTTATGTAAAGTATAACCCTACCGGTTTCAAGGCTTTCACCTCATCATCAGGAGAGCACAAACAATACTGAATTCTGTTCGAACTGGTACCAAGATACACGCTTCTTACGGTAAACTCCACCATATCAGAAGGAATCCTATAAAAAAACTTGGATTTGTCAACTGCAGCATTATTTCTGCTTAGTTATTATTTCTTTTAGGTATTTTATGAAACTCTTTTACGGTTGTCATCGTTGCTGGGCTTCGTAATTGAGTATCCCCACGCCAATCCAACGTCAATTCAGTTGACTGATTGAAAGCGAGGCTGTGCCGTGGAGTTTATCTTTCTTTCTCCTGTTTAAGGGAGTGAGCCACACATCTGTGAAAGAATAGTCCGAAGTCATAGGTATCTTATACCCCCAAATGGAAAAAAATGTATGTGACATTCGAAGCGAGTAGCATAGCGCAGGGTTCAAACCGGTGACCTTCCGCAGGGAAGTCCAGCGCGTTACCGCACGGCCATGCACCTAGTACAATAATTACTCGCTATACAGATTTTATGATGATCATGATAGTGATGTTCCAATGTTTATGTATTAGGTGTTAACATAAGTTGTGTCCGTTTTTTTACAATTTAAAAATGAGCACCAAAAGTAAAACAAAATGGTAAATGTTATACGTCATTCGAAAGAAAATTTTCTGCTCTACAAGATATTGTGTTTGCTTTTACGTTACACATATTATTTTATTTGATTACAAACCTTCAAAATGGAAAGTCAAGTAGACGAAAGTGAGCATTTTCGACACCTTCTATTCGCGTTCAATCGAGAGAATAAAGCTGTCAAAGCTGCTCGCGATATTTGCGAAGTGTACGGTAAAAATGCTATGAATGAAAGGATAGCTCGTCGATGGTTTTTGCGTTTCAAAGACGGTAATTTCGACCTGAAAGACATGGAGCGTTCCGGACGACCAGTGGACTTCGATTAAGACCGCTTAAACCATATTATTCATGAAGATCCCCTTCAAACATTTTTCATCACCATTTTTATTTCATTCATTTATTTATTTAACACTTTTATTGCAATACAATTTGGCGGGCTTATTGCCAGGCGGCAATCTCTTCCAACCAACCAGGCAAAAGTAAATGAAGCAAGTTACGTGGTCGCATAAATCATTCAATCTATCCATCCCCACGAAATCCATAAACACATACGTGAGCACATGCCCACGAACCCCACAAAGACGGGCAATCACCCGAACATTCTTTTTCATATAAAGTGAGATATCATCAATCAGAAGGAAAGGAAGAGATGGTGGAGAGGAAAGGAAAATAAAAATCAGGAATGAAACACGTTATTTTACTGACTAGAAATTAAGAGTTTTTTCAGTCGCTTCTTAGAGCATGCCAAATACGGAGCGAGTCTTATATTGGTTTGTAACTGATTCCAGAGTCTCACTGCATGGACAGTAAAGGACGACGTAAAGAAAGAGGAGCGGTTCATCACCATTTTCAAACCATTCTTCATCACCAGTAATGATGCGGTAAAGGAACCTTTGCTTGTGGCCATGCGTAGCTCGATGACGCGCGAGCAAATCAGCAGAAATTGTCGAACGTTGGTTTTTGTTGTTTTCAATCAAAACATGTGGAACCCAAGCGCCGAACTTCTGGACTTTTCCCATTGATTTAAGATGGCGGTATACAGTCATGTGACTACAATTCATCTGCTCAGCCAATTATACGGTGGATTGAAGGGGATCTTCATGACTAATATAGTTTAAGTGGTCCTCATTGAAGTCCACTGGTCGTCCGGGACACTCCATATATTTCAGGTCGAAATTACCGTCTTTGAAACGCAAAAACCATCGACGAGCTGTACTTTAATTCTTAACATCTTCACTGTACACTTCGCAAATATCAAGAGCAGCTTTGGCAGCTTTAATCCCTCGATTGAACGCGAACAGAAGGAGGTGTCAAAAATGCTCACTTTCGTCTTTTTGACTTTCCATTTTGAAGGCTTGTAATTAAATAAAATAATATATGTAACGTAATTTACCATTTTGTTTTACTTTTGGTGCTCATTTTTAAATTGAAAAAAAAAACGGACACAACTTATGTTAACACCCAATACATACAGACAGTGATGTTCCAATGTTTATGTACAATTCATTGTTAATAGTTAGTACATATGATATCATTTTGGTACACCTATTTGTTACAAAATAAGCTTTATATATTGTTTTTCAAATATCCCCTAGATATACCATATTTCAAAAGTGTATTTCTCCAATGTTTCGATTCAACATGTAGATAATGTAAACAATGTTCGTTTTTAAAATAATATTACGTAAAAATTTCCAACCAAATGCGACTTTTGATAGTTCTTCATCGAGATTTTTTCAAACCATACTCAAATTGTGCGATGTGTCCTATAGGGGCTTACAATAGATATTTCGAATTTTCTTAGGAAACAGCAAACCGGCTTTCTAAATTATCTCATAAAACAAAGTGTAAAGAGTATTAATATTTAATTTACCTAAAGCAATTTTTATCTAAAGAGCACCTACGTGGCCCAGTTGGCGTAAAACGATTGGCTCACAACCCGGAGTTTGCGGGTTCGATTCCCATTGAAACCCAGATATTTTTTAAAGTATTTCATTCTGGTTTTCTCTAAAGACCACTTAAATATATTTCTGGTTAGTTGGAAAAGATTGCCATATAGCAATAAGTCCTTCAGTTTGTACTGTATAAAATACAATTATAAAGTTCCAAATATTAACAATTTCCTTTTTTAGATATTAAAATATATTTTCCTTAAGCCCTACTTTTTTGTTCCAAGAAACTTATTTGATTGATGTTATCTTATAATTTCATAGAATATGCTCTAAATCATATTTAGTAAATTTCAATGTTAGCAAACAAATTATATCAATAATAAGAATAATGACTAACTTTTTCAATAGTCAGTTTATTTTGCTAATGAAAACTTTTAAATGTGTCTCGGTCTTCAACTCGTTTTTCTCTCTCTCACGATTAGAAGTTTGACATTTATTTCACGGGCAAAGTATTACGAACAAAAAATGAAGTTTGGTCAAATGTACTTCTTCGTATAGATCATACATAGGTTCCCAAAATTATTTGACCCACTACCCGCTTTTCAGCAAAAAAATTACACAAGGTCCCCCTGGAAATTTACCTTTTTTAAATTAAATAAAACAGAAAATGTAGTGAACATTTTTTTATATACATATCTATAGTGTTATAAATAAGATACGCTGATGCTTAAATTGTTGAAGTATTTATTAAATAATTCTTATGAAAAGGATGACCCTAATTTACTGCCACCAATTTATTAATGTTTTGCAGTTTGTTATTTGCAATAAAATTTCTGCAACTATGAGAGCAATTTTTTTATTTCAAAAAGGTATTTCGGAAATAAAACAATTTGGAAAAGAAATTATAAAGGTATTTATTAAAATAAAAGGTATTTATTAAAATAATAAAAATAAGTAAGTAGCCCCCTACTTTCCCAAGGGACAGCATGGCCCCCTCAGTTCCCCTCATTACCCCAAGGGGGTGATGGGCCCACTTTGGGAACCTATGGTATAGATAATGATATTGTTAAGCAAGCCCATCAGTATAAATATCGGAGATGCTGGCCAAATGATCAATGGGACCAATATCAAGAAATTAAAGTGAGCAAAATTGCTTTTTCGAAATACAAGATGTCCTTGACAAAAAGGATTTCAATGTCGACTTAACATATTGTATAGTATATGTATCATACATGCGAATTGTGCGGCGCTACATATTCTCCGCATTTCTTTATGGATGTTGAAGCATCAGAAAGTCACCGAGAGTAAAATAATTTTATATTTTGACATGTAACATAGTTATACCAAACAATACTGAGTCACATGGGATATCGAAGTCCGTAAATCAAGAAAATTAAGTTAGAAATATAACATATGTGATCCTACAACTGATATTACAGGGGGAAAATCAAGAGAGATGATGTGCGAGAGGAGGACGCTTCCCTTGGTTAAGAAACTTCCGAAAATATAATAGTTTCACCATTGCACCATATTTCTATTCAGGGCTTCTGCCTGAAATGTCAAGATAGCCATAATGATTTCCAGCCTCTGAAAAGGAAATTAACTTTGAAAAAGAATCACAGACTAACATTTGTGTACAAGACGTTCGTTCACCTAACATTGTACTCGTATCATATCTGCGGATACTTTTAGCAATTAATGTTTTTGTACGAAAATTATAATATTGTAATTTATTTTTAACAAACACTGTTTATTCCACTTTTCCAAAAATAAAAAAAATAAAAAAAAAAGTGGAATAAACAGTGTTTGTTAAAAATAAATTACAATGTCTTTAAACCTCCACAACGTTAATGCCTTAACTATAAACAACAAAAAATTATAATAAATTCCAAGGAAAATTGCATATTTTTAGTAGCTTAACTCTATACTGTAATCGTTTAGTCTTTTTATTAATAATTTTACTGGTTATTTCATTAATTTATTTTTTAGTTTTTCGAGCGCTTTTGCTAATTTATTAAAATTTCTTCCTTGAGCTATTTGCAGAAGTGTTTGTTTTTCTGAGTTCATAGCACTGAAAATACAAAGTAAATTTTCATATTTCATTTTATTTAACACATCAATCACTTCAGACCTTCCCTCCTCGACATTTTTAAAGATCAAATCTATAACAGTTAATAATTCGGAGATATTTGGATCCGCAGAATAATTTAATGGGGTTTTGTCATAGCTATCTATGTAGTCGTAAACACACCCATTTTTCAAAAGGCTTTTAACTATTTCAAAAAAACCACCTTTGGTTGCTTCATGAAGAGCTGTACTTTTTGTTAACATTATTTTGGCGTTAATAAAATTAAAACAAAAATCATTTGTGTGTTTACTATACACCAATAAAATATCTACAACATCAGAATTCCCCACGCTCGCAGCTGAGTGCAATGCTGTATTTCCTTTGTCAGTAATTGCTGTAATATCGGCCCCTTTAGACAGTAAAAATGATACCATTTTTGTATCATTTATTAAAGCAGCGTGATGTAAACACGTTCTACCTTCCATGTCTTTTGTATTTATGTCTACTCCTTCTAGAAGTAACTTTTTGACGATGTTCAAATCACCGTTTTTTACAGCAATAAAACAATAACCTTTTGCTTTGGCGTTTTTTTTCAGAAGGTTCGCCTTAATCGTTTTTAGATTATCTTGAACGATTAAAAGTTTTGGATCATTTAATTGAATTTTTGTTTTCAAAATCTCCATCGCATTACTGCACAGATCCCAAGCTTTTTCGAACTCCCCTAAATTAATACATAACGCTCCTAAATTGCACTTCACAATGAGAGTGTCAATGTGTTCCGCACCTTTTTTATTAGTGTTTATTTTTAAAATATCTTCCATTATTTTGAATGATTCCGATTCTTTTCGTTGTTTTGAAAAGACTGACGCTATGTTTTCTAAAGCATATAAACCGAGAGTATCTTCTAATTCTGGTATATTTTTGCATGAATCGTAAACCATTTGAAAGATGTTAAGAGATTCTTCGAATTTTTGAGTATTGAAATAAATAATTCCTATATTATTTAACGCACACATGGTCAAGCGATGATTCCTGCCATTTGTTATTTTGCTTAATTCAAAAACCTCCTTACTATGTTTAAGAGCCTCACTGAAGCTTTCTAAGTCTACAAAAGCAAGTGCCATAGTATACTGAGTTTTTAGTGTATCTTTATGGTTTTTCCCTAAAACTTGTAGTTGCTTTCGATATACTTCTTGACAAATTTTCAAAGATTCTTTAGTTTTTCCCTGTACTTGAAATATGCTAGCAATAAAGCTTCTTGTATGTAAGAAATGAGCATTTTCATAATCTAATGTATTTTTTTGTTGCTCATATATATCATTTAAAGTCATCAGAGCTTCTTCTTTTTTATCTTGTAAAAATAATATTTTTGCTCGGTATTTCAAAATTTTCCATATCCATGGATTCGACTCACCGAAAATACTTGTCCTATTTTCTAAAATCGAATCAAAATCATCGAGAGCTTCTTTATAATGTTTATTTGTCAATTTCAATTTGGCTGACATTACTTCAGCATCATCATTGCAACCAAAGTAAATTTCTTCATATCCATTTTGAATCGCGTGTTGCACAATCGTGACTTTATTTTTATCACAAGAACACAGAATAGCTTTCTTTATATTGTTATCTGGATATTGTTTAATATTTTTTATAATTTCAAAATTACGTATTTTAACGTTTTTGAACGCTTCATGGATTAGATTTAGTAATTCTTCTATATATTTATTAGCCGCATAGTCAATGGGTATTTTTAAATCTTGGTCTTCAATGTTGTACATTGCGCCGTGTGACAATAAGGCATGGACCCCTTCCAGGTCACTTTTTTCAGAAGCGTAATGCAAGGCGGTCTTGCCCCCTCTACCTATTGAATTAGGATTTGCTTTATTTCGAAGTAACAGTTTCATTATATCGCTGTATCCTTCAATTGTCGCTCTGTGTAACGGAATAAGACCATCAGTGGTTTTTGCATTTAATAAAGCACCCTTTTCAACATACTTTTTAGCTCTAATGTAATCATTCGTTTTTAATGTGTTGAACAATTTTTCAGTAAACGATAATAAAGATATTATTTCTGAATCTGTTGTAACGTCTAAAGGTTTTCTTCGGTAATTATCTGTGGCATCTATGTATGCTCCGTTATCCACTAAATTTATCAGAACTTCTTTATATCCTCGAGTAGCCGCAATGTGTACCGATGTTGAACCTGCTTTGTTTTTAATATTCAAATCACTCTTCTTATCAACTAAGATTTGAACAATGTCTTTATGATTTTTATCGGTAGCAAAGTGTAAGGCGGTCCAACCATCATCACTCAATTCATTTGCAGATAAATCACAATTGAGAAAATATTCAACAATTTCTTTATGTCCTTCACGAGCTGCGATATGCAAGGGCTGTAAACCAAATTTATTTTTAAAATTAATATTTATCCCTTTGGAATGTAGATATTTTATTAAATTTAAGTTACGTTTCTCCACAGCAACATATAATAGTAAATAACTTTCATCGTTTTCGATATCAATGTTAAAATTGTTTTTTATAAACGTATCCACGACTTTGTGTTGTTTGCCTTCTAATGCAGTCAGCAAAGCGGTTTTACTGTTGTTAGTTTTAATCGTTATATCAGCCCCTTTTTTTAATAAAATATCGACCACTTCGTGAAATCCACCCTCGGAAGCTACTGTAAGGGGAGTACACAGTTCTTGGTTTCTGTAATTAATATCTGCCTCCGCTTCTAATAATATGGACACAATTCTTGAATGACCATTCTGTGCTGCCAAAAACAAAGGAGTTTTTCGATCTTCGTCGGGAATATCACAGGCTATGTCTTTGGATAAAAGTGCTTCAACCATATCCTTATGCCCTTTTTCAGCCACGAAACATAACAGCTTATTACCAAAAACATTTTTCCACGAATCGAATATTTTGTTATTTAAAAAAACTTTAACTATTTCTATGCTTTCTATTGATGCAGCATAAAATAATGACTTTATGAATGAAATATCAACATGAGATATCTTTGTTAAGAGAATGTCAATAATTTCCTTTCTATTCTTTATTGTAGCACAAAATAGTGGAGAGTGGCCTTTGTCTTCCGTGTCCACTACAGCACCTTTTTCAATCAATAGATCTATAATTTCCATTCTATTTCCCATGATTGCTAGATGTAAAACTGAAAAATTGTTTTGACGCGTTGCCAAAATATTAGCTCCGCGTGCCAACAATATTTCTATTGTGCTTCTATGTCCATTTGCAACTGCATATTGTAAGGATGTATAACCAAGCACTCTGTCTTTTACATCTAAATCAGTACCGAGATCTAAAAACAAGTTGACTATTTCATCGTCCCCGTTTTGTGCCGCAATGTGAAGTGGAGAAGTAAAATATGTACTGTTATTGAGTTTCGCTCCAAAAGAAAGCAATTTTTTTGTAGCTTCGACATGTCTATGAAATACGCTGAAATGTAGGGGTGTGAAACCATTACCGTTCAGTACATCAACATCCGCTCCTCTAGATATTAAAACTTCTATCATCCTTGGATTGCCACTTACAGCGGCTAAATGTAAAGGAGTCATTTTGTCGATATTTCTACACATGTTGTCTGCCCCATTTTGAATTAAAATATTAAATATGTCTTCGTGATTACTTAACACACTGAAATGCAATGGTGTTATTCCAACATTGTTACGAACGTTTAAATCTACATTTTTCTCAATAAAAAGTTGAACGATTTCTGTATGTCCATTACTAGCTGCGTCGTGTATCGGAAAGGTTCCTCCTATGCTAGCAACATTAGGATTTGCATTATACTTGAGTAGTTTTTTAGTAATATTGCTGTAGCCCCATGTAGCTGAAAAATGTAACGGTGTAAAGTTAAATTCATTCAAAATATTTACATCTGCCCCATTTTTTAAAAGAGCTTCTACAACGCTTTCGTTGTTGTAGAATACCGCAAAATGCAACGCCGACGTACCGTCATCAGTTTGGCTGTTCAAAGAGGCGTTATTCTCGATTAAGATTTGAAGTGTCTCAGTATTACCTGACATTGCCGCTAGTTGAAGAGGCGTGATGCATTTATTTGTCTTTGCGTCAATCTTGGCACCATTTCGTAATAAGAATTTTACTATTTTTGGAGCACTAAATAAAGATGATACGTGTAAAGGTGTAACATAGCTCGAGGAACCGCAAATATCAACACACGCTCCTTTTCTAATCAAGAGTTCAACAATTTCTAAGTGATTATTTTGCACCGCGTAGTGTAGCGCTGACCAGTCACGATTATCTTTGATGTTGAAATCGGCTCCGTGGTTTAGTAGAATTTCAACAACAGTTTTGTGTCCATTTTGCGCAGCTAAATGTAAAGGTGTCTGATATTTAACATTGTTTTCATTTACTTTGAGGCCTTTTTCTTCTAATAAGAAATTAACAATTTCAATTTTACCAAAAAAAGAAGCCACGTGCAATACACTTTGACCAGTAGAATCTTTGTCTAAAATACTAACATTTTGATCGATAATTTTCTTTATAGTTTCCACATCTGATCCTTTGATAGCAAAATACAACAATGATTTATTCTCAATAGTTCTAGAGTGAATTTCAGCACCTTTTTTAATATAATATTCGAAATTATCTATCCTTCCTTTTTCCAGGGCCATAAACATTCCATGTTTAAGTGTTAATGACTCAGAGTTTAGTCGGATTTTTTTTTGTATTGTTCCAACATTGTCTATGATAACTTTTCCAAGTTTTTTCTTAGACACAATTATGTTTTCCTTTACAAGTTTGATTGCATTTAAAAGGATTGTTGTTGATGTATCGGCTAACGATATTTCTAATAAAGTGATATCATGCGCTAGATGATTTCTCAAAAATTTTCCATTTACCAGAGGTAAATTGTCGTCTAAAGATATAATATTCTCAGAATAAAGATTCGAATTTCCAAGAATAGACATTATATCTAAAACAAGCATCTCTATCACTGATTGGATCGTTTTGTTTTTGTTGTAAGATGATATATTTTCCAAAAGATTATCATTCAAGATATTTTCATTTAAGATTCTTTCCAATGTGTTTATTTTAAACTGTAGTTGATCATCGTATATATTATCGATCGCTTCGATTTTCATCGATTGATTTGTTTTCGTATTGAGTTTCACTCCAGATAATAATTGTTTATTTTTGGAACTTGTCTTATTTGTATTTTTTAATGATGAGTCTTTATCTTTATTGGCGTTGGAACTTAGTTCATCAATTATATCGTCGTCTTGATTTTCTTTAATTTCTTTTTTGCAAGATTTTTTTAATTTTCTCTCATCACTCAAATTATTATGTTCGATTTGCGTACTACATGCCCTCGTACTGATTTCACTTTCCTCGTTTTTCTGTTTTAATTGGTCTTCGTGTAATCCATTGGATTGTTGCAAAGTTTTATCAGAACTTTTCTCGTTTTGTTTATGTTTTCTTTTTAATTTTTTCTCCATAATTTTTTGCAGTTTTTCTTTTGGAATATCTTTTTCCCTTTTTTTAATAGCGTTGACATTTTCTCCTTTCGACTTAGAATTCTTTTTAGATTTACTTTCGTGTAGTTTTTCGTTCAAATCGGTCAACCATTTTATTTCACTATCTTCAAGTCTCAATATGTAAAGCAGCATTTTCATTTTCTGTAGTACTTTATCGGAAATATCATTTTCACGTTCACTCGTGCTTTTTATAATATTTTCTAATAAATCTATTATTTTTTCTGTATTTTTCGTCAGTATCTTTTGATTAAGAATACATTCCGCATTCTTTTTCATTACATCTTTGAAAAACTTAATGTAGTTGGGTGATTTTATCGAGTTATCGAAATAAAATGTTGACGGTTGGAACATTCGAAATACTGCACGGCCTATGTCGGTGTTATTATTTTTGTGATTTTGAGTTTTCAAAAGTTCTTGCACTCTAGAAAAGAGATTTCTCTCGTAGGAAGATATATTTTGAATATCTTTTTGAAAATCTATCATATCGTCAATCATGCTATGCCCGGTGGTTGTATATTGTCTTTCAGGTATAAAGAAATTCATATCTATTCCACCGGTCATTTCTATTAAATTATATATCTCAATTGAACTTTGCGAGTTTACGATTTGAGATAAAAATAAATGGAAACATGTGTATTTATTTTGAAACAAAATATCAGCAATTAGATTTCCGATCTTTTTCAAATCATTTTTTATTTGTATGAAAAATTCAATATCACCGTTCTCAATTTCTGTTCGTTTGGATAATGACTCCACGTGGGACAAAGAATCACGTAAGCTTGTGATTATTTTCTTTGTATTACTCGGAGCTGAAAGCAGCAATAGTTCACTTACTTCATTTGATAACTTTGGTGAGTCTAAAGTGTTTTTCAAACACTCTCCTATGACTTGTAACGCTTTTGTTATAACAACTTTTCCCTCAAATTCTTGGAAATCTACATTTACAGCCAAATTTGTAGCATCATTCATCATTTGCAGAGAATACACATCTCGGACTCGTTTAAAGTCATCGTATAATTCTTGGAATTCTGGACAAGCCTTTATAATATTTATTACAGCCGCGTCACGTTTAAGTCTCGCTTTCTGGTTTAATATTTTCAAGGATGTTACTCTAACCTTAACTATTATGTCCTCGAGTACTTTAGAAAAGTTCAATAAATGTTTCATCATTTTTTCCTTTGGAAGAAAAAACTTATAAAACAAATTGTTAGCATCTTTTTTAATATGAGCGTAAACAAATATTATTAGACAAAATTCTATTTCTTCCCACGGCAGAGTATCGTAAGTTAATTTAATTTGACGCTTCAATAAATAAACGTTTTGAGCTATGGACCTAAAAATCAATAAGAAATATTCATTGACATCTTCCGATTTGAAATGTTCCTCTTGCAACAATTTTATATTATTTATCACTAGAGAAAGTCTCGCTTCAACATTATCTGCGGTGGTTCCTTCGCCTTCATCCGAGCCATCGTGATAAAATCGAAGACTTAACAATTTTTCTTGAACACAATAATCCATTTCTAGTGTGATTGGAACATTTTTCAGTTTCAATTCTTCGTAAGTTTGAGAAAGAAGATGATCTAACTCGGAGGGATATTTTTGGAAATACCTCAAAGGCCATTTGTTTATGAGTGTTTCTACCATTTTGATATTGCTTGATCGTATCGCGTAGTAAAAGGCGCTATGACGCTCTTCATCGACATTAAATGGTGAAATAACACGATCATTGTCTTTTATTTCATACTTTTTGCTTAAAACACTTTCATAGTTATCAAGAATATATGCGAGAACGTCTTCTTTTCCATATTTGCAAGCTAATGTTATTAAACTATTTAGAGTTACGGGCTCGTTCTCTTCATTGTAAGACAGTAACATTTCCTTACTAGCGACGTCGAGGAGTACATTTATTATTTTATTAAGTTCTTTCAAATAACTTATATTTCCACCTTTCACTGCATTTACGAACTCTTTCAAGATATCCCAGTACAAATGTTTAATGTTCACATCACCATATTGATTTAGCTCAATCATGATATCTTCTTGATTTTTAGCTGTTAACTTCGCAATTATTAGATTTCTTTCACAACTCGTCAAAGTAAAATCGCACATTGTTGAAATAGTTAATCTTCTGTTGTACACTAAAAACACCGAACAAATGGCTTCAATCACCGGCTGTTGTTTTTTACAGGCGTTAGATAGTAACTGACTTGTGTTATCTTCAATTATCTATTTGATAAACTGCTAGACTCTTATCTCTGAATTAATCATTTATACGTATGAGTCAAAGTAATGTATCATTTCCTTTTTCATAACTTTTAATATTTGTGAAACGCCTAAACCAATTTACAAGCATGATAATATGAAGGGTACGTAGGCTCTAAACAAACCTTTATTCAGCGATTCTATGGGGCGCAGGAGAATGGGGAGACAGATATTAAGATGGTTGGATGGTGTGATGGAAGATTATGGGTGGTGTATGCAACTTTAGAAACCACTTGGAGGCAACCCTTTTTGGAAGGTCTTATCAAAATTCATGATTTTATATGAACACTCCATGCATATACTACACTACACCTAAATAATGTGACTTGGATATATCAGTAGATGAAAAAGGTGTCTGTGTACATAGTTCGTCTTTCCTTGGTGAGTTTTTTTGCGGTTTTCTTACCCAATACGTTTTTCTTAACAAATGCAGATACGGGTAACTACTCGTAACTAATCTAATTTACACTTTACTTTTTTTGCAATGTTTTTGATAATATTGGGTTCGAATCCCGAGTTAGCGTGCCCTTAGGAAGAGTCTACTCTATAAACGGCGCTATACAAACTGTCATTTTATTATAAAGATTATAATTATTATTGTCACATTTTAGATGGGGCTGGGCTATGTATGATATATCTAATTTTTCAAATTACCCTCGTATGTACGAGTATATCTTTCTAAGCAGTCCTGTAGTCCGAAAATTGTATAGCTCTTCCGGACAGTTGCTCAAATAGATGGAATACATTTTATATGCCTGTACCGACCTTCAGGTCATATGTGAGTTCACTTTCTGTAATTCGTGAAAACAGTGGCGTTTCAACCTTTCGCAAGGACGCGGCCTGTGCCCCGTGCGCTGTTATGAATTATTTAAGAGGAGCATCCGCCTACCGTCCAAAGCAGAAACACAAGGAAAATAATCAATAATATGGCTACGTAGGATGGTAACCAATCGCATCGAAGGAAAGTATCATTATTTGAGATAACGGCATTTTTAATTCAAGGATGTTTTCACGGGAAATTCGGAATAGCAGGTTGAAGGCAATAATTTATTTACACGACACAAATTGAGTTGTTTTTCTAACACTCCAAACGGTTGATTCTACCGATTTTTAGAAATTAATTAGTCATTAGGGATAAGTGGAAACATTATATATTTCTTATGGTACCCTGCAGCGTTGGTGATTCTGACAAATTGAAGAGCGTAGCTGGGAGACATGTTATCCAGTTTAGGTTCATTGAAGTAGTCACTGGACTCACAGTTCGCTATTACACGTGTTGGTAACATTACCACACATGAACAGACAACACTCCACGCATGTGAATATTGTTACCTCACAAACGCTTTTCCCAGACTAAGACACTTTTTACTTTCGAAGGTCCCGGGTTGAAGTCAAGTGTCTTACCAACTAGGTCATGGAGATTGTCTCATGTGAACTTAAGACTGATGTATTAAGTAAGATTAAAAAGAGCACTCTGAGGTGATTTTGTCATGTATTGGGTTGATGCAAAAGTTCGTCTTTATTATTTACTATTTTTCATCATGGTTATCAAGGCCGATGTATGGGTGGCGCACGAGTTAACGGAGAAAAATTTGATAGACCTAATTTCTGCTTGCGGTCATCTATTGAAGCGCAACGAAATCAATCCATTTTTAAAGCGGATGATTACAGGTGTTGAAAAATGGATTGTGTATAATAATGTTAAGCGTAAGAGATCATGGTCTAAGAGCGGATATGCCCCTTCAACCAGCGCCAAAGCGAGTTTACATACGAAGAAGGTTATGCTATGCATTTGGTGGAACTGAAAGGGAATCGTTTATTATGAGCAGTTACTTGAAAACCAGACCATTAATTCGAAGAAATACTGTTTACAACTAAGTTAATTAAAGCGAGCAATCGACCAGAAGCGGCCTGAATTAGCCAACAGAAAGGGTAATGCGTTCCATCAATACAATGCTAGGCCACACGTACTATATCTATGCCCACCCGACACAAACGTTTACAATTTAACTGGGATGTTTTGGTTCATCCACCGTACTTTCCTGACCTTGCGCCCTCCGACTATCATTTATTTATAGGTAGATCGCTACAAAACAGCTTAGATGGTAAAAACTTTTCTTTCTTGGAAGACTTGAAAAATCATCTGGATCAGTTCTTCAGCCAGAAACCTCAAATATTCTATGAGCGCGGGATTATGCAGCTATCAGAGAGATGGATAAAGGTCGTCCAACAGAACGCCACATACTATATTGGTTAAATGTATTTTTTAGTAAATAAACTTTTTCTTCATTTTTTTTATAAAAAGTGGGACGGACTTCTGCAGAAACCCAATAGAACAAATGAATAAATGAAAGCTAAGTAAAATACATGTACAGTGAAAATGTGACTATAAGACATGGTTAAGGAAGACCAAGAATAGTATGGTTGGATCAAGTAAATGATATTTGGAAATGAGGTTATGTAAAATGTCAGAGCAATAGTTTATTCGTTACACATGGCCAAACTCAAATCAAAGTTCTATTCTTCATATTATTTAATACATTGGCCTTAAGTTCGTATTCATCCTGAATCTCTTCATTACGTCATACATTAAGTCAGGGACCCTAAACCACGGCCCGCGGGTCAGATTCGGCACGTTGAATGAGTTTATACGGTCCGTGGATGCTTTGTAAAAAAAACCAGTACGGCTTGACATTATTAAAAAGTTCCTTGAGACAGTAACTTCCACTTATTCATACTTTATTATGGTCAAAGCTTGTGTATATATACTGGGTGGTCAACAAATTTAAATGAAAACAGTACGGCTCTACATTATTAAAAAGTTCCTTGAGACAGTAACTTCCACTTATTCATCCTTTATTATGGGCAAAGCTTGTATATAACATACATGGTATTATGGGTGGTCAAATTTTTTTAATAAAAACAGTACGAAAAGACATTATTAAAAAGTTCCTTGAGACAGTAACTTCCACTTATTCATCCTTTATTATGGTCAAAGCTTGTATATAACATATATGGTATAATGGGTGATCAAAAAATTTAAATTAAACCAGTACGGCTCTACTTTATTAAACAGTTCCTTGAGACAGTAACTTCCACTTATTCATCCTTTATTATGGTCAAAGCTTGTATATAACATATATGGTATAGTGGGGGATCAAAAAATTTAAATTAAACCATTACGGCTCTACTTTATTAAACAGTTACTTGAGACAGTAACTTCCACTTATTCATCCTTTATTATGGTCTAAGCTTGTATATAACATATATGGTATAATGGGTGGTCAAAATTTTTAAATAAAAACAGTACGGCTCTACTTTATTAAACAGTTACTTGAGACAGTAACTTCCACTTATTCATCCTTTATTATGGTCAAAGCTTGTATATAACGTATATGGTATAATGGGTGGTCAAAATTTTTAAATAAAAACAGTACGGCTCTACTTTATTAAAACGCTCCTTGAGACAGTAACTTCCACTTATTCACCCTTTATTATGGTCAAAGCTTGTGTTTATATACTGTGTGGTCAAAAAATTACTTTACAATTTATATTGGCTAGCATTTTGGTTTTGTTAATTTAAAGTTTATGTTTGACAGTCGAACAGTGTAAACATAGTCAATTTGTTATGAAATACTTCGTAATTCTACAATGCGTTATTATTATGATAACGAACTACGAAAATAAGTCTTCAACTATCGCATTCTGGTAATGAGTAAGAAAGAAGCTTGATAACCGCACGGCGTTCAATTTTCAACATCTCAGAATATAACGAAACATCCCGTCTTCTGTCAGCTCTAATTGACATATTACTGAGGTTAGAAGTATCAACTTAAAATTGTAATATTGCATGACCATGCAGTGGATGTGGCAAGCGTGGTATCTGTCCATACACGCTCTAGCATGTTCAGGCCGGAAACTTATGGTCTTTAGTGGTTTATACACTTGTACAAAATAATGTACGTCCCTTTTCAATACGGACCACTTAACGTTTTGAATATGTTATTTATTCTTCTGTGTACGGGGCGATACATGTTTCATCTGGCGAATTTATTTCTACACAGAAATTTCTTCCAAATAACCAACAATCTTAATGTGGTCCTCTACTCAATAAATTTGAGGACGTCTGCACTTTTTCAATGCGTATTCACCCAAATTTGAGTGTTGCCAGTCAGTGAGCAATAAGCTGATTTCATTAATTGAGATAAATACGAGTAAGTTCTAGAAGCTCATTATAGTAAGCTTATGAGTACATTATCAAAACTGGAACAATACCACCTTTATCAAAAAGTTTTATTAACAAAAAATATTTATTATCCCGATTCTCGTCTCCTTTGTCCCTTCGGATATTAATGTGAATTAGAGTGTGGAGTCTAAAAACGAATGTCATTAAGTATTCTAAACAATTACTTCGAAAATTTTATTATTATCGATTGATTTCGGCTTCAAATTGGATTCTCCATAGTCAAGTATTGATTTGGCCGGAAGGAAAGTGTAGCTTGGCGCGGGCCCAACGGACTGTGACGTCACGGAACGGGGTCATGAATTTGTGTGGATGGGACAGTTTCAATTAAGTCTAACTTCAGCCTTATGACGGCATAAAAAATAACATTATTCTGTTTCAATAAGTGGTGCGCTTTGGCTATTCTGCGTATCTCTCATTTCACCCTGAATTTAGTGTCTGCAAATAAAAAAGTGAATCTTTGTAAGTAATAAAGTGTATCTTTGTAGGCAATAAAGAAGTTCTTTTTTACTTGATGAGTTAACGTACTACCAACACTAGCAGACGTTCTTCAACGTATTGATATAAACTTCTCATATTTGTTGTTAATCAGATGAAAATTCCTTCTAAGGATGTGTAAAAACAATTAATAAACACTTGTCAATTGTTACATCTACTTACATTATATCCCATCACGTCATGCTCCTTACGGGCTATGCAGAAAGGATCGAGCGCCGCACATTTCGCTCCTTACAGATGTTTATCGCCCATACCACATCCATAGTTCGGCTCACACAACTCTTTCTATTCTTTAAACTTTTCACCTTAACCTCTTTCAATTAACTAACATGCTCTTTCCATGAGATTCTCTGACGTTTTTTTCCTTCCTCCTCTTCATTCAGCCATATATATTTTCCTGGTTATGCTATTCTCCCTCACATCCACACCCTTTCCTTATAGAGACATTTCTAACTTTATCTATTGATCTTTTCCCACAAATCCTTCTCAACAATCGCATCTTAACTGCAAATAACAACAAGTATTTTCATTTGTTTTGTAAAAAAAGTACAAAAATTATAAGAAAGAGTGCCTATCGATGGGACAGGGTGACGTTTTCATTGGAGCTTTGAGTGTCCTTTTTTTCGTGTTGGGTGGTTGATGTTTGTTTATATAGAGGCACCGTTTGTTTCTCCTCACTGTATGGTGTTATTATTGAAGAAGTTATCTGGTGCGATGGGCAAGGATTTTTGAAGTTGTCGTGGAAAGGTGGTTTTTCCTGCTGAGATGGCTCGCCCTCATTCTACAGAAATAAGTAAACTCTCCGCAATGGGAGAAAAGAATGAATCTGACAAAAATGATTATATTTTCATACCATAAATCATAACAATAAATAAAAAAACGCAATAATTAATTAGTTTGAAAAATAAATGGCCTTATTTGATATTTCAAGAACCTTCCTTACAATTCCTGAGTTCTTTTACTTTGATATAATGCGTTTCAAAATTGGAATATTTACGTTACGCCGTAGCTTTTGCATATGTTTTGTTTAATTTTTACTCCACGATCACAGTATGTTTGGTTTCATTTTCGACTTCACGGCATGAGGCAAATTATATATTGTAATAAGGTGGTTCCTGTGATGTGTACAGGACACTGAAGTGCATAAAAAAGCAATGTATTGTACGACACGGAAAGTATAAAATAACCAAATACAGTTTACTGAATCCCATCAACAATACAAGACTCAAGTAGAAAAAAGTCTGTTTCAAGTGCAACAATAATAAGACATTAAAGGCCAGATTGCAAAAAAGTTTCTTAAAATGGAATATCCAGTCTCCAAGTCAAGCTCTAAGATTGTGGAAATATCGGAGAATGGCCCTCCTAAACTCAATAACATCTGCATTAAAAATATTTACCAAACCAGACAGAGTTACTCAATTGTTTAATTCTCACAATTGATGAATTATATTGTGCAACTGCCGTTAGCAAATTGCGATTCACACATTTAAATTTTTTTTAAACCCGGTCTTTTTACATTAAATATAGCGCGATCTTTATATCCACTTTTATCCATATTTTATGCATCGTTTTGAAATTTTACGGGTTTTTATATACTGTTTTGAAATTTTTCGGGTTTTTATGCGCCATTTTGAAATGTTACGGGTTTTTATGCGCCGCACAGTGTTCGGATTGACCAATCTAGAGGGACAAAATTATTTTTCATATAATTTGACATTAATTATGTTACATTTTAATAATTAGAGGTTAGGAAATATAAAGAAATGGTTTTTAATTGAATAATAGGTATACATTTATCAAATAAAAAATAATACATTGAGAATAAGACAAATTTAGAAACGTTAAAAACTTAATACTTATGAAAAAAATATACAAAAATTACTTTTATTTTTAATAGCATTAGAAAATCACTTTCATACACATGTTTAACTTTTTTGGGTAATTTTTAATAAGACCTATATACGGATCAGAAGAATCTAATAAATATCAGAAGAAACTAAATAAATCGTAATTTTTCCTAACACGCGAAGTTTTTTAAGTGTGGTGTTCCCTCATTTTTCTAATTTCTTTATTTTTGCCCTCTGCTGCCTCTTCAGACATTTGTTCAATGGGAATCAAACAAGAATCGATGATCTCGGCACCGTGCGTCAATATTTTGTGCAAGGCTGCAGGTATATTGTACCACATGTATAATGATATGTATAACATTTTTGTTTCCTTAGCGTCATTTTCAAATTTTGCTGTTCAAAATATGTTACAATTATGCTCTCTACTTCTGGATCACAATTGTTTTTTCTCTTCTAAAACTCGATCATATGATGGATACAAATTGAAACTTCTTTCAGAAGCTTCCTGTTGGATATTTTTATACTACATCATCGTAAATTTGTTTGCAATGAACAATGTTAAAGCTTCTTCTGGGGAGTAAGGATTTTGTGTTGGAGTTGTGAAAATTTGTTTCTTGGCCTTTTTATAACTCGTTGCTCTTCTCGGTGATGCAGTCGACATCTCTTGTATTGAATTTACCCCATCAAGTCTACCACTGACTCGAACACTAACTCCAGCTGCATATGCCAATTCTTCCTTCGTGTAGCTGGTAACCAAATCACGTAATTTTCTCCTTTTTGATTCGGATGAACATTCACGAAATGTTTTAGCTGTACGACCTGCCTTATTAATTGTCTGCATTTGAGAAGAAAACTCTAAATCTTCACACAACCAAGGTTTGTGGAATTTTAAAAACAAATCCAAACGTCTTTGTTTTTGTACCCATTTTTGACAAAATTTTCTCATTCGGTTTTTACAAAAACTTTTAATCTTATAACAGAACTTCAGCTTCTTTATCATCTTGAATAATGTAAAACGTTTTTACAAAATCGTAAACACGCTGAATGCGGTGTTTCGAAGCGTTAGAACGTCATACTTCAAAAATACTCATTCTCGTAAGTCTGGTCCCTCTAAGAAAAAAAACAGATATACTATATTTACGAAATTGCAGTAAATGGTAAAAGTTTTTATTTATTTAAACTTAGTTTCATAGCCTTACGCCATCTTACACATAACTTACATCTTGTTAAACTTTGAACTCATTAAAATACGTGGGATGAAATTTCATGAATTTGTTATTGTTACAAAAATAATCTATAGTATGAATATATTAATATTATGATGACATATATAAATGAATAAATACCTGTAGAACACGATGCCATCACAAAAATTATTTTCAATCCCTTTTTAAAACACTGTTAACATGGCCAAACTTCGGAAGTCAGGAATGTACTAAAATAAATATTTTATACCTGCGACATAAAGCGTCACTTTGTCCCGTTATAAAAAATAAAACACGTGTTTCATGAAAAATCTGGCAATTGTATCTTATCAATAGGTTTATATGACACAATAAAACGGCATTTTTTTATGTAAAGTAATGATTTTCATTTTTAGAATTTTGTCCCTCTAGATTGGTCAATTCGAAAACTATGCACCGTTTTGAAAATAGAAAAAAATGTTGTTTTTTTACTGTGATTGATTATGTTTTACTACCGATAAGAAAAAAACGCGACACACATAAAAAATATATATGTACAATGTACCTATAGTGATAGTTCAGTAAATCATTATAAGTAAAATATGGTTTAAAAAATCGTAACGGTGATACGACTCTCGACGATGGTGTCCGATCTGGAAGGATGATTGTAACTGATGGCCAAATTAAGGGTTTGATCGAGAATACCCTTGTGCAACATAAGTACTGAAAATATATTAACAGAATAAAGTTACATCTAAATATAAAAAAAAGCATTTGGCATAAGACCTAAAAATACGATATCCCTTTCCGAACAACCTGTCATTTGGCTTTTATCCGGTTTTATTTTTTAGTATGTAACTATAATTTTTTAAACTGCTTATTGTCATGATGATATATTTTTTCCTCCAGCCAATCAAAATTATTCTAAAATCAAACTTGTATTCCCATGAAAAAAAAAACAGATTTCGAAATATTTTTTTAGTTATCATTGAGAATCAAATCCAATACTCTAAAATGGAACATAATCGTATCACCACTCAATAAAGAAGGTCATTATCATAGTATTATAGATAATTCAGCCAGAATACTCATTTTGCAATAGTGTAAGTACGAGTATTATAAAGTGAAAATGTTCGTCAGCTTTAATTAGATTGCACATAAAAATAAAATTAATATAAGATTATTTAACATATTAACGTATCATAATTACAATGCCAATTAATAAAGTTTTAAAATAATAGTGGATGGAGTGTTAATAAATTCTAGGAAACTTTTAGTTATAACAAAGTACTCGTACAATCTAAGCTTTCGAAAAATTTTGAATTAAACATTACATTAGACAAAAATCGCACTCCTAATTTCGACATGGTAGTGTTTTTCTAATCACCGAGTATTTTAACAATACAAATGGCGCTCTGCGCGAACCAATCGTGTGGCATTCTTAAACCAATACCACTACATAAGTTGTGTAATACTCACACTATTGCAAAATGAGTATTCTGGCTGAATGATCTATAATAATACATTTATGTTTAATAGCCGAACAACGGGGAAAAATTGTCGATGTACTGTGAAATATTGCAATGTCAAAATTTCTCACGTTCGTTTTATTTTTTTTTTTTGAGATATATACTAATGTTTTCTATAAAATAATCAAATTCGATTAAGATCACTATCAAAATGACATGCAGCTGATTTTGATTTGATTAAGGGGGTTGTTAAATAATGCCCATCGAATAGCCAAATAAGATATGCAAAAAAAAAACGATCCACTTACACATTCGTTTGATATAAATTTAAAGTTTATAATACTTTTTTCTATCCTAACATCCTTCGAAAGTAAAAATGCGTGTTACTGCAGGTATCAAGATCAACGGGGAACTTATAATATAGATTTTTTTTCAAATCAATCGCAAAATCTTCAAAATTGATTATATGCAGTAATGTGTTAATAAGTTTATACCGTGATGTAAGTGAAGCCTGGACGTTGAAAGGGAATGATAAGAACAGAACAAATGATTATATGCAGTAATGTGTTAATAAGTTTATACCGTGATGTAAGTGAAGCCTGGACGTTGAAAGGGAATGATAAGAACAGAATAAATGATTATATGCAGTAATGTGTTAATAAGTTTATACCGTGATGTAAGTGAAGCCTGGACGTTGAAAGGGAATGATAAGAACAGAATAAATGATTATATGCAGTAATGTGTTAATAAGTTTATACCGTGATGTAAGTGAAGCCTGGACGTTGAAAGGGAATGATAAGAACAGAATAAATGATTATATGCAGTAATGTGTTAATAAGTTTATACCGTGATGTAAGTGAAGCCTGGACGTTGAAAGGGAATGATAAGAACAGAACAAATGATTATATGCAGTAATGTGTTAATAAGTTTATACCGTGATGTAAGTGAAGCCTGGACGTTGAAAGGGAATGATAAGAACAGAACAAATGATTATATGCAGTAATGTGTTAATAAGTTTATACCGTGATGTAAGTGAAGCCTGGACGTTGAAAGGGAATGATAAGAACAGAACAAATGATTATATGCAGTAATGTGTTAATAAGTTTATACCGTGATGTAAGTGAAGCCTGGACGTTGAAAGGGAATGATAAGAACAGAACAAATGATTATATGCAGTAATGTGTTAATAAGTTTATACCGTGATGTAAGTGAAGCCTGGACGTTGAAAGGGAATGATAAGAACAGAACAAATGATTATATGCAGTAATGTGTTAATAAGTTTATACCGTGATGTAAGTGAAGCCTGGACGTTGAAAGGGAATGATAAGAACAGAATAAATGATTATATGCAGTAATGTGTTAATAAGTTTATACCGTGATGTAAGTGAAGCCTGGACGTTGAAAGGGAATGATAAGAACAGAATAAATGATTATATGCAGTAATGTGTTAATAAGTTTATACCGTGATGTAAGTGAAGCCTGGACGTTGAAAGGGAATGATAAGAACAGAATAAATGCGGTAGATTATAATGTTTCATAGACTTAGAAATGATCGGATAAAGGATAACTGTTTGTTAGAGATGGATCTTATAAGTAGAATTAAGAAAGGAATATTGAGATGGTTTGGCCGTATTGAGAGAATGAGCTGCGAAAGACTTGAATTTTTTTTCTTTGTCTGTAATAAATGGATAGAGAGGGAAATTTAGACCGAGGAAAGAGTGCAACGAGATAGTTGAAGATATTTTAACTGAAGGAAAGGTAAATAGTATGATAACCAGGAGAGCATGTATTACATGCTCGTATATGATGAGGCGAGAGCTGTGTGCATAGATAGAAAAGTGTGGAGGTCTATTATCTCTGCCTAGCCCAAAGGAACATGGCGTGAAGGTATGTATATATGTTTATATAATATTTATAAAAGGCGTTTTGTAATAGGTCATTTATAATCGGTAAATTATAATAGGTCATTTATGATATAATCGGTAATTTATAATAAGTAATTTATAATAGGTAATTTATAATAAGTAATCCCTCGACGAGTATGATTATCATTCTATTTCATGTACTCGGTGGTGGCTTAAAATATATTAAAGTTTTTAGAAGCAATGTGTACTAGTTAGACATCACAGGGAAGGAAGGGTTAATGAAGGAAGGGATAACACACTGGACACATGAAAGTCCAGTGCGTTACCGCGCGGCCATGCACATCAAAGCTTGCTTAAGTAGACCTGTAACCAACGCTTATTTTGCCTCAACCGATGCTGTCATTGTCTAACAACGATTAACATTCACCCTATTCACGCTAAACAAGCGGGCGCCAAATATTATGTTTCTAGCGGATTCACTTCCGAACTTGTTTTACTGATAAACCTTTTTACATCTGAAATAATGTTTTGGTGTAGCTTATCATAAATACTTACAGCACTATTCAGTAACGCATAAATTGCGCTGTGTAAAAAAATCTGCCTAACGAAATATTGCTACAGATTAAATCTGCCAGTCGTTTTGGAACCTTGTACTTCTTGCCATCAGAATCTTAGATTTGATCTTGATAAAGTGCAACAGTTCGCGCACAACAAACCGATACACGCACGGGTGTTTTCCATCCGCAAGATCGCTGACTATCGTCGTATAACAAATCGATCAATAATTCCCTGGACTAACTACTAAAACATTTGTTTGCCATAATTCTACTTTATTCATCAACATAGTTTCCTTCAAGAGCGATACATTCATTCCAACGCTTTCCTAACTTTTCTATGCCAGCCGTGTAGAACGATTTATCTTTGGTTTCAAAATAGGCGTTAGTTTCGGCAATCACTTTTTCATTGGAGGCAAATCTCTTTCCCTGGAGTATTTTTTTGAGGTCTGCGAACAGCCAATAGTCACTGGGGGCCAAATCTGAAGAATACGGTGGGTGCGGAAGCAATTCGAAATTCAACTCATGCAATTTGGCCATCGTTACCGTCAACTTGTGACACGGTGTTTTGTCTTGATGAAAGAGAACTTTTTTCTTCTTCATGTGGGGCCGTTTTTTTTGCAATTTCTGCCTTCAAACGCTCCAATAACGCTATGTAATATTCGCTATTGATGGTTTTTCCCTTTTCAAAGTGATCGATTAATATTATACCATGCGCATCCCAAAATACGGAGGCCATAACCTTCCCGGCCGACTGTTGAGTTTTTGGTCGCTTCGAACGACTTTCACCGGCCGCTCTCCACTCAGCTGACTGCCGATTTGATTCCGGAGTATGGTGGTGGATCATCCAATGTCACATACCGACGCAAAAACTCCTGTTTATTTTGCGTAAACAGTGCCAAACAGCGCTCTGAATCATCGATGCGTTGTTGTTTCTGTTCCATTGTGAGCAAACGCGGCACCTATTTTGGAAAAAGCTTTTTTTTGACCAAATATTCATGCAAAATAGTGTAAACACTACCAAATGATATATTTAGGATATCAGCTATCTCACGCAACTTTACTTTGCGATTTTCCATTACGATTTTAAGAGGGTTTTTTTATGTTTTCTGGTGTAACATTTGGACGACCAGACAGTTCAGCATCATTTGTGTCTGTACGACCGCGTTTGAAATCAGCATACCATCGACAAATGGTTGTTTCCCACGGAGCAGAACCCAGATAACACTTTTCAAGCCTCCACTGAGTTTGAACGGTATTTTTTCCCATTAAAAAGCAATGTTTTATCAACACACGAAAGTCGTTTTTTCCCATTGTTTTGAAAATAGCAAAAGCGTCACTAAAACCACTGTAACTCAATGACACAATTTCATGAAAGTTTGACACGTAACTTCTAAAGGTTGTTAGTAACTGATAATGGTATGGATTTGTTATTAGAGGCGCCATCTGTTGGGTAGTCCCGGGAATTGTTGATTGATATAGGACAATTTGTTTTGTTTAAAACAGGTTTCAACTTACTAGAGAACAACATTGGAATACTATTATACCTGACAATATTCGTAGGTGCATACATAACATATGATAAATGTATATGATAAATGACATTTTTAGTTGTTCGAGGGGGAAACTGAATTCAGAAATATTTTGTATTTATTTCTCAATGTTGATTTTATATTAAACATGATTAAATAAAAAACAACAATGAGAATCACTTTCGTATTATAATGGACAACGGTGAACGATACGGATTAGACACAAGTATGTTATGTTGCTTAATACTTTTAGACCCGATCGAAATCATAACAACCTTTCCCAGTTCCCGGCTTGTTTTTGAAGAATTCTGATTTTTGTGAAGGGTTTGCTAAAATTACTATGCACGTAACTTTTTGAAATATTGTAATAAAACTGTATATATTTGTTTAAAACACTTGGATAATTTAGTCTAGAGTGGTAATTCTGTCAACATCCCCTTTAGTCTAGAGTGGTAATTCTGTCAACATCCCCTTTTGTGATTATCTACATCATGTTCCTCGCGAATTTATCGGGTCTTACTTCTTTTCTTGCACTTAACACATGTCTTGCGAGTTCTGCAGAGTATGAGTATTTATTTTTTTGTAAGGTGATGGAATACGTATCAACACATCTTTAGACACGTTCTTTGATAACCTGTTTGGAAGATCCTGCTAAATCGTTATTCTATTTGAAGCTGGAAACTGTAGTTGGTCTCCAGATTCATATATCAAAATCTTCAATTTATGATATTTTACTGCACATTGAGAACGCGATGTCAGAATTTATGCATATTTTTATTGTCCAGGGTATTTACTATCCATGTAAGAAATCAGAAATCAAGAGACTATCGTTTAAAGGTTGAATTGTTTACAAAAATATTTACCAGATGTCAGTAATACGTTCTTTTTTTGGAAAAGGCATCGATAATGTGAAAATACGGGACCGAGACTTAACGTAAATCAATTTTATCCCGTTAAAACACGAGAATCGGAACAGAGACTGTTAAGGTCAGAGTAAAATTTGATTGAAGATAATTAACCTCCGTAGACTAGTTGATAAGACACTTTTCTTCCGACCCGGGTGTTGTGGATGCGATTCCCGTTGGCAAAAAGATTTTAAAAGAGGATTCCAGTTTGATTTTCATTTAAGGCCTGTTTATTAACATTTTTGGTAGGTTGTAAAAGATTGCCACAGGACTATTCTTCTCAAAACGAATAATATTTTTCCTTGATCGGTTGTCACATTGTGCCGACAATGTTATTTTTAAAGCGGAACAGTCATAAAACGGTACTGTTGCAAATACCGTATTCGGGATGCTGTATTCGTATAGTGTATACCGACTGACATTCTTGTACGATTTTACTAGGGCAGGGATGACGAACTTATTTCTTTAAGCGTGTGAAAGAATATGCCAAAATGTTTTTAAAAAAAACTTCGCGTGTCAGATAAGTAATACGAAAATTAAAATAAAGAATCAAAACATGTGTTCACACAATTAGGTTTATTGTAAATATACTAAAATATTACGTACCATATGTTTTTTGTTGTTGTTTATCTAATGCAAATTTTATAAATTCGCAGTTTATAACTGTTGGAGACTTTTGTTGAACAATACATGCTGCAGTCAAATCTATACCAAGGCGATTTCTTATGTTCGATTTGATAAAAATTCAACGAAAATAATTGTTCGCAAAGATACGTTAAACCAAAAATGGTCAAAATAGCGATTGTTAATTTTTTCGTTGATTTCGTTTCACTACAAGACTCTTGGAGACAAAAAGCCCCCTCTATCTCACGTTTGGCCGAAATCTTTATCTTTCTCACTCGCTCACATACGAGTATAGAGTGGCTAGCGCGCATGATACACAAGGGGCCCGTGTCGCGTATGTGTATTGTACTAGAGATGGGAAATAGTAGTTCATTAATATGAATGAATCTTTTTCGGTCGTTCAGTAGGTTAGTCAAAAAGTTTTGAAAGCGGAAATGAAAATACATTTTTTTGGGGGTAAATCACTTTTATTGCTCAGTATAGTCTCCCATAAGATCAATACACTTGGTCCAACGATCTTCCAACTTTGTTGTCCCATCACGGAAGTGACTTTCTGGAAGGCCTGCGAAATACTCCTCTACGACGGCTATAACCTCTTCGTTTGATGAAAAATGCTTTCCACGAAGGAGTTTTTTGAGGTGTGAGAACAGCCAGAAGTCAGAGGGAGCTAAATCTGGCGAATAGGGTGGATGCTGCAACAATTCGTACCCCAATTCACTGATTTTCGCGATGGTTTTTTGAGCTGTGTGAGCAGGTGCATTGTCTTGATGAAAAATGATTTTTTTCTTCTGCAAACCGGGTCTTTTTTCACAATTTTTTTCTTACCAGTTTGGATTGTCTTACCAGTTTGGAGATAATCTATCAATAAAATTCCTTTTGCATCCCAAAAAACTGACGCTAACACCTTCTTGGCCGATTTCTGGACACGAACTCGCTTCGGAGCCAAAGTGACTGGTTCACACCACTCTTTAGCCTCTTGTTTTGATTCAGGATCATGGTGTTAGACCCAAGTCTCATCCATAGTGATGAATCGACGCAGAAAATCCTTTTTATCCTTTCGAAATTGCTCCAAATGTTGCTCAGAAAGTCGCATTCGAACGTGTTTTTGTTGCATTGTTAGCAAATGCGGCACCCATTGTGCACACAGTTTTTTGAAACCCAAAACTTCAGCCAAAATATGCCATGTTGTTCCATGTGAGATGCCTATGGTGTCAGCTATCACATTCACAGTCGATCGATGATCTTCCAAAACCATATCCTGTATTTTCGCTATGATTTCTGGTGTTGATACACTTTTTGGACGTCCTGAGCGTGGATCGTCTTTAACGCTTGTACGGCCACGCTTAAACTCCAAAACCCATCGGTGAACGGTTCGAGGGCAGAGTTGAAGATCTGAAAAGGTCGACAGCTCTCCCCATCCTATCTTCATTTCATATTTCACATTACTCATCAAAACTTTAATTCTTTATTTATCACTGTTTGTGTTTCTACTCATTACACAATTATATTTATTTTTTCCACAGCTATATCCTACTTTTTTACTGTCCACAATTATTCTTTCTATTTGTTCAATTCCTCCTATTAAGCAGCCATGAAGTCCGTCAAATCCGTCAAACCGAACTTCATCATTAAAACTCCACGCATCATTACTATAAAAACTAGTTCCGAACCAACCGAAACGCCCGCATCCATCCCCGTGACCTCGCCTATACCAGACCTCGCTAAGTCCCCGGACCGCTCAACATCCCCTGATCTGACCATCTCCACTTTCGAGGAAGCCTTCGAGCTCTTCAAGATGGAGACCACATCCAAAAAAGAGACAATGAAGATGGTAAAACTTCTTCGTGAACTCTTCAATAAAGGTGAGGTCTCGATTGAGGCCAAAAACCCTCCATCTATTTCACCCACTGTCTTGTCAGTGGTCCCTATCCCTATCACAACACCGCCGCGCCCCACCCCCACTTTTGACTCCCCACTTTCCCCGCCAATAATTATCATTCCGGATATTCCAGAAATGGACTGGCAATCTGTTGCCAAAAACCGTAAAAGGGCTCTTCAATCCCAAGAAAGCCCCCCCCTCGTCTGCCCCCAATCAGACCCGAAGCCAGCTGGTGCCACCGTGGCCCAAACCAGCAAAAAAATGAGAGGCCCACTCAGCCCTCCTCATCCCGCAGCCCCCGCCCCACCTCTAAATAATGACTCACGACCTCTACTTCAGATCAAAAAAGACCGCATCCCCCCCATCGTACTTCACAATTCCGCCAAATATGGAGACCTGAGAGCTAAACTCAGGTCTCAAAACATTCACTTCTCCTCGAAGGTGCAGCCCAATGGTGATCTTAAAATCACCACTGAAACCGTAGAGGCCTACCGCTCCCTAGTCCACATTACCGATTCTCTCGCCATTCCATACCACTCTTTCCATTTGGAGAGCGAGAAGCCCCTGCTAGCCGTCATCCGCGGCCTACCGACCCCTATCAGCGTCGAGGACATTTCAGATGAACTCAAATCACTCGATTATCCGGTTTTAAATGTGTATCGCATGAAAAACCGGAATCGAGTGGAACTCCCCATGGTCATCGTCAAGATGACAAGGGACTCTTCCGCAAAGCGCATCTTCACCGAACTCCACGGTGTACTCGATATTCGAGTCACAGTGGAGGAGCTGAACAAGCGCAAAGGCATGGGCCAGTGTCATCGATGCCAACAGTTCGCCCATTCCGCCGGCAACTGCCACGCCCCAGCCAACTGTGTGAAATGCGGTAGAACGCATCACACATCTGAATGCAGGAAGCCCGCGGACACTCCCGCCACCTGCTGTAACTGCGGAGGCCCACACACGGCCAACTTCAGAGGCTGCCCACGCTTCCCCAAGAGCAACCTCCCTTCAATCGCTCCCCACCACCACTTTCAGACCCCGCAGCCCTTACGCCCCCTCATGGATGGCATCTACCAACGCCCCTCCACCAACGCCCCCTTATCGAACGCCCCCTCGGCAAACAACGCCACACGGCGATTCCCCAACGCCCCCCAGAGTGCATCGAAACCAGTCACTTCCAACGCGTCATACGCGAACGTCGCAACTCATCGCCCCCTATTATCAACATCTACACCCCAAAACTACATATTGCCCGCCGCCCCCCCCCCAAATCGCGATCTCATTTTGAATAACTTAAAATCAGCCATCACCGAAGCAATGAACCTCCTCAACTACATCCAAGAACATGGCTCGCACCTATAAACCATCCCATATATCCGCCGCGTTCTGGAATGCAAACGGTTCCCTCAGAACACATAAACAAGAGGTCGAGGATTTCCTTCTCGAGCACAACCTGGACGTGTTGCTGATAACGGAAACGCATCTCAAACCGAGCTACCGTTACAGCATCCGTAACTACTACTGCTACAGAGACGACCGCCTCATCGGCAGAAAAGGCGGCACCGCAACTCTCATCAAAAGCACAATAGACCACTGCCACATCCCCTCCCCTTCCACCGTCAACATAGAATCCACATGCGTAGTGGTAAACACCGCCAATCACGGCCCTCTTAAACTTTGCGCGACTTATCTTCCACCTACCTCCCCACTTGTCGAGTCTGAATTGGACTCATTCCTCGCAGATAATATCCCCACCATCATGGCGGGAGATCTAAATGCTAAACACCCCTTCTGGCACAGCCGCACTTCCAACACTCACGGTAATAAACTTGACGAAATCTCCTCCCGGAAAAGATACTTCGTGGAAGGACCCACGTCTCCCACCCTCTATCCACTAATAGACAATCATCGCCCTGATGTCATCGACATCATTGTCCATAACGACATTCTCTATCAAACAGATCTCACGACTGTTCACCAGCTTCAATCCGATCACTACCCGGTATTACTTCAATTGACGGATGGCTTACCACCCTTCTCGCCCTCAGCCCCCCCGCGACACACCACCTCGTGGAGCGATTTCGCTATTAACGTCGACAGCAGCATCAAAATACCGACAACCTTCCCCGACACGAACTCCATAGACGCCGCTATAAATGACTTCACAACCACCATCAAATCCGCTCTCACATCCTCTTCAAAAGAGAGACCAGCCGATAAACCCGAACTTCCCCTTCCTCCACATATCAAAATACTGATTATGGAAAAAAACAAAACCAGAAAGTTGTGGCAAAACACAGCTGTCCCCTCTTACAAAACCGACTACAACAGATTAGTCAAAAAAATCAAACACCTCCTACAGCAACTCCGCAATGACAAATGGTCAGACTTCGTCGAGTCTCTCGAATACAATGATGGACTCAAATGGAAACTAACGCGTAGCCTTAGAAATACGCCCTCCCGACCCAACTCTCTTCAAGGACCAAATGGCCCCGTTTTCTCTGCTCGCGACCGCGCAGAGACCTTTGCTGACTCTCTAGCTAATATCTTCTCGCCAAATGCAGACCTCTCTAACCCCTCTCACTCAATAATGGTCGACAACGCAGTTGCCGACATATTAAATGAGCAAACCCCCCCCACCACAGACTTCTTCTCACCGTTAGAAATTCAATCTATCATAAAAAATCTCATCAACAAAAAAGCCCCCGGCCCCGATAAAATCAATAATCTCACCTTGAAAAAACTTCCGAAAAAAGCCATTTACGCCCTTACCGCCATTTACAATGCCTGCCTTCGACATAAATTCTTTCCAACCCCATTCAAAAACGCCGACGTCATCATGTTCCCTAAACCGGGTAAAAGCCACGTTATCCCTGAAAATTACAGGCCGATCAGTCTGCTCCCGACTCTAGGTAAAGTGCTCGAAAAATTAATCCTAGAACGTCTCTCGTTAGAAACTTACTCACGTAACATCATCCCAGATTCGCAACACGGATTTAGGCCATTACACTCTACCAACCATCAGCTTCTTCGCGTTGTAGAACACATCATCAAATACTTCAGCTCCAAAGGCCTCACGACCCTCCTTTCACTAGACGTGGCGAAAGCCTTCGACACAGTCTGGCTCAACGGACTCATATTCAAACTGCACAAGTCAGGTATTCCCCTCAGACTAGTGCAAATCATCGCATCATTCCTTGAAAATCGCTCCTTCTCCGTCAAAATAGACGGTATAAACTCATCCCCTCGCCCCATTCTGGCAGGTGTGCCCCAAGGTGCACTGTTGTCCCCTATCCTGTATAACATATACACGAGCGATATGCCCCAATTTTCACGTACACATTGTATCACCGCGCAATACGCTGACGACACAGCCTTTCTCTCTTCATCGAAATATGAGTCCGTATCCCACAACAGACTGCAAGACTTCATTCCCATTCTGGAGCACTGGTGCACCAAATGGAAGATCAAAATAAATCCCACCAAAAGCACAGCAGTCCGCTTCTCACGCAGATACATCAAACCCATCAGAACTCTTAAACTCTTCGGCCAGAGCGTCCCATGGTCAAAACACGTAAAATACCTAGGCCTCACATTAGACAGTAGACTCTCGTGGCATAAACACGCCCTCAATATCAAATCAAAAGCTCACGGAACACTCAAATCATTATTTCCCTTGATCAGTAAATACAGCAAACTTAGCACGCGCACTAAACTCCACCTATATAAAGCGATCGTCAGACCGCAACTGACATACGCCCTTCCGGTCTGGGGCCACGCGAAGAAAACAACGCTACATCACATTCAGATCATTCAAAACAAAGCCCTCCGCATAATTTTAAAAGCACCCTACATCGTCCGTAATTCAAGACTCCACGCAGATACCAAACTACATACTATCCCCGAACATATGCGCGCTCTGGCCGAAAGGTTCTACAGCTCTATATCCCGTCATCCCAACCCAGTCATAAAAGCCTTAGATAACTACAACGCGAACACCAGTTACAGACACACTCGTCCGAAATCAATATTGCGAAACATCCCCCCGACCCCCCCCTCTTTAACTCTAATCATCCCCCCAAATGACCCCCCGATTGTCACTCTGAACACCCCATCATCGATAATTCCTCCGGCAGACAGTTTACCCCCATAGGCAACCGCATTTCTCACCTTCAACAAACATTTTCTACACCTTAATATATTTATAAAAGTCACACACGTTTCCCCACTCATTTACTTATCTACATATACTATATTCATTCTTATAATTTATTCACCATCATTATTATTTTTTTTTTTTTTTTTTTTCACCCATTCAATATAAAACAGTGTGTGACGACACAAATTTATGTATATTTGTATTTAATATTATGTATATATCATCATATTTATATATGTATTTAATCGTTTATAATTTCTCATAATCATTCATAAAATCAAAACAATTACCACAAACCTATCCTTTCCCGATTCCCAAAAAGATCCAAAAATTTCCAATAAATATCTTAACAGTCAGAACTTATCCGATGAAGGAGTAAGGTGTCCTACCATCGGACCGAAACTCCGAACAAGCTATCCATCACTTGAGGGTTGGAAATGAAGGAGAAGACTCCTTTAATACTTTGACCATCTTTGCATGGATCTCAGTAGCCGATAAACCTTCCAAAACAAAGAATTTAATCACTGCACGATATTCGGACTTTTCCATTGTTAAAAAATACACTGACACGTCAACTTCAAATGGCTTGTAAACAAAGAATGAATTGACAGATCGAAATGAAATTTTGAGTACGTTCTTATGAAAGATGAAATATTAAAATGGCGTAGAAATTTTGGTTTTTCTACTGCTCCATAGATGTCGCTTTCAAAACTTTTTGACTAACCTATTAAAAGATTGAGGAAATACTGGAGAAGAAAATAATAATATATTACATATTTATTTATTTATTTTATTTATTTATTTATTTTTTCAAAACAGGCTTAGCCCAATTACATTGAAAAATACAAGACATTAAAAAAGAAGAAAAATTACAGGGAAATTTTTTTTTTTTAAATTATATAAAATAAAAAATAATGCATATGTATACAAACGAGTATTTACACACAAACGTATGTTACATATATATTCAGTCACTTAAGTATGTTGATGAGTGCTTTCTAACGCGCTTAATCTAAGAAGAAAATTTACTTTTGCTTTTGGTAATGTGATATGAAATATGTCAATATCCGAAGCAGTCCCGTTAAGAAGAGTTAAGGCCCTTCCAACAGGCATAGCGGCTGGAAGACCCGTTCTTGCGTATGTTATTGAGAACAGTTCCTGCCGGCGCAGTCTAGTGTAATTGTTAGGAACATTTAACGCTAATCTTTGTAGTAATGCTGGACAGCTCACAACTCCTCGAACGAGTTTGACAACGTATACCAAGAGACGCAGATCTCTTCTTACGCTCAAGGAGTTATACCCGAGCATGCCCAGCAGAAACTGCGTAGGATATAGCCACGGATAGACACCAAACTCACTCATGTAGAGATATCGTAGATATTTTTTTTTGTACTTTCTCCACCATGAGCGAGTATTGCGCCCCCACCGGGCTCCAAATGCAAGCATTGCTTTCTAGTTTGCTACGGATCAATGAATTAAACAACGTTTTGAGCACCAATTGGTTTTCAAACGACTTAGAGATTCTCATAACAAATCCTAGAGTTTTATAAGCTGAGCTGCACATAACTTCTATGTGAGGACCAAACGCGAGATTGCTGTGGAACAAGACACCCAGATCTTTAATATTATCTGTGCGGGGAATAGGTATAGATTCTAGTGTATATCTATGGAATTTCAAGACGTGTGAGCGATGATACGACATAATTTTGCACTTTGATGCGTTGAAATATAATTTATTATTGTGGCTCCACTCACAAACGTTGTTGAGATCTGCCTGTAGGTCTAAGCAGTCGGTATAAGAACGAATTTTTTGAAAGATTTTGAGGTCATCAGCAAATAGAAGAAACGTGGATTTTTTTATAACTCTACCTATATCATTAATAAAAATAAGAAATAAGGTAGGTCCAAGATTAGACCCCTGCGGAACACCTGAGTAGGCAGTGAAGTAATCGGAGTTGTAGATTCCATGTGACATCCACTCCATATCCTCCATACTCCATATAACGTAGGATGCTGAGAATACCATGAACCGTCAAAAAAACGAATGTCTCCATACTCCAGGAGTTAATACGACTGGCTGACCTCAATATGATTCCAGGGAATTCTGTATTTCTTTGGGCACATTTCCAAACGTGTGCCAAATAACCTGGGGACATTGATACTAGTAGGGTGTGTGCTAGAAAAAACAAGTAGAGGAAGAGCGCCAGCAAGATGGAGTGATCAGGTGAAGAGTTTAATTGGGAGAATCCTGTACACTGCAATGCAAACAGAAAGTGACGGAAGAGAGGAATCGAGACTTGTCGTCCCAACTTGTAGGTACCAACAACATCCCATAGATCACGACTCCAGTAATGAAGAACGACAGATATGATGATGATGATGAAACAGAATGTCAGTCACTAAGTAAAAAAATAATGATAAAAACATTTATTTTATTACACATCGATGGAAAAAGGTAACTTTTTCCTAAAATTACGTGAGAAATATAAAATAATAAAACAAATATTTAAAAAAACTTAGCACCCCTGCTTTCCAGAAATACCCTGACCGTAATTTTTCATAAAACAAGTATAATATTGCGTTCGAGAAAATTTATGGAATCTCTTAAGGGCTAAAGAAATAAAACTGGAGATATAACAAAGTATCAGAAATGTTCAAAAGTTTTCACAAAGGTTTTCTTTATATTTCGTGCAGCTTAGTGTTTTTGGAAAAATATATCAACTGTTTTCATACAAGACAACCAACCTAGCCTAGTGGTAAGACGCATGTCTTCCGATCCGGGGGTTGCGGATTTGATTCCCGTTGGTACCTTATGTGTTTATAAAGAGTAAATGTCAGTCTTGTTTTCATTTACTACTTTTTTAAACACTTTTCTGGTTGGTTCTAAGATATTGCCACATATTAATATACTCCATAGGTTATACTGTACACAACGAAAGTGTAATACGACATAAATGTTTTGTTAACTCCAAAAATCACTCCAAAGGCACCACGTTATGTAGCCTTTTACGAATAGTATCATATTGCATTTACGTTTTATACAATACAACTTGGCGGACTTATTGCCATGTGACAAACTCTTCCAACCAACCAGAAAGATGTTCAAGATACTTTTATTGAAAACAGGATCTTTTTTCAAAATTTAGGTTCCAATGGGAATCAACCTGCATAATATCTGAGAATAATGCGAAATTTACTAATCCATTAAATACCTCTTAAGCATCAGTCTACCTGCACTCCAAATGACTGAAAGAATTTCTTCATCAACTATACGGTTAACAAACTGACATATGGACTACCATATATCAAAATAGAGCTGCATTAAAAACAGACGGAAATCTAGAAATTTGCAAATCAGGCAAACCAGAATAAATAGAATTACAATAATCCAGACGCGATGCGACAAATCAATTTATACAATAAGATATTTACTTTTGTTGGAAGCCATCGACGTAAAATGTTTAGCTTTCTAAGATAACATAAGCCCAATAAAACAGTTTTCCTTATTTGCCTATTTAAAGAGAGTTTACTATCGAAATAAATGTTTTAGAAAGATACTAATGCTCATGACTGATAACGCTTCCCCATCAATAAGGTATAGTCGGCATGGTAAAACCATCTAGATAAATTCCATTTTACTTGGATTCCGTTTCAATGATCCTTTAGATTCCAATTTGAAACTTTAAGTACATAGTTAGAAGCATCATGATGCAATGTCTTTTTATCACTTGGTTCACTGAGTTTAAAGAACATAGTATCAGCATAAACCTGAGAACCAAAACCCTCCATACCAATGAGCTCACTGAGGTAGTATAAATAATTAAAAAATAACGGTCCTAGCACCGACCCTTGTGGTACACCATATTTATTAACATCCTGAAAAGATTTTTGTTGATTAACAACAACGGATAGCCTTCTATTTGATAAATGAAATTCAATCCAGTCGAGGATATTGCCTGAAAACCTGTGCTCATCCCTAAATCTTTGCAAGAGAAATTCACGACAATATCAAAATCAATACTCATACTGATACAGGAATTAAAACAATTTTTCCCTCTTCTATCCCCATCAACAAATCCTACGCCAGCCTTAAAATAGTAATTTTTGGTCGTATGAATACAAATTACTAACGGGTTGATCGGAAAACTATTATACTCTTTTCTTACTCAGGTATGTCGACTTCGGAAGAGGGATTACCATACAATGGGCAGTTCCTTCTTCGTCATTAAGTGACGTCGCGCTCATAAAGAAGACTTTGATCTTCTAGTATTGATCGGACTGGATGGGTTCTTATTTTGTCACCCATGACAGCTTTGGTGGTGGTGGTGGGATCAGACTGGGCTAAACAGACTAACTTCTATACCATTCACTTATTAATGTTATATGAATTAATATTGTTTTTGGTGTCGTATTCACAAACTGGGTTATAAAAATACACCACTTCAATTTTTATTGTTAATTTTTTATTCATGGATGTATAAAATATTATAGTTATAAAGTAATGCATATATAAAACACACATTTACGCGTATATTGAAAAAAACCATAATTAATTGATATTCGTTAAATTTGCACACCGTGACAATTTTTCAATCCACCGTAATCACGTTAAGCGAACACCTAATGTACTGATCTCAATTTATTATTAAGCGAAATTTTATCAGACCGGAGAAATATAAATACCGAGTGTTTGAGACAAACTTGAGTGTTTGAGAGAATTCTCATGAATCCGATAACAGTCAGTCTAACTAGACAGTCTCTCCGTATCTAGACTTCTATATCCGGTGGGATTCATTTCCGGCGAGCTTCCACTTCCGCCACTTGTCACTGTCCGCGCACTGTCGTCGCGTCACGATGCTATACGACAGTGCTTCTCACACTTTCGGTATTCATGGTTTACCTTTTTCCATAGCGGACATCGCGGACCTGTATAATTCAATTTCATTTTAGATATTTAACAATTTATCCTATAATATCTCCTTGAGATATTATATTTTCCAGTTATAAGTTATATTTCATTAGTCTCGTATTGTTTGAATTTAATTATGTTTTTACTTTCCATGTTATACTTTACATTGATATATGAATGGATCATATTTTGAAAGATATTTATATGTTATCTTTTGTTGTTTACTGTGTTATATAGTATAACGGACACTTGGTTGTTGTTTATTTGGTAAAAAATAAATAACACTAGAAAAACAATAATTAAGATGAATTTTCTTAAAGTAAAACAACCTCATAATTGTAATGTATGTATTGTACTGCCTTTTCATTGTAATACAAACTGGATCTCCTGTAATAAAACAAACTGGATCTCATTGTAATACAACCTGGATTGATCTCCTCCAACCATCCAGAAATATATTACAGAGGCCTTAACTGAAAACCAGGAGCTCATTTAAAAATAAATTGGGTACCGACGAGAATCAAACCTGCAAATAAGTCATGGAAGTCGTCATATAATCCACTAAAAACTAAACTACGATTGTCTGGTTGGTTAAAATCCCCCGACTAAACCCCCCGACTAAAATGAGCTTTTGTACAGCCCATACGATGGGAAATTCACATTTTTCATTAAATCAGATACGGTCAAAATTGTGGTTTAGACCAGCCTCAAAATGTCTATGTTCATGGAGAAGTATTTTTTTTATTCCAATGTATCATGGACCGGTATTTTTGTAAAAATAAACAAAAAATATTTTTAAATAAAGAGAACCGATTTCAAATAAATTTATTTTTACACTGAATTAGCAAGAAAAATATCATTGTTAAAATAAATAATAAGAGAGTTTATTTGTTTATTATCAGTTTTACTTATCCATAGATTTAGTAGATTTTGTAATTTGTTTTTATCAAACACTGTTTATTCCACTTTTTGTAACGGTATCCTACCGGTTTAAAGGTTTTCCCCTCATCATCAGGGAGTACAAATAAATATTTTTTGTGCTCCCTGAAGATGAGGTGAAAGCCTTGAAACCGGTAGGGTTATACCGTTACAAAAAGTGGAATAAACAGTGTATAATAAAAACAAATTACAATGTGTTTAAACCTCCACAATGTTAATGCCTTAACTATAAACAATATATTTATAGTTCGGAAATTCTAGGATGAGTCCTGTGACAGCTCACAAATTTGCCCCAATACAACCTTGTAACGATGTTCAGTAGTTTTAATTATTTTATCAACTTTAATATAAGCCTCAATTCTAATAAATAGCAAGTTATTTAGGTAAATACATTACATAAGGTTGTATTGGGCAAACTTGTGATCTGTCACAGGACTCATCCTAGAATTTCCGAACTATAGTAGATGCGATGCATTGATTTTAACAATGCAATATTTTAAAATGGACTAATTTTTATTTAAAATTAATTACTTTATTCCGCATAAACAGCCAACTTCGGATAGTTTGCTCTTCAACGATTTAAATCGATGAAGAGATCCATTCTGATAATTTAAGCAAAGTATATTTTTAATATGTTTTATTTTTTCACGGTTTTATTTCAGCGTTGCAGTCAGCGACGGCCAGTCTAGAGGTGCGCTGGTGCGCTGAACCGGAGAAATAATTCGCAATAATTAAATTATATATTCGCAAACATACTTCCAAAATTTTTATATATTTGTATAGATTAAATATGTATAAGAATACTGACAAGTAGTAAGAGCTCTTATTATTCAGGTGAAAATTAAAAAAAAAATTAAATAAAAATTTAAAAAATATTCCTTTCAAATTGACCGGCCAAGTTTGCCAATACTATCGCAGCGATCTCCAATACGCACCGGACGGAAACGAAAATTCATATAGAGCAGACAGAGTAGAGTAAACCGTGAGACAGCGATATTTCATATTCGCTCAGGGTCTCGAGGTGCGTTGGTGCTCAGCGCACCAGCGGACCTCAGGACTATCCGCCGCTGGTTACAGTACTTACATTATTTTACATTTGATATAGGTTTTTCCCAATTACATAAACTAAAATGCATAGTGTAAGAAAAAAAGTCTAAAAATAATAACAATAGTATTGATCTTGCTTTTTTGTGAAGAAGCTCAGCTGTGCCTATGAGGTTTATTTATTGTAATATGCTCAATCCTCAATTTATTCACCGAGATAAAGAAAATATCATACATACATATCAGTTGTGCCTATGAGGTTTACTTATTGTAATATGCTCAATCCTCAATTTATTCACCGAGATAAAGAAAATATCATACATACATATCAGTTGTGCCTATGAGGTTTACTTATTGTAATATGCTCAATCCTCAATTTATTCACCGAGATAAAGAAAATATCATACATACATATCAGTTGTGCCTATGAGGTTTATTTATTGTAATATGCTCAATCCTCAATTTATTCACCGAGATAAAGAAAATATCATACATACATATCAGTTGTGCCTATGAGGTTTATTTATTGTAATATGCTCAATCCTCAATTTATTCACCGAGATAAAGAAAATATCATACATACATATCAGTTGTGCCTATGAGGTTTACTTATTGTAATATGCTCAATCCTCAATTTATTCACCGAGATAAAGAAAATATCATACATACATATCAGTTGTGCCTATGAGGTTTACTTATTGTAATATGCTCAATCCTCAATTTATTCACCGAGATAAAGAAAATATCATACATACATATCAGTTGTGCCTATGAGGTTTACTTATTGTAATATGCTCAATCCTCAATTTATTCACCGAGATAAAGAAAATATCATACATACATATCAGTTGTGCCTATGAGGTTTATTTATTGTAATATGCTCAATCCTCAATTTATTCACCGAGATAAAGAAAATATCATACATACATATCAGTTGTGCCTATGAGGTTTATTTATTGTAATATGCTCAATCCTCAATTTATTCACCGAGATAAAGAAAATATCATACATACTATACATACCATCTTGCCGTGTTCCTTGCGGGTAGACAGGAAGTTTCCTATTGAAGCACACAACTTTCGCTTCCTTAATTTTGTCGTCAAGCACAATCTTCTATTATTCATACTTCTCATTTTGCCTTCCTTCAAAAACGGTTATGTATGATCTAGTCACGTTTTCCTCGGTCTACCTCTTCCACGCATACTTTGCACTTCTGATTTGTATACTCGCTTAGTCAATATTTCATTATTTGTTATCTCCACATGTCCAAACCATATAAAGCTCCTTTCTTCATCTTACTTAAAACATCAATTTTATCCATGTATTCATTTCTGATGTATAGGTACATCTTATTATTCCGCCTTCTTTAAGACATTGACACTCCACAAATTTTCCTTAGTACACGCATCTCCACTGCATTAATCTTCCTCTTATCCTTCGTCTGCCACACTTCCATACATCAAGGTGGGCACTAGCACATTATAAAATGTTGTCATATTTGTTACTGTTGATATTGCGCAGTTGTTGTATATAACATTAAGTGCTCTGTTTACCTTGTTCCCTGCTGCTACCCCTCTTTCAATATCCCTTCAACTCGCCCATCACACGTAAACATACTGCCCAGATAACAGACCTCGTAAACCTGGTTCAATTTTTCTGAGTCAACCCATACATCGCATACACTTTTTACCACAATTCTTTCTATAACCATTACCTTTGATTTCATTTTCAAACCTTTTACTAAACATCTCACATATATCTCACTTATCATATCCCATAAATCATCTTTATTTCAAGCAATTATAACCATATAATCTACATGCAGAAGTCCACATACATTTACTTCACTCATTCTTACACCCATTATTCTCATTATCGTTTAGATCGCGCACATATGAATCTATGAAACAACCGATGTGGTATCACACATCCTTGCTTTACGCCTCTTCAAAATTCATTCAATAAATTTAATTCATGTACGATTGATGACTTGGAATATCTCAGTTCGTGAATACGGTACCATTAACAATATTAACACGTGATGGCGTAAATAATTGTCCTGTACATTTTTAATGCATTAATTTTATTATTTGTTTTGTGATTTTATCTCGACGCGGCCCAGTAACAAACTGTGCGGAGCAGCACTGCTTCTGGTGCCATAAGTAGCACTGCTCTACAGTGCTATTCCAGTTCATAACATTACTTCGCCACTCAACCGTGCTTCGTCATATATAATAGTACCGAATTATACAACCCTGTGATAATAATATATTATTTGAGGTTTATTTATATCGAGTCACTTAAAAATCGATAACTTCTGTTTTCTAGTTATTTTAAAAACCAACTCTTTTCGAAGTTTAAAAGCTATCAGCATAAAACTCAGCCCAGCTTTGTACCTTTAACAAGAGCATTTATGATACAGCAAACTAAATTAACTCACCTTTTTAATCCACGTTCTTCTAATCGTGTTAAATGCGCTAACTTATTATCGCCTTGAATTATGTCATCTGAAGAGCACTAGTCGTTTCACAACTCAAGTCCTCTTCGATGCAAGATAACATAAACTACTCATCACATACACGGAGGGTCGAACCATCATGCAACATTCTCCATTTTGGCATATTCCTTGGTTCTCCAATTTCCTATTCGGATCCTGTTAAAAAAAATCTGATATTCCAGGCCAGCTGAGAGCCAGATGGTCAAGGCATACATTTAATCCGCCTTATAAAATATACAATTCTTTAAAAACCCAAATATTATAATACTAGTTGCAACCCGTGAAATATTCACGGAAGTAAAACAAATTCTACATTTATGAAAATATATATTCATAAATGTAGAATTTGTTTAAATATACCATTTATACATCGTCCCCTTTTACACCGGTTAAAAAATTGTTAGCTAGGTATTTAAAATTCGTTCAGTATAATTTCCATCTTTTCATTTATCACAGACCCACCGAGATTCAAATTTCGAATTACTTTCGGAGAGAATCCAAGTATTCCTCTCTCGCTCTCTTGTATTCAAAATTCAATTCTCGTATTCTTTCTTTGACGACAACCATCGTATGGGTTACGACAACCATCGTATGGCCTATTTATACTATGATAATTCTATTTAATAAAATTTTATATTAATACTGTCCAGACAAACAACGTGACCACAGTCATACGAATTTGATACGATGGATCAAAATGTGTAAAATTATAAGTTCTAAGATGTTCATAAAATTAGAGAATGCAACAACTGGGTAACTTCATATCTGGTTTGGTGGATATTTTTAATTTAGATGTTGAACTTAGGAGGGTCCTTCTCCAGCATTTCCTCTATCTAAGGCAGAGGTCAGCAAATTACGGTCAGCGGGCCAAATCCGACCCGTACTGGCTTTTAGTACGACCCACGAGTTGGAAATAGATTTTACAATTTCAAATTCTTAAAAAACATAATGTACGCGCTTTATACGGAACAGCTGATCGCCGAGTTGAGGAGTTGCAAGATACGACCGTATGTCGGGCTCCTATAGCTTCGCATTCGATGGCCTTTACTGTGACGCCACGCAGTCAAAATTCGGCAGCGTTTCCAGTGCCACGAGTATCGTTGAACCCCAATTTTGTAAATTTTTGTCTTAAAAAAAGCAATTTCATTATTCTCATTAGTAGAACAGTATTTCAAACCATAACTCGTATAGTCTTTGGTTTTTAGTAGTTTGTGAAAACTTTTTTGTTTTGTTATTTAAGTAGGCCTACCCTCTAAATGCCCTATAAATATCCTTGAGTTGGCCTCTTGGCCCACAGAGCCTAAAATATTTACTACAGGGTGGCCCATGAAACGCTGAAGGGTGTACATCGTTGTACTGCGCACACTGTCATCGTCGCCCTGGCAGTATGCGCAGTAGCTCCATCCTGTTGTAACCATACTTCCTGATTATCTTCGACCGCTGGGCGTAAACAAATTTCAAGCATTGTCCTATACAGGGCCCGTTGATTCTTTCTGGCTTACCTTCCTCGTTTTGAAAGAAATAGGGGCCGCTAACTCTTTCAGCCATAACACCGCACCAAACAGTGCATTTTTGGGAGTGCAATTGATACTGATGCAATTCCTTGGAATTTTCAATACCCTAAAATTTACAGTTTTTTGTTGATGTACCCACTTAAATCAAAATGGGCGTCATCACTCATTATCAAGTTGTTCAAAAAGTTGTTATCTCTAGCTAGGTGTTGAAATCAAATGGCGTACTGTAGGCGCTGCTGAGTATCTTGGGATATTAAAGCCCTATGACCTGTAAAAAAAGAAAATAAAAAAGATTGAAAATGAACAAGTTATGACTTTTTCAAACACTTCAGTCTTTTAGTTGCCATCCTATATTTGGCTCTTGATAAAAAAAAATGCCGACCGTTGATCTAAGTTCTTGACTGGGGGGCTGTTATTCTATAGTTTTTTTATCCTAAGTATATATTTTTTTTATTTGTAATGTTTCCTATGTTATCCTCTTAAGAGATTTTATGTTCTATTTTTTCTTTTTAATTTATATTTTATGTCGTGAATTGTTGAGAACTTTTGTTGTGCATTAGTGTATTTAAATATCATATCTTGAATGATACGTGTGTCATGAATTCTGAGTTTTTTTGGGAGGATATTGATACGTTATCTTTATGAGAATATTGATACGTTATCTTTAGTAGGTTATTGATACGTTATCTTTATGAGAATATTGATACGTTATCTTTAGTAGGATATTAATACGTTATCTTTATGAAAATATTGATATGTTATCTTTAGTAGGATATTGATACGTTATCTTTTGATTTGTAAGTTTTATTGTGTTATGTTAAGGTCACTTAGGTGTCATGTATTGTGTTGATAAGTAAAACCTGCTTAGTTATCAATTAATGTTTAGGAGCAACATTAAGATAACTCAAATCGTTCACGGTAATTATTATTTTTTTGTCCCACCTGGCAAATTTCCGAGATTGTACATGATTTTATTTATCTGGGTATATAATTGCTGATATGAAACTTAAATCAACAGAATAATAGTTATGGAAAAGAGTGGTATTACAAGGTTAGGACTGATCTGGAGAAATAGACACATCTCTCGTAGAATGAAAATACGTCTTGTTAAAACCACGGCTCTCTCAATATTCCTACATGCCTCAGAAACGTTGGCAATAAAAGCCAGGAAATAATCAAGGAGAGACTTTTACGAGATGGGGCGTTGGGCTCTATGGGCCGTTAGAGACCATTTTTTAGTATTTCGTGGACGAAACGACGAACAAAAACCTGTATTTCGAAAGAATATAACATCTCAGAGAGACTTTAAAAAATATGCATTCGTCGTATTATTTAGTTCTTCAGTCATATTTCGCGCAAGGAGGGCGTGGAGAGATTCATGGTCACTGGTAATGTAGAGGGTGGCAGAAGCAGATGTAGATCACCTATATGCTGGAGCGACCAGGTTAAGAGTGCTACGGGCCTGTCATTGCCACAGACTCTCAGACAGTGGAATATCGAGAGTATATGAAAAGAATATGCTTAACTTTCAGCAATACCAGTTTGGTCGCGTTCCGCAGCATTGAGGTCACGACGCAAAAGAAGAAAAAAATTCACGATGGTGTGACAGCATAAGTTGACGACCTCCGTGGCTTGTTGGTAAGACACATGTCTTCCAATCCGTATATTGATCATAACTTAATTAATAACCTTAATCATTGTAATTTTTTGTGGTGCATGCAACTGCATACATGACAAAATCCTACAGTATAGACATAAGGCAGTTTTCTTCCAGCTTGGGGTTTACAGGTTCGAATTCTGTTAATACGTACATTTTTTTAAAAGGGCTCAAGTCTGGGTTTAATCAAAGCTCTCTTCAACATATTTCTGGTTGGTTGGAAGAGATTGCTTATGGCAATAAACCTGTCAGTCTGTAAACAACGAAAGTGAAATTCAATACAACAGCGAAAGAGGATATTAGGAAAGAATGCGGATTAGGAGTAGATTCTGTATTTAAGATAAAAAAGGAATATTGAGATGGCTCTACCACGTAGAAATCTGTCTGATAAATTAGATAAGACCTAGAAAACGTGACATAACCAAACAAAACAAATTCTGAAAGAGAGAAATGTGAATAAAAGTTTTTTTTTCATACAAGGCCTTTAATTATCTTTCTAGTTAGTTGGAAAAGTCACACGACAATGATCTCGCATTATTGGTCTACATTATTATATTATTGTATATAATACTATTGAAATGTAATGTAAAACCTTAAATATAATGCGTCCCCGTGTATGTTTGATGTCACCCAAAACTCTCTTGTAAAATGGAAATTCGGATATTATACTCACCCAATAACTTTTCTAGACTTTATTTTATCTTTTAATAAATAAAAAACGAATGAAATTTCGTAAGACCGACAGTATTGGGCGAATTAATGGAATCACTCACAATTCAGTTGTAAAAATAATTTATTTTCAATATGACGGCCTATATGCCTGTAAGAGTAAACTATAATTTAGTTATTACTCAATAAGAAATATATCGTTCTTTGGCTCCTGATATACATGTTTTTCGGCGCAAAATAACGGTCTAAATCAACAAAGTAGTGTTGTAATACGTGAAAAATGAAATAAATGTCTGCAATTACATCCATTTGCACAATAATGTAAATGCGAGTATTACTGGGAAATTCTTAGAAACATTCGTCACTAAGGAACTCATCTAGTGTTATCGAAACCGTGCTATTATTATATTATTGGAGCCGTCGTTATAAATATCGCCATTATCATCTTCATACGATGACATCAGTTCGTCGTCTCACTAAACGTTGTCTTCGCTGTCGTCAAGGCTATTGGAAATACAACATTTGAGGAAGCTGTTGAGACGTCTCTTATTCATTCGAAGTCGCAAGTATCCATTCGGTAACATCGATGAAAGTGGGCTGACGCATACGGTATAAGTGTGAATACAATCGATTAGGTATGTAGTCAATTTACGACCGATAGCATCCTTCATCGGGTTATTAACCCCATCGTCTCACAGTTGTGTGTACGTGCGCTTGTTCAACATTAAAAAATATTGTTTTTGGAGCTTAATACGCACCCCCGCATTAGCGGGCTGAAATGAAAAAAAAATGGCCCGCAAAAGAAAAAAATATTTAACATACAAGGGGTGCCCCAGTGAGAGCGCAAAATATGAGAAGTTTTCGGTCAACGAAATACACTAAATCAGTCTACTCTTCAAAGATTTATCGAGAAATTCTAGAAAACTTGTTCGATAATTAACGTGAAAACACCAGTGTGTCATCGTACTTACCGGTTTATTGAAACCATGGCTGGAGTGAATTAACGTAGTGCCGAGAATCCAGGAACCTCAATTAGCCATCGTTCGCAATTGGACATTTTGTGAAGCACCATGCAGGAAGTTCTCACGAAATGTCTGCATGTTTACAAGATTCAACTTGCGCGACTAACAAACCATTTGCAGCGTCGTACATTTGTCAATGGGATGTTGAAAAATCAAGAAGTGGACGGCAATTTTTCGAAGAAAATCCTCTTTAGCGATGAGGTGCATTTTCAACTGAATGGCTAAGTGAACAGACAAAACTGACACAGGACTAGAAATGAAATCTTGCGCTCATGTACGGACACCCGTTATAATACGAGTAGCTAGAGCATATTATACGAGTACATAACATGCATGTTGTGTAGGAGAATTTTTTTGATGAGCTTACATGAAATTTATGAAAGATAGTTTTATTAATCAGCATGTCTGAAAATAACAAGAGATCACTTTTATAAATCAGCATGCGTGAAATTTACTATATTTTTTTTCTTAGTCAGCATGTGTGAAATTTAATAAATATTATAATAATTTTAAGATAAATTTTAAAAAACTGTGTTTCTTTTTTGTGAATTTGAAACAAATTTTTAAGATTAAAAGAAATAATATGAAGGCATTTAAATCGCATTTTTACTAGTGTGTAGTCAAGTACTATTTACGGTACATTATGTATAAAATTTCAAAACAATTTTATAAATATTCCTGATAGTTGACTTATCAAATTCCTTGCGATGAAGTTCAAATTGCGTGTTGTGAATGTTTTGAATTTAAAGTAAACACAAATTTTATCCCTTGACCTTTTTAATAAACGAAAGTTAAACAAAATGATCAATACACTTCACTTTAATGAAATTTTGAATAAGACTTATTTTGATGCACGGAAGTGACACGTTAACGTGGAAAAAGGCTGAGAGAAGCCGAATAAATGCTGTAGAAATGCGTACGTTGAGAATAACACATGGAGTGTCAATGTATGACAGAATATGGAATGAAGTGATAAGGGATGAATGTGAACTTAAGACTGATGTGTTAAGTAAGATGAAGCAGATTACGTTGAGATGGTTTGGACATGTGGAATGAATGAAGAAACACTTACAAAAAGGGTATATGGTGCAAATGTGAGTGGAAAACGTGTGAGAGGAAGACCAAGGAAGGTATGGTTGAATCAAGTGAATGATATTCTGAAAGAACGAAACGTAGAAAGTTAGAGAAATCGTAGAAGTTGTGTGAGAAGGTGTATGGATGTTGAAGAGGCTAAGGATGTGTATCGAGATATGATAGCCCGATGTTATAGCTTATCTGCCTATTCCGATAGGGAAGTGGCGTGATGGTATGCATGTACGAGTATGTGTGTACAAAGTATTTTATTGTTAAATATTTTCATATGAAGTTCCACAAAGTTTAAACCGAAACCTTTGATAAAAAACATTCTATCATTAAAGTGCTTGAGATAAGCATCATTAAAGTGCTTGAGATAATAAGAGATAAAGAGCGATTATCTCTGAAAGTATAAATGGCAGAAGATGCCTGACCCATCAATTGGAGTGAGTAGGTTATAGAATCAACAGGACGACCTTTTAAACAGATTCCGCATAAAACAAGAAATCCTCCTCACTTGACTGTGATCATGGAGGTCTCTGTTCATTCGATCCCACCCCACCGACGCTGTTATCGTACACTGCCTAGCACTGTGTATTTGGTACGCAACTCGAAATAATCGTATATCATAAAAGTTACATATGAACAATTATTTTCGTAAAACGTAACATATGGACGCTAACCGTGCGCTGTTAAGCTGTGAAATGACTCATTGGAATTAAAATTACTAGAACTGTTCGAGCGAACGACATCTTCCGCCTTCTTCCCCTTCATGCGTTCTTTAGTAATACTGGAAAAAAGTGCGTTTTATTCTGGGCCACCCAATATAGTATATGCTCTAGATTTCCTACCATCATCATATCTTAATAAACTACGCAGTCCATTATTAACTTAACCAAAGTATGGTTAATACCATGGGTCCCCAAGCTTATTAATTGGATTACCAATTAAGATATAAAAAACGCTGGACGGGTCAGATGGAAAAAGGACAATTCACTTTATTTTATACACATTTTTTTGTGAGCATAATATGTTTAAGTTTACTATCTCAAGGAACTTTTTTTATAATATATAACCGATAAATATTATTCTATACAACCGTTTTTTATTATTTTTGCCAAAGCCTTCGTGGGCCAAATAAACCGGTGGTCCGGATCTGACTCGTGGGCCGTAGTTGAGAATTTCTGGTTTATACAATCGATGATGTTATTGTGACCTATATTAGGATTTCCTGCGGATGAAGGCGCCTTTGGTTTGCCAGTTAGCAGAATTAGTTATTGACAGCAGTCTAGTATTGCCAAGTTCTGATTTCAGCCTTTGTTCTGAGGGTAATGTGCATGGCGCGCCATACTCGCCAGAACAGCATTGCGACAGACGATGTGGCGCCGTCACTACTGATGTCGTGTGGCACACAACTCGGCCAACACTTTTATATACGAGTACAATACTTATATTTGCAGTACAAAGGCTTACTTCTACATAATAATTGAATGTATGTAGGTGTTCGTACATGGGTGTACATCTGCATACATAAATATATACCATCGCGTCTTTTCCTTTTAAGGGTAGGCTATGAGATGGCCTCCGTGACCTAGTTGGTTGACGCCTATCTTCTAGCCTGGGGGTTACAAGTTCGATTCCCGTTGGAGCCCAATTATTTAAAAAAAAGGTCTCAGTCAATTTCTCTCTCACAGTCGGATATTCAGGTTTATCGTCCATAATACAGCATCAGGATTATCCCGATGAATGTCCTCCAGTCCCTTCGGGAATGGATATTTAAGGCACTGGATCATTCCAAATGACCACAACGGTAAATCAATGAAACCCTTTATATGCAAAGTGTGTGCGCTGCAACCGTCGCCACACCTAAGACTTCATAGTAGGTCACAATCTTCGATACAGGTCAAATCCTTGAAAATGTATGTTTGGATTAATACCAAGGGGGAGATTTCAGACCGATCATTGCTTTCGCATCTGATGAGCTCACATATATTTCAGCTAATCATTGTACTTCGATCCAAAAAGGTCATCGGGATCTGAGGCAAGTCGAAGGAGGATAGGAAACACTCACATGCATTGATAGCATGTCATTTAGATACACCGTCTGGTGGTAGATTAGGAGGTCGCAGATTAGCAATAATCGAAAGCCATTTCAAAGAAGTCGATTTCAGAGTATGCATTGCCTCATTGAGTTGGATATCAATAAGGTTTGTATTGGCGCTTCTAAGCCAAAAGGGGGTTCTATACTCAGCTACAGAGTAACATACACTCAGACCATCGCTATCGTGCGAAGAGTGGATATACTATAATATATCTCCAGTCTATCCCAGCTAACTTGCGAAAGCTGTAGAGTCGGCTGCTGACCTAGGGATAAATATAATAGATGAGACAATCAATATATTTTGATATAAATGGAGTAGGTACGTATAGTATTCAATTTTTGTTAATTATTTTTTCGAACAAGTGCCAATTTTGAACGAAATGACGCCATTATACTCGTAAATTTGATAACATGTAATCACTATATGTACGAGTACTTGCTTGTGATTGATTGATTTGTTTTTTAAATAAGATTTTGAGGTCGAATTTCTATTGAAATGCGTGAGCTGAGAAGAATACATGAAATGACAATGTACTAAATTAAGTAATTAGGGATGATGTGAACTTGAGGTACGAGTATTACGATGAAGAAGATCACTCTGAGATGATTATAGCATGTAGAACGAATTAAGTAATTAGGGATGATGTGAACTTAAGGTACAAGTATTACGATGAAGAAGATCACTCTGAGATGATTATGGCATGTAGAACGAATTAAGTAATTAGGGATGATGTGAACTTAAGGTACGAGTATTACGATGAAGAAGATCACTCTGAGATGATTATAGCATGTAGAACGAATTAAGTAATTAGGGATGATGTGAACTTAAGGTACGAGTATTACGATGAAGAAGATCACTCTGAGATGATTATAGCATGTAGAGCGAATTAAGTAATTAGGGATGATGTGAACTTAAGGTACGAGTATTACGATGAAGAAGATCACTCTGAGATGATTATAGCATGTAGAACGAATTAAGTAATTAGGGATGATGTGAACTTAAGGTACGAGTATTACGATGAAGAAGATCGCTCTGAGATAATTATGGCATGTAGAACGAATTAAGTAATTAGGGATGATGTGAACTTAAGGTACGAGTATTACGATGAAGAAGATCACTCTGAGATGATAATAGCATGTAGAACGAATTAAGTAATTAGGGATGATGTGAACTTAAGGTACGAGTATTACGATGAAGAAGATCACTCTGAGATGATTATGGCATGTAGAACGAATTAAGTAATTAGGGATGATGTGAACTTAAGGTACGAGTATTACGATGAAGAAGATCACTCTGAGATGATTATAGCATGTAGAACGAATCAAGTAATTAGGGATGATGTGAACTTAAGGTACGAGTATTACGATGAAGAAGATCACTCTGAGATGATTATAGCATGTAGAACGAATTAAGTAATTAGGGATGATGTGAACTTAAGGTACGAGTATTACGATGAAGAAGATCACTCTGAGATGATTATAGCATGTAGAACGAATCAAGTAATTAGGGATGATGTGAACTTAAGGTACGAGTATTACGATGAAGAAGATCACTCTGAGATGATTATAGCATGTAGAACGAATTAAGTAATTAGGGATGATGTGAACTTAAGGTACGAGTATTACGATGAAGAAGATCGCTCTGAGATAATTATGGCATGTAGAACGAATTAAGTAATTAGGGATGATGTGAACTTAAGGTACGAGTATTACGATGAAGAAGATCACTCTGAGATGATAATAGCATGTAGAACGAATTAATGAAGAAAGACTAATAAAACAAAATATACAGTTAAAATATAAGTGGACGGCGTTATAGAGGAAGATCGAGTAAAGTATAGTTGGATCAGGTGAATGATATTTTGTAAGAAGGAAATGTAAAAGTAAGAGACACATAAGAGTAGTATGCAAAGGTGTATGGATGTAGAAGAGGTGAAAGATGTGCAACGCAATATGAAAGTCTGGTGTTCTGCCCTCCTCGACAGGGATATGGTGTGATGTTGTATGTATTATATGTATATAGAGGTCGAATTTTTTTTTTCAAGTTTTAATATGTAGTTATGGCATCGATTCTTTAAAGTTCCGTGGACCGAAAAACTATTCTCCTCTGTCTGGATGCAACGGTTCCTCTGGTTCTTCAATTAGAGCATTGAAAAAGTGGCGCAAGACAATCTTATGACTTCCATGACCTAGTTGGGAATTCATATATCTTCCGATCCGGGGGTTGCGAGTTCCATTCTCGTTGGAACCCAGATTTTTAAAATATTCATGCCTTTTCACTTAAAGCTACTAAGAAGAGACTGCCACTTAGTACGCTAGATTGTGCTGTACACAACAAAAGTGTAATATATACAATACAATGCAATGTGCTTGGTCAGAAAAGTGTGAGGATCTCACTTGAGAGATGGAGTGACTAAATAAAGAGGTTGCTGGCACAATTTTCATTGGAGAATCTTGTTAAAATACGCGAAAGCAAACTCGCGTTTTGATCGTGGTCAAATAGTAATCCGGTCTATATCTCTAGCAAATGTCTCTTTGATTATCCGATATCCAAAACAATATAAAATTATAGAATGACACCTCTGTGGCTTACTTGGTAAATTACCTGTCTTTCAAACCTGGGGCTGCAAGTTCATTTCCGGATGGAACTCAGTATTTTTTTAAATAGATTCCAGTCTGGTTTTCACTTAAGACCTATTTATAGCTTTCTGGTTGATTTGAAAGAGATTGCCACATGTCAATAAGCCTCCAAGGATGTAATGTATACAGTAACATCGTAATATAGTACAATACGCCCAGAAGTTTGTCAGGTTTTGATGCACTTCTGAGGCAATGCAAATACAAATCCTTAATTAGACTTATAACAAGTCAACGATTTATGCTGCGCCTAAAAAATAGATAAATGATTATTGAAAGAAGGGGAAACGAAGACATCAGAAATGAATGCATGGATAAAATGGATGTTTTAAGTAAGATTAACAAAAGACGAAAGATTGACTAAGCGAGTTTACAATTCAGAAGTGCAAGGTGTTCGTGGAAGAGGTAGATCGAGGAAAACGTAACTGGATCAAGTGGATCAGATTTTGAAAGAAGGTAAAGTGAGAAGTGCCTGTGATAGAAGATTGTGCATGACGAGTTTTATTAATGCGGAGGAGGTAAAAGTTGTGTGCTTGGATAGAAAAGTTTGAAGATTCTCTGTACCTACTCCGCAAGGTACACGACACGATGATATTTATTTATTTTAAATTACCTTTTTCATACAAATATTTAAAGACAACAACGTATAGAATTTAAAATTGATAAATAAGCAGTGTTATAAATTAGGAAAAAACAATACAAGTCGAACAACACAATAAAATAAACCCATACAATTCAATCACTTCATCCCAGCAAGAACAACTTCTTCACTTTACTCCTGTAAGTAGCCAAAGCCATATGAAAATCCATACAATGCCCATATTGATTACCTAATCTGTACAGTCTTGTTATGCAAGAGTTATACAATAATAAGTTGCAACCACTTCACTGGAACAAACAATTTTACCGAGTGAGCCTACAAGAAACGTGTAACATGACACACTGAATTAGTTTCGGACTATCGAAATACGAGCTAACAATCTTAAACAATGTAGTGAGGTCAAATATCTTTCTTCTATCTGGTTTGATAGTAAGCCTACATATGTACTTATATTTACTAATATATATAAATTATTAATATAATACAATATAAATGGTGAGCTTATTATTTTTTTGATGTGCTGGCAAGTTCGTGTAGACTAGTCCTACACTACACAATAATATCTCTGGTAGTGTTTTAATGGAAAAATCAATAAACCCGGGCAACACAGGACGGACTGATGTACGCTAGTGTTGCTGGTGAAACATTGCGTGACGCTATGCCTGATACAATACTTACCTTTGCCAACTGCGCTACTTTCGTGGAGATTAGCGCATAAATTGTACTTATATAGCGAGGTAAATGCACTTTATATAAAACATAACTTAATCTTCTTTCATATTCTTCCCTTTGACATGTCTGAATTGGTGATTCAGGCATATTGAAGAGCGATGCCGTGAGGCAGTATTGTTTTGGCTCCAGTTATCGAGGCTTAGGGTTTAGAATTACTTAGCCGTTCATTACACGAGCTCCATTGGTTTAGGTGTCCTGAAAGGGTCTTATAATAATCAAAGCCTTAAATTATGTGATACCGTACTTCACGAATTGTGTCTTATGGATGTTCCCTCTAGGAGGTGTCGTATGCCATGATCGTCTGGGTCTCAACTTAAACCCCCTTGGTGTGGCAAAACCAATCTCAATTGCGTTTTCAGAGTGGGTGAATCTATCGCATGGATTAAACTTCATCTGGAGTAGCAGAGTGAATATTTGATGAATGTATTCAAGGAAATTTGGCTATTACTTATGCCACTATTGAATAGTTTTTCTTTTATATTTAACATCCAAAAGTTTCTGGACCAAGAATCTAAAAAAGATCATAAAATTAAACGAAAAAAACCCATATAGCCACCCTGTATTTTAATACATTTTTTTAAAACTGAATGAATTTTTCAGTACCACTGAAAAAATATTCTGATTTTTTATTCTCAAAAAGGTGTCGCACTGCGGAGATCACTTCTTCGTCACTTTTATTTTTTCAATGCAAATAGGATTTCACTTTGAAAAAAAATCACTAGGGGCCTAGTCAGGACTACCATATAGGAGAAGTGATTAAATTCTTGAAAACCAGTGTTGAATGGCACCGTTTGCAGCAACAAAAGTGGACACGTTGTCGTGCAATAATCTCACACCTCGTGACAGCTTTTCTCGGCATTTTTTTTTATGGCATCCTTTAATCCATATATTAATGACACATAATACTCGCCAGCCACTATAAGATTTTTTGTTTGAAAATTCCCTTACAATCCCAAAAAAATGTTTCTATTATATTTTTTGGACTTCGTCACCTTTGCTTTTTTGGGCCGTGATGATCCCGGATGGCGCCACTCCACCGAGTCCTTTTTAGGCAGATGATCGTGGTACAAAACCATAGTTTCATTCCCCATGACAATTATTTCTTTTTCTTTCCCGCCTCAGAGTATTAAAAAATCATTGAAACATTCAACATGTTGTTATGTTTAAACAGCACTCAAGAGTTTTGACACTTATTGTGCGTTCACCTGATTCATGCTTAGATTATCGTGTAGAATTCAAAGTACTGTGATTTTGAAAAGCCCACACTTTGCCTATATTTCTTATGATTTTAGTCTTTATCTTGTAATACTTGCTTTTGCACTAATGCAACTGTTTCTGGAGTGAGTGCTTCTGCTGGTCTACATTGACGAAGATCATTTTCAATCTGCTTAATTGTAACTGTTTAGCCCAATATTTTAATGTGGAATATGATGGGGAAGATTATTTTCCTTTTTTTAGAAAGAAACTTAAAAACCACTTGATATTACATTTTTAACATTTCGTAATATAACGAAACAACACGTTTTCTATCGGCTGTAGCTCGTTTGGCCATGTGATTAGCCGGCGTGGTATATGTCCATACACGTTCTAGCTAATTCAGGCCTGCAACTATTGGACCTTACTGGTAGGTATGTTTAGTTCTTAATGTTTAAAGTTACTCTCCTTTTCGGAGGTTCGCATTTATCATGGCTATCTTGACCTTTGAGGCAGCAGCTCTGAACGAATATATAGAGCCACAATGAAATTATTCCCGTAAGTTATTCAACCGGAAGATGCGTTATCTTCCAACATTTCTTCTGTCCTGAATTTTCCCCAGCAATATCTTACATTTTTCTCCCCCTATTATATATTTAAAGTACTCTAACTTTCGCCTTATGATGGTGGATAATAATTTTCTATCTTGATTCATCCGTTTCAGAATGTTATCATTACGGACTTTGTCAACCTATGAGACTCAGCATTCTTCGATAGCACCTTCTTCTTCATCTTATTTTAGGCCTGTTGGCCTTTTATGGTCCTGTATCATTGTTTGCCTCTTGTGACGTCGACTTCCAGCTGTCTTTCCATCTTTTGGGAGGTCGTCCTGGAGGTCTGCTCGCTTGGGAGATACTGTCCCTGGCCATTCTTACGTCTCTTGGTTCCGCCATTCTGGATACGTGTTCGTTCCAGAACCTTCTTCTCTGTCGTCCCTATCTGACAATATCTTCAACTTCGCACGTCCTTCGGATTTCTGTGTTTCGTACTCTATCACGAAGGGTTTTGTCAGCGATACTCCTGAGTACTTCATTTCGCTGGTTCGAAGGAGATTTTTGGTTCTGACAGTGTTGGCTCTGGACTCTATGCTGTATGTCATTATGGGGCGGACACAGGCCTTGTATATCCTCACCTTGCTTTGGATGTTTATATGCTTGTTTTTCCAGATAGTGTTCTTTAAACATCCGGAAATAGTGTTCTTTAAACATCCATCGATTGCACCACGTTTTTAAAATTTCTTGTTTCTTTGTGATTGCCTGAGTAAGTGATTATGCTTAACACCATAGACAACATCGTACGGAAAAAAATATAGGAACTGAAAATTCGCAAATGTACAAGTAATTCGAAATTTAAATCCTTGTTGCAGAAGAAATCCTGCATTTTGAAAAACAGCTTCGTGCCATCTTCCCTCTAACTTTGATCTTTTGAGACTGGTCCTATTGATCATTTAACCAGCGTCCAAAACATTAATATTCGATAATTCCTCCGGCAGACAGTTTACCCCCATAGGCAACCGCATTTCTCACCTTCAATAAACATTTTCTACACCTTAATATATTTATAAAAGTCACACACGTTTCCCCACTCATTTACTTATCTACATATACTATATTCATTCTTATAATTTATTCACCATCATTATTTTTTTTTTTTTTTTTTTTTTTTTTTTTTCACCCATTCAATATAAAACAGTGTGTGACGACACAAATTTATGTATATTTGTATTTAATATTATGTATATATCATCATATTTATATATGTATTTAATCGTTTATAATTTCTCATAATCATTCATAAAATCAAAACAATTACCACAAACCTATCCTTTCCCGATTCCCAAAAAGATCCAAAAATTTCCAATAAATATCTTAACAGTCAGAACTTATCCGATGAAGGAGTAAGGTGTCCTACCATCGGACCGAAACTCCGAACAAGCTATCCATCACTTGTATACATTAATATTGTTTGACTCGTTCAAAAGTTGATCTGATTTTGAGAATTTGTTTGGTAACAGAACTTGAGCGCGTTAGGTGTGTATGTTACAAGTTGTTGTCTAAATAAGTTGTAGTATGTTCGACACGTACGCTGACGAACTGTGAATCACGAATCTATTCAAGTCGTTTTAAGCCCGAATATTCGATAATTTGGGCCAAATAAATGTTGTCTCCCGGCCACGCTCTTCAATATGCCAGCATCACAGGCTATGTTGAGTTGTTCCATACGAATGAACGAAGTGTTGTTAAGTAATGTGTTACATCTACAACTAGCATTTGTCCACACGTCAGATTCTCACTAGACCTGGGGCATATTTGCGCTAACTTCACACTGATTAATTAATGGCCAGGAAAGCTGCAGGCAAGCAACCTAACTTTCAGATTTGAATTGTTAACAGCAACATTCAAGTGTTATATCTATTTTTAATGACATGCAGGGTTTTATCCACTTCTACATTATATTTTTCTTTTCCATTTCCTCTTCCTGTCATTGATGTCATATGATGATGTTTATCTTTCCTTTTGATTTTAATTTTAAATAAACCTCGATTGATTGCAAAACACGAAGAATGTGGACATTTTCAGCTACTCGAGCAGGAAACTAAAACAAAAAATATATTGCAGATTATTCAATATTGAGTTTTGTATTGATTTTTAATTAAATATAATGAATTTAAAGCAGTTTTTAGGTGAAAAGTGCAAATATAATTTTTATATTTGATGTACTTATTTTTTTCTGTTTCCTAGATAAACATTTTCCCGTTTTGATTGTGTTCAAGTTTTGATGATTTTTCGATTTTTATTTTTGTTATGTGACATATTTTAAAGTATATTTATTGATGTTTTCATAGAATTTTGTTTTTTAGCATTGTATAATTATTGTTTGTACATAGTTATATTTTTTATAGAACAAAGGTACAGTATCCGGCGGTAAGTAATACATATCGGGCTAAAGAAAGAGACTGTCGGCCATAATCGGCTAACTTCGGCTTTGTAGAGCTTCGTCTTTGTCATTCATACACGTGTTTCGTCGCGATTTGTCAGTCGTTGTCAAGTGTTCTAGGGTGTGGTCGCGTCCACTTCGCAAGTATATGAATGACAGAGACGACGCTCTACAAAGCCGAAGTTAGCCGATTATGGTTGATAGTCTTTTTCTTAAACCCGAAGTGTATTACTTACCGCCGGGTACGTATATATGTGTGAGAATACTTTTAAACCAACATTTCTCACCTATTTATGTTCTTCTTGGTTCAAAGAGATTGGCGTGTGAAATAAATTGTCAAGTTACTATAAAGAACTAGTAAATAAAAAAATGTTTTTTTTTTGGATTTGAGCTAGTTTATTAATAAAATATGTTAAATTTGTTATAGAAACTTGAGCAAGACGATGACGACCAGTATCTCGACTCCTCCTGGGCCGATAGCGGCAGTCTGAAACGCCACTTTCAAGGCCTGGAAGACATCTCCTGGAAACCCAAGTAATGGAGGACCTTGCCCCCATCTCCTTCCATCGCACACTCTTCACACTTCTTGCCGGTGACCTGAACGGTCATATTCTACTCCACCTTCAGGCTTTATACCAAAATACAGACATTTTATAAACCGATTTATACCATATGCATATTGTAACGCTTTACCAATCAAAAAAGTTTAATGGAGAAAATGGCTTACAACTAATTCACAAACCTTATATTAGGACTGAGAACATAATTAGTACTAGTGCATCAAACATAATTTTGAGAAAAGTATTTTAACCCTTTGTTTATTGAATTAATGTGTCAATAATGTTTAGCGGAAGAACATAAAAAAATATGAAAAAAATTTTTTTTCAAGTATTCTATATATTTAACTTAACCTGTAAGCGAGTATGAACGCATGAGTGTGTGTGAACCTAACTTATCTCAAGTTAGTACGAATGTACCGGTGTGTTTCATATTAACATCCAAGAAAAGTATAGATAATACCAATAAAGTTAATTGTATTGATATCTACGGATAATTTGTTATAACGAATTCCAATTCGCAATACAGTTTTCGCTTTTACCAATTTATAATAATAAAACGAAATATGTATCATAATTCTAGAAGGTCGCAAAAAAATATTTTTAAAACTCACTCCCTGGGTACATATTGTTTCTATATAACCCAGTAGCTTACAGGTTAACGTGTCATGGAGCTGCAATTGCAGGAAAAAAAAATCATTTGTATACGAATAATATGAAAATAACATATGTAGAGAGGTCGTGGTTTTTTAACCATTGAGATGTCATAGAATACTGGATGATTAAATACTTAATAAATAAAGGGTTAAATAATAATCATCTTATGTATTTTTTGGACTAAAATTTCTTATTTCTTTTAATAAAAAAAATCGAAAATTTCTTTGGTATGGACCATTAAAAAAAGGAAATAATTCAACAATTTTAAAAGTTGCACTTTTACCAAATGTTTTCTCAACCACTTATATATTTATTTATTAAGATACTTTATTGCACTATACATAATCTAGCAAATTTATTGCTAGACACCAATATCTTCCAACCAATGAAACATTTCTCTAGTTCTAAAACTACAGAAAAAGGCTATTCAGCACATTAAAAAGCTAAACGAATATATGTTTGATTATAATAAAGGAAGTTTAATGTCATAAATGGATGGAAAAGAGGAGGAAAAAGGAGAAAGGGAAATAATTTTTTTAAAAACTCACCATGTCTCAGAAAGGATACCTCAATTTTCTAAGTATGTATTGTTAAGTTTATTTAATGCGGAACACAAGTGATACATGATTTGCTCCTTATATAGGGCATACTAAACTTGGACACCGCAAAATGTTTTGTGACAATATGGAACAAAATATATTTAGAGCATTGTGACGCAGAGTATTGTCCATAAAATGTACCCGTATTTCATCACGACTACGCTCTTGATAATTTGAAAGGTTTCGACCACGATAGTTTGTATAACCATTTTCACAATATTTCACTTGACCATGCCAACAGTACCTTTTAATGTGGCCAGTTTTACCACAATATATATTTTTTTGTACATTCGACTTGTTTGTTTCAATTTTGAATGCATTTGTTTTTTCAATTGGTGCACTTTCTTCACAATAATTTTTTTCTTGTTGCGATTTCGATTTAATTTTATTTCTCAAGTATTCAACTGTTCTTTCCCTCTCCGGCAAAACATCAATCAAATCACCAATATGACTGTACTTTGATGGTAATGCTCTTAACATGTAGTTTATTTTTTCTAGTTCAGTTACAGTGGCGCCGGCCTGTTTTAGTTCGTTCACAGACCTCTCAAAATCATCGAAAAATGAACATAAATTTGAGTAATTCTTTAATTTTATATTTTCTTGGTTATTTCTACACACGATCTGTAATGACGTGGAAGTTTTTAAATACATATTATCAAATTTAGTTAATATTTCAAAAGCAGACTCACATTCATGGATGTATTCCAACTGCTTGTTGGTTATGGCGCCATATATATAATTTGTTGCTTGTAATCCTTTTCTTCCCATTCCTCCTGATTATCTTTGGCATGAGCCCTTCGCAGGATCACTTCTTTGCATTTTTTTAATTGTAAGAATTTTAACATTCTTACTTTCCATTTGAAGTATTCTTCACCGTCAAATAACGGTATATTAATTTCACTATTTCTTGCCATTTTTTTTTTAAATAAATACTTTTAAAACTTTCAACTTTTAATTCATTAATTACGGACCTCTAACAACGGATTTCTAACAACGGATCTCTAACAACGCTATGCTACCATGTTAAGTTTATTTAATGTGGAACACAAGTGATACATGATTTGCTCCTTATATAGGGCATACTAAACTTGGACACCACAAAATGTTTTGTGACAATACTGAACAAAATATATTTAGAGCATTGTGATACAGAGTATTGTCAATATGGTGAATACAAAATGTACCCGCATGTCAACAAGTATATTTGTATTTAAACAACATAATTCAGAACATTTAATATTAAATTATTTTGATATTCCACTAATTGCATTAATCCGCACGATGCGTGTTTCTACCTTCTATTGAATTTAGAAACATAAGCGTTATTATAATATTACATAAGCCATAAGCAACAATAAAACAGTTATACAAGTAAATAACCAAAGAATGCAAAAAGTTTCAACACTTATAAAAAAATATTTTGTGTCAAAAGACCATATATTCCATTGAAACATGATACAAGTTGGACCTACACATGCCTCTTGTAACTGTCTAAAGGGAGACTTGAGATAGGAGGTAGAGACATATGTTGGGGATATTAATGTAATTAATGGAATAACAAAGAAATATTTTAATAAATATTCTAATATTGAGTTTACAAATATAAATCCGAAACCTTTGACAAATTGCAGCATAATTAAATTCAAAATAAAATATTGACTCTTCTATCATAGAACCTTTTTTATTAATTTCTAAAATTACAATTCTAAAAGCATATTTTATAGGACTTAATTGTGAATAAAAACTTATCCATAAAATTAATTTGGCAAAAAAAATTGTTTGTTACAATATTTTGAAACCCTATAGTTAAAATAGGGTTGTTTCTACAAATAACATAAATATGAACAACACATGGTATTAAAAGAAAAAAACAGAATTAGCTTTTTGGGTGTGTTGAAAAAAGTGTTTTTTGTGTAAATTCATAAGTTTTATTTTAGTATTTTCTATATAAAAATAATGAATTCAATTGAAAATCATGATAATTTAATTTTTGTGAATTAATTGTCTGTCATTTTGGCAATCCTGAAGAGGCTCATATCATGCTCTGACTATTTTAAAAATGGACTTTTTACATTATTGTATTAGTTTATTATGTATAAGCTTTGATGACAAGGAGAACCATACAAAGCAATTTTAAATGTATGCTATTGCTAACAAATCATTTAAGGCTTCAATGTCACAAATAATATAATAAATTAACTTCTAGCCACATACTATCTCAAATCAATTATAAAAGTTATTAATGTTATGTGATATACATGCAAATGATCAAATTATTTACTGCACTGGGTTTAAATGAAAAAATATATCTCACTATGCTACTAGTTCTTGTTATACATACTTTTTATTTGGCCTAGCTTCTCTTGTTTACATGGACCAGTTAATTTTAACTTGATCATTCAAGTTGTAATTCATTATAATCTAATTTTGTTAGTGAGATCCATATCATATGGGACCTTCCAGATGTTCTTAAAATGGTATTAATGTTCAACATGTTTCTGATTAAGAATTTTTTAAAGATTAACAAAATAATCTGAATATTATTACATAAAATTCTGCGTGTTATTATATTTTTAATAACCCTTTGGACAAGATAGCGTCAAAGCTGCACAATTTTGATTTTATCACAAAACTTGCAGTCAGTTTTGCACTAACTTCCGTAACAGATGATAGTGTGTCATGTGTCTTTGTGTTTTAACTGTGTCATAATTTTTTAGATTTGTTGGTAGATATTTTGATATTCATTAAAAAAAAAACTTAGCGACAATGTTGAAAAGTAATCTTTTATCAATATTGCTTCGAGTGACTAGAAACATCTATAAAAAAACTTCAAGGTCCTAAAGAAAGTAATTTATTATAAAAAAGGCACAGTTAATTTGCCCTTCTCTATTTCTTAATGATGTTAAAAGTCCATCCTTAAAATAAAAAAAGTATAGACTTTCATAATATTCATCAAGCGTCAGATATCAACACATATTGTATGAGTATGGAATGTAATGAATCCAAATCCAAAATGTATGGATAAAGTGATAGATGTTTTGGATGCTAGTTAAGAATGATATAGGTTGATGCTCAATTTTTTTGGTAAAGAATTGTAAAGGAAATGTGTGAGCACTGTTCGTTTGTTGCACTTTTCAATATTACTATGTATACAGAGTCATTCGAAAAAGAATTTGTTATTTACCTGTAAAGACAAAAAAATATCTTCGTTATTCCACCAATTACATTAATCCCCTTGATATGTGTTCCCAATATTCAAAATATATTACATGCATACCTACCATTTTTATCGCGTATTAGTATTTTTTATGCTCAACTAGTTTCATCATCGTCAACCAAGTGAGATCCTCATAAAGCTTGTATTCAGCGAGACTGTTGACCTCAAAAAATATCAGTGGCAATTCTCACTAGTGTTTGGTGTTGCCATGTCATTTTGAAGTAACATATAGCTTTCTCATTGTAATTATCACATTAGGTACTTGTGTCTGTCTCTTATTAGGTTTGATTGTTTATGGGAGAGATATGTTTCTATGGGTGGGTTCTAGAGATTTTCATCAGGTGGAAAACAATGTTATTTCGATTTTTCAAGAAGCAATATAGGAGGTAGAAACATGTGTTGCAGCGATTAATATGATTAGTGGAATAACAAATTTAATTATTAAAAAATCTAATATGGAGTTCCACAAAGCCAAAGCCCTAACTTTTGATAAACAATAACAAAATTTTTAAATAATCATCAAACAAAAATCACTTACTATTAAAAAAATTACTGCTATATAACATAAGTATCCCTCTCAGGTATATATAAATATTATAAAATTGAGAAAAACAAACATTATTAAAATTTAATTTGAATTTAGTAATTTCCCTGTGAATGATGAAGTTCCTTAGTTTGCTACAAAGAACTGTTAAGATATTCAATCTCTCTGTTAAGAGACTCAATATTGATTTTTTTTTTTTAAATCCTGTTTTTTTTCCTACCAATCTAGAGCCTTGAAGATGGCAGGAGATATTCCAGATCCACCAAACCCAGTTAATTCTTGTTTTTGTTAATTATTATTGTACCACTTTTAGGTTATTTAAAAAAAATTTGGAACCAAACTCTCACTAACTCAGATTAAAAACGATTCACCTTACAAGTTTTTTCAGCGATTTGATTTTTCCCAGAACCAATTTATCACGTAAAGCGAGGGGTACCTGCTTTTATTTCAAAATAATTTAATAAATCATTAGAAAATGTAATGAAAAATAACGATTTATTATTTTGTGATGAATCAAAATATGAAAAATTATTAATCACATGGGTTTTCATAATTTGTTTCTGGATTAAAACATCTATAATTGTGAAGATTCAGATTCACAATTTTGATAAGCATTGAAATTCAACTAAGAAATTTTATTTACTATTGAAATTATTAATATATTTTAATTAATAGGGTGAATAAAAAAGTAAATTTTTTTATGTAATAAATATGTTTTCCTAGCATTTTAAAATATTGAATAAATATAATTCTGGAATTTGAAAAGTACTCGATTTTGTAATTCTAACTTTACATAGTATGCAGTTGTGCTATTCGGCACTCTAGTTCATGGAGGACTGACTGTTAAAATTTGGTACCACTTTGCCAAATCACTTGTGTAGATCTCAAGTATCAACCAGCGTATTCTACCACAAAGCCATCTTGCGCTATCATTACTGCCTGAGATCTTTGATTAAACATTCAAATACTTGACCCCAGTGTTCTTAAAGCTGCTATGAAAAAATAGCGCTTTTACAGCTACTTTTAAATCTAAAGTAGCATGCTACTGAAGAATTATAAGTAAAAAGTAATTGCTCTGCTTTACAGCTACTCTTGGGTGAAATGTGCTAATTTTGCTGTGGTATATAATAACATGAGCTATCATCTCAAATCACGAGGTAGGAAAAAGTCGTTTTAAAGATCAATATAGAAAACCTAGTATTTAACCATTACTGGGTATTTGGAATACAGGAAAATTTGGGTTTATCATAGGTAATAAATTGGTTGTTCAGAAATTAGAATATTATATTACACTTTCGTCATTTGCAGTACAACCTGGAAGGTTTGTTATCATGTGGGAATCTCTGACAACAAACATGAAATATATTAAAGAGGGGTTTAGTGAAAACTGACTGGAATCATTTAAAAAAAAAAGGGTATTAATGGGAAATGAACCCGCAACTCCCGGGCTAGAAGAAAGGCATGTTACCAAATATGCCCTCGGAGATCATCAATCACTGGTAGGATGGATTTTATATTGTAAAATATAAACATAATCATGAAACATCAACACATTATGTTCATATATCTTTTTTGAGGACTCTGTTATGTGAAATTGCTTTAAAAAATCATTTCTCGTGAGGAAATATACTCTACAAATTCACACATGAGTACTAGAATTAAAATACATAGCTTATTTAGCAGTTTTGGCCATGGTGATTTACGGGTTGAATATTTTGATATTAGGTATAGATTGTTTTTTTACAAAGTCATTTAGAGCTTTGGTTGAAACGTAATTAAGCTTTTTGGCCTGATAGCTTAAATCATTGATTAAATATGATATAAAAATAAGGTAATAGATAAGATTTAAGTGTCTTTTTGCAATACTACTCATTGTGTTATTGCTAAAGGATCATTAATATTGTTGACTAATATTAATTTGATATTATCCATCCAATGGTAATTGATACATTTGCTAAGATATTCATTTGATGGTAAATCTTTAATTTTTATGTCCCTATAACAAATCATATCATAGTCAAAAACAGCTATTAAATTTCTATCATTCTGACTATTATTCTGTATAAAAAGTAGCTTTATATATTCAGGATTGCATATAGTGACGACATATTCCGCAATAAGGTGACCGAGCAGGTGAGCCACGGTTTTTTTTTTAACTATTAGAAAAAACAAAATTCTTACCTATGGGTCAGAGTGATGGAAAACTTATAAGAGATTTCTGGACATCTTTGAAAAAAGAAGTGCAAGAAGGTAAAATGTGGTGTATCTGATACAACTAAGAATTGTATGGCCTTCCAGGATCAACACATCTCTTCGTTTGTTAAAGTCATAAGACTTCATCGGGTGGACTAAATGATAAGAATGGTTAATGATCAACAACTGCCGAGAAATATTTTGACAATAAACCTGAAGGCCGTAGATCTGTTCAAAGACCAAGGCTTTGATGAATGAACAGTGTCTTTGAGAAAAAAAGCATAGACGGAGCACCTAGTCAGAAAAGCCTGGCATAAGATAGAAGGGAGTGGAAAATGTTCTCGGAGAAGGCTAAAGACCGGTCATCCAGGGTTGTATTGCCAATAATGATTAAAAAACTAGAAAATAAAAGATGCACCAAACTTGAAATACCTGGAGAATTTGTATTAAATTCAATTATTTTACTTTTTCAAGATCATAATTTAAGTTTAATCAAAGTCAAGATGAATATTAAAAAATGGTTTTCATGGCAAGGTTAGCCATAGCTAACCATAGTTTTCATGGTGAAACAAAAATTTCCATTTTAAAATATAAGTGGATTTTTCTAGAAAAAAGATTTTTTAAAACTTAGGAATACACTTTTTAACTTGAGATTAAATAAAAAACACACTGAAGAGTTCTTCACTAAAAAATATTGTAAATGCAGTAAACAGGCTTTTTTGGATAAATGCGTTGTAATTTATATCAAAACAAAAAATATTTTGAAAATTCGTAATAAAATTTTAAAATTCATTGCTTTGACACTTTTCGTTCTGACATCGCATGTGCTTTTGATTTTTAATAAGGATTTTATTGATTTTAACATTCAAGTGTATTTTTCTCTTTGCATTTCATTACTCAAAGTATTTTCAAATATTTTACAATTTTCATAACATTTTTTCAATTTACATTATAATTTCTTCACTTCTCAACAATATTTTTTTATTAATAAAGTCTCGTATTGCTTCAAAAACAATGTTTGGTGGCTTTCGTTTTTATATTCACCAAAAAATTCACTATAACATACATGACGATGCTATATTCCATAGATTTTATATTTTTAACAGTTTTAATTTCATTGAATGATTGCATAAAAAAATTCAAGATATATTAAAGAGTTCTCTATGAAAATGTACATATTATTTGAAAAATTAGATATACATTTTCCAAAAATATATTTAAATGTTTATTTTAAAAAGTAAATGGCTAATCTATCTTTTGATTAAATCAATATACTATACATATAAACTAATTGTTTGCTAAAAAACACAAAATTTTGTCTCATAAAGTCTATATTGTAATATTTTACGGTAGCACTTCACAATTTCAACAAATTAGAGACTGGACCCATGTTAATAAGCAAGTAATCAAATTCTTCTTAAGTGTATTAATTGACAAAGTTACTACTGTTATACAGGGTGGATCATGCGAACCTGATGATTTTCAAAACTAACTGAACAATATGAAATATAACTTCAATATTTACTTCATATCACTCATTTTTTAAACAGCACATTTGTCAAATATCCTACACTGTAACAATCTGTCATACAGGTTTAGCTTCATTGTTTGCACCGTGTTGTATGACAGTAATTTTTCTTATGTAGTGTTGATTAATGTTCCTAGGTATATTATTATACACTCGGAACCAAGGAAGGAAGCATAAACCAAAGCAGCATGTTTTCTGATTTACCACTGAGGGCTTTTTATAATTGTCTGCCTCACTATCTCTATGTTTGATAGTGTCTTATCGCTGCAGAAACAGTTAATCGAAAGTTCCATATCTATAACTTGATTATGTTTTAGCTAGGAACAGTACCATATGGAATATTGAAATGACATTGGAATAATCGGTGTGCAATCAATCACAATAGTCACCATTTTTAAAATAACATTTCTACTACAAACTCACAGTGTACAGCAGTCCATTGGTCCTTTGTCACTAAAATGGCAATTGGTATGCAAACGTGCAATGAGCCCGCTTCCTGCCTCACTGCCAGTGTTACCAGCCTATTGCACTTTAAAACTCATCAGGTTCCCATGCCGCACCCTATATATTAAGTGTACAATAATGCTTAATCTATAATAGATGTGACAAGAAAGCCAAAAATATACATAGATTACTTTAAAAATATGTACAATTTTTTTAATTTATACTGACAGGTAAATATTAATTAAAAAATAAATTAACTGGTTTCATAAAATATGAAGTAGGTGACCAATTTTTATAATCTGACTTCGATGAATCTCATTATTTTTTTTTAAATGATGACTGAAGAAAAAGTATTTCCATTGAAGTTTATGGCAGGCTCGCTGTATCTGTGGAAGGTTGTGGCAGTACTTTCTTGAAGTATGATCGCAACCAACTCTGAAATATCATCTTTTCTCTCATAAATTACTTTTTATAACAAGCAATAACTTAAGATGGTCTTTCATTAATAAAGGTTATTTTAAAGAGTTGTTATAACTAAATGTTATTAAAAAATATTTCAATATTGTTTGGTGGGGCAGTATTTCATTTCTGAATTATATATCTACAATATGTGCATAGGCATGTATGCAGCAGTTGAAGATTGGCGAGCGAACGGAAAGTGATCAGGCGCGATGAGTGCTCAGGCCGACTCGAAACTTAACAACAATGACAATATGCATGATGTACCCAAAAATATACATATACATATGTGTATACATATATGTATACGTATATGATTTTTTTTTAATATAATCAGTTTTTATCTTTTCCTGAGGAATTTTCTCACATTTAATGAGTTTTACATTTTAAAATTTTATATTTATAATGCGAATTTTTTTAATAAAATAACTATTTCCCACATATAAAAAGATATCAAAATAATTTATCTTGATAATTCTCAATATACATCTCTTAATCAAAATTTAAAAAGTTTTTTTTATCTCATAATATGCTGTTGGGTTAATTACATAAAGTAGCTTGAGAAATAAATGGTTTTTTAAGTTAGTAAGTAAACAATTACATATTGACTAATGTATTTGTATACACACTTGTTATAGTATACAAAATAGAATACCTACACTTAACCCAGCCTTCAAATAATTCTAATCAGAGGTCACTTTTTTTACATTCCAGAAAGATTAGTTACAAAAATATAATTTTTAACAAAATAAGTTCTTAAGGAACTGTACTAAGCATCGCAATACATTTAAAAAATAATAATGATACAAAGAAATACATAAGTATAAATTCTAATAAGTAATATGGTTGTTTTTCTAAAGATTATATTATTAAAATTATAAAATATACTTATATATGAAATTAAAACAAGAACAATTTGTCTGTGATCCACATTTGTAAATCTTATAATGGATGTGCTTAGATATTGAAATAGGAAAGTATGTTCATATTTATGGGATGAAAACGAAATGATGAAAAATGAAATGATACAAGACTTGAATTGAATGTGGAATGAATGGAAATATTGTTCTTAATAAGAAATATATGTAAAATATTATTGTTGGCTCGAATAAAAATGAGAAAATCAAAGTCACTTTAGTATTTGGTCAATTACAAGTACAAAATAATTGTCAGAGTGGAAATGGTCGTAAATTATCTGAATTTTTATAGATTTATTTGATGTTTTATGTTCATTGTTGAGATTCTGAACACATGTGGGGAAAAACGGAATGCCTTTATAAAAGCTTCTATAGTAATTGACGGGTGATATATGTAAAGAAATGCTTAACGCTATTTGAGAATAAATAAGAAATTCAAGAAAAATAGTCCACCCGCCATTCCTTCCAAATGACTGCCGATAATGTATGTTTTCCTTAGGAACAGATATTTTTTATCAATGTTGGATATTGTTTTACTGCTAATTAAAAAAGTAATAATATCTAATGAACAAGAACTGCAAACTTTACAATTAAGTTAAAAATTGCATACAATTATCCGAGCCATTCATTTTGTATCGCACACAAATTGATAAAAATCTTCTGAATTAATACTAATGTATATGAATTATAATTGGTCTCGAAATTAAGTGTAAATTTAGTCAAAGCTCAGATGAAAGGAAAAAAATATCATTAAATGTAGCAGTTCCATGAAGTAAGAAACTATTAAAAAATGGAAATTTAATAATTATTTAGTTAATAAAAACATCATTTTAGTAAACATCACCTTAGATTAAGAGAAAACCTATTTCTCTTTAAAGTCAAACAAATGCATATTAAACATCAGCAAAATCATTTGGACTTAAAATAGTTAAACTCTCATCGATAATAATGAAGCAGAATCATGAAAAAGGTTTTATCTTCATCAAATAGAACAGAATTGTCTTTCATCTGACTTTGGCCAGTCACAGTGTACAATTATCAGGAAACGTAACTGATTAATAAACATTTAATAAACATGAGAAATCACTCAAAAATATTAAAACCAGTTTTTTTTTTCTTGTTTACCATATTGAATATTGTTCATCTATCATAAGAGATATATGAATATTTTTTTCTGTTAATTAATACACTGTAGCTGACCTAAAGTTCTTCATCTCGACATTACGAGTAGAAAGTAATAATTCATTCTATAGAGCATAAACAATCTAAAACTCATTATTCACAAATCGTGTCAATTTAAAGTCTACTTGTGTAAAAAGAACATTTCATCCATGTGCAAAATGAATTTAATATTTGTGTTTCCTGATCCTAAAAATTTGTTGCTCTAATATCTGTTTTGATAAACAATATTATTCTATCACCTGAATTTAATTAATTTAATGAATATAACATTATAAAGAGGCATTTTTAACATTTTTATCATTGGTATTTTTGGCACACAATTCGATATTATTAAGATATAAAATAAAAATATTAAATATAATATTTATGTAGTAAAAATAAATCTAATGAGCTGTGTGTGTACAGACACCCGAACAAACTGATGCTTTTTTCAATGCTGCAATATTATATGAAATAAAATTTAAAAAAATGTTATAAAGCTTCTTAAATATATCTTTTATTAATGACATTTCTAACCACTTCCATACAACCTCCAGATTTTAGGTATTTGGAGCTAGCATCACCGTAAGTATCCTTTTACAGCCATATTTGACAGGTAAAAATTTATAAGATCTCCAATATCAATAAAACAGTATTTTAGGCACTTAACCCATATGGTATGGCCATATGGTTTAAGTGCCTAAAATACTGTTGTGTATGGTTTAAGTGCCTAAACCATATGGTTTAGACATTTAAACTATACTCGTACACTATTCCGATCGAGCAATGTCATAATAATATATTTGACCATTTTATGCAGGTGTATAGATTTTTGTTCATATACTCTTGTTACTTTTTTATAAACATTTGTTCATCTACTCTTGTTACTTTTTTTATTTCAAAACAATTTTTTTATCTATATATTATTTATAGTTAAGGCATTAACATTGTGGAGCTTTAAAGACATTGTAATTTGTTTTTATCAAACAGTTTATTCCACTTTTTGTAACGGTATAACCCTACCGGTTTCAAGGCTTTCACCTCATCATCAAGGGAGCACAAACAGTCTTGTTCGTGCTCCCTGATGATGAGGTGAAAGCCTTGAAACCGGTAGGGTTACACCATTATAAAAAGTGGAATAAACAGTGTTTGATAAAAACAAATTACATTTTTTTTATTTGTTGTGATAAGTTTTGACGAACTTTAACGTTAGTGCTCTGACAACCCTGATTCTTTCAAGAATTCGATAATTTCTAATAAAAATGTTTTTTTCATGTTCGAATTGCTGTATTTTTAAATCTTATTAATTAAAGAATTAATATTTTTTAGTCTGGGCATGGGCACTAAATTATTTACTCATATAAGACTGAGCTGTTGAAAGGTTAAGCAATTTTAATGGAATTTTTAATTTATTTTTTAACACAAGTGAAAATGTGCAAATTCTTAATTAGTTCAGACTTACTAACAGTAACAAGTTTGGACAAATTAATGGATAAGGAGTTTGTAGAATAAGATACAATGCTAAGAAATAAATATATTTAATTTTAAAATCTAGTTGCTTCTCATATCAAGGTGAATTCTTCGACCACATCAGGGTGAATGGTCACATAGTTATCACTTGTTATTGTAATATTTCTCATGGAATACTTTGAACTGTCCATAATTGACACTTCACCAAATAAAAAGGAATCTGCTCTGGCAATGGCATAAACTTAGAAAAATTATTGAAGGGGGCCCTAGTAAGAAGCTCTTGTTCACCTCACGGGTCTGCACAGTTGTTTCCCTTCAACTTCAATATTTATCTATCTTGGTTCTCTCTCATCACAACTTTAAATGAGCCGAGTCTATTTTCTTGTTACAGTTTATTTAATTAAGCGGCGAATGGAAAAAAAACAACAGACACCATAAGTAAATTTTTCAGGAAAATCTTAAAATTCTGCATATTTTATAATTTAAAACACTCAAAATCAGTATTACTGACACAACAGTGATTTAATTGTAAGCTCCATTTGACAGCTTATATATGTTGCTGGTGTAGGGTTGTCTTAAACAAAGAATTGGTAATCTTCGTTAGTTTGGAAATGTGTATATTGTCTCTATTTCTTTTTCCTTCACTTTTAGGGGAGTCCCCCCCCCTCCCCAACCCCCAATTTTCTATCAGGGGGTCATAAGATTTGGATCCCTTAGAATTGGTGCCTACGGGCAATGGTCATAAAGGAATTATTGAAAATATACACTCAATAACTAGGATCCTAATGAGATAGTAAAACCTAACAATTGGAATACTTGAGGGGTTCTAGAGTATATTTAAAAACATGTTATGTATTCAAATGATTTAATAATAAAGAAATATGTACAATAGACAATTTCCATAAATTATCAATGTTATAATAGCAATAAATGTTACGCTTCAGAGTTGTTTTCATATTTATCTCATGGTTCATCAAGATCTTCAGAATCATCATTGAAATCACTTTCAGAATCTACAAAGTCGCTATCGTAATCTTCAATATTCTCTTTCTGTGCTTCCAATTTAAGTTTGTTAATTTTTTCAGCTAAATCAACTTTCTTTTCATCATCATCTTCAACATTTTCATCAATAGTTTTCTTTTTAGACTTTTTTTTCTCAGATTGTTTTCGTATATACCTGAAAAAAAAATAAGACAGGTTTGAGCAAGAGTTTCTATACGCTTCATAAAAGAAACGAAAAAACGTATATCATGGACATCTGCAGTTCAAGATCAGTAATCTAAAGGTACTTGAGGTTTCACAGGAACCATAAAACATACTCTTCCTTGGACTCACGACGATTTAGAGTACTCCGCAAGAATTTATTGAGTAATGTAAGTTGACACATTGGATTAGAACACTGATGAATCATACAGAATAGTCTTTCTTGCAGCTAATAGGCAGCTAACAATAGCAGTCATAAAAATACCCTACTTGTATTATGGCTGCCACAAGTACAAACAGCCTCCAAAATGTAAATTTGTTTTTATTAAGTATTGTTTGGCTATAGGTTTTTATTTAATGTTCATATTGAACATTTTTTTCAAGTAAAATCTTTCATATGGACGCAAAACAGTTAGGAAAGAGAACAGATATTACTGTCCACATTGTAAAGTAGACCATTGTTTGCAATGCTTTAAAATTTATCATAAAAAAATTAATATTTTTTTGCAAAACTATGTGTTCACTACTTTTGTGAAATCTACTCTGACAAAATTCACACTTTGAAAATGTAATTTAAAAAACATGAATATTTTAGATATACTCGTACATATAGAAAAAAAAACCTTAAGGTATGATAGTTACACGCATACTGCGAGAATTTAATAAGTCTAAATTCATGTTAATTTAGAAATTCAATTAAAGACGTTGGGTGAGAACACTATGCCAGTTGCATTGATAAATCAAATGATACAGGCAAACATTATTTTTACATTGCACAATTTTAGATGTAACAAATGCTAACCAATTTGGTGAATATTCAAATTTAATATAAATTATGTGATTTAATTTCAACAAGTGCAGTTCAGTAAGATGTCCACAACAATATACAGGTACCAACTTGGATGTATGGGGGTGAAACATGCACGTGGAAAAAGGCTGAAAGGAGCTAAATAAATGTTGAAGAATACATTGGGTGACAATATATGAGATTACGGAATTAAGTGATTAGGAATGAATGTGAACTTAAGGCTGATGTGTTAAGTAAGATGAAGAAGGGTATGCTGAGATGGTCTGGACATGTGGAACGAATGAATGAAGAAAGACTAACAAAACAGATGTATAGTGAAGATGTGAGTGGAAGGTGTGTGAGGAAGATCAAGAAAGGTATGATTGGATCAAATAAGTGATATTCTGAAAGAAGGAAACATAGATAGTCTGAGAAACCATGAAGTTGTATGACAAGGTGTATAGATGTGGAAGAGGCGAATGATGTGTTCGAGATAGGAAAGTCTGGTGATCTGTCCTCTCTGCCTAACCAGACAGGGATATGACGTGATGGTATGTGTATGTATGTATTAAGTTTCTGTCTTTTGCTTTTTTAGATATTAGTCTACACAGGCTTAATATTTAAAACTATGTATTCAAGTCCTTTAATGGGATGTCTCCATTCTATATTTCAAATCTATCTGAGGATGTTTCTTCAGCGAGAAGTAGAAAATTGAGGTTGATTTATTTTTCATTTAATAAATTAGCTGTTCCAAAACAATCCAATATGGCAGGGTATTATGACAACTCTTTTGCATTTGCTGGTCCTGTGGTGTGGAATGGTCTACCTCCTAGTGTCAGAAATATGGGTGGCGTGTGCAGCTTTAGGAAGCACTTAAAGACAATTATTTTTGGAAGATCTCATCAAAATTTATTTGTGGGTTCGAATCCTGAGTTCGAGTACCCTTGAGGAGAGTTTACTCCCTAAACAGCACTATATAAATTGTCCTTTTATTATATTATTATTAAGGTCAAAAGTATATACTAAATAGTGTCATATACATTTTTGTATTTACTAAATAGTGTCATATACATCTGTATTTACTAGTCATTTAAATCTGTATTGACTTAATAGTGTCATATAAATCTATATTTACTAAAAAGTGTCATATAAATCGGGAACTCAACTCATTTACGCTCAAAAGAGTAAAATATGAGTATTTGGCAATTTACCTCAGCAAAGTTCTGCGCTTTCTTTCAGGAAGTGCTTTTATAATATTTTGCATTTCTTGTTCCTCAGATGCATTTGTAGTATTTATCTCAACGACCTGTAAGTAAAAATGTTAATATTTTTATTTTGATAAAACAATGAATTCAACTGAATTACATAATGGTACGGTAAAATATACAATTAATTAAATGCTGAAGGATACCTACCATCAGAAGGAAAAAAATTATTGATTTATTTCCGGGAATTCCAAAGATTTGGTCACAATTTATTGTACATATTACATTTTAATTGCATACAGTACAAGTTATACATAAATATAGCCTATTGTACTTATATAGATTGTTTTAAATATAAGTTTCAAATAATATGAGGGCATAGTTTTAAAAAAGTATGCACAGGTTTACCAGCTCTTAGAAGTATTTTTTTTCTATAAAGGTCAACTAGGCTCCAGTTTCACAGGGGATATGAAGGAGCTCTGTCAAATAAGTTGATAATGTTCTAGTTCGATTAAAAAAAATTATATTGTCCTTAATAAGATTTCTACTAATTTTACATCTTTTATAAAGAAGATACATACATATTTTTCAAATGTTTCATGACTTAGGGTTCATAAAAAAGATCTTGTAGCGCCACACTTTCATCTAACATCTATTAACATACTGTATGATGGTCAGCAAAATGGGACATCACAAGCAGGAAGCATAAGAATTTATGGTTGGAGTGTATTTAAATTTATAGCATCTTAGACAAAGGTACAGGAAGGACGACCCATAATTCAAAGTTGGCACCAAACTACTGTTGCGGACAATAATCTTAGCAGACTTCGATACTGTCCAGTTCAAATATATGTTTTTGTGCTCCATTGACTTTCCTATTGCTACACATTGTTCAACAGCTCTCTTTACTTTTCCATTATCTGAGAAAATACTACCTAAATAGCAGAATTCCTCAACTTGATCCAATCTTTCATTGTTCACCCATTTATCGCATTTACTTTTCCTTTCACTCTTTTCACCATGACTTTGGATTTTGCAACATTTATTCTCAGATCTTTTTCTACACATCTCTCATACAATTTCACTTGGCAAACTATATGAATCTTCATTATTCTTCACTAAAACTACCATATAAGCATACAGCAATGTGCATACATCCCTCGTGAATATTAAAAAAAATCAAAATTGTTAAATATTTTAAAATTTCTTAATGAAAAGTTAAGGGGTCACGTTATATACGGGTTAAAACTGTAAGTACTAAAATATATCTGCTTAAACGATATTCAAGTTACCTCCTCGTGTTTTAAACATTTAGCACAAACACCCTCAGCTCTGGAGCACGGCAAGCATGCAGCGTGATACGCATGTCTCACACATTTCTGTTCACAGCGAACACATTTCTTTGGAGCTGACAATGGTTTATATTTTTTGTACTTAATTTTCCAGTCCAAAATATCTTTACAACGCGTGCAAATTCCACAAAGCTGAATAGAGTTGATAAATTTAGTTTTAACGGATTTATCATGAAGGTCATTTTTAAACACTGTTCTGTTTTGATGTTTTTGGGGTCTTGTACGACTCAAATTTCCTTTGGTAGAACTCATGATAACAAAAAATATATTACATGAACACACAAATACACGTGCAAGTAAATGTCAATATGACAACCACAGACGATCAGACTAATCAGAGACAATATTGACAGTGACGTATACTCCATATAGGAGTTCATGGGCATTATTCAAAAAAAAGACATTGACGTTTGCTTCATACTGAATTCATTCGCTCGCTTACTTTGTATTTAATTTTCACTCCATAGTATCTGACCGGATAACAGTAGTCTCGGGCCGAGTTTTTTTAACTACAGACGCAACAACTCAAGTACGCCAATGTGAAAAGACACCACTTGCAAATACTTCATATATGTGTCATTATTCAAAATGAAAAATACGAAAAAACGAACACGGTCATTATTCAAAATGAAAAATACGAAAAAAACAAGAGACTGCCTACCAAAAAATATTGCCCAAATAGTGTAGCCGGTCAAAATATTTTAACGGATGCGAAAAAACTGCACAGTTGAGAAACCTGCAAGACTTAATACTTTGATTCCGATTATACCAAAAAATGGCAGTAAATGCCCTATTTTAGATTTATTTTCAATAAATTATTTTATTTACCAAGGATGTGAAACCTTATTTTTCAAATGGAACTGAGGAATGAAAAAATAAAAACTTACAAAAAACTTTTATTGAAAATTAAATAATCAAACGTTTCCCTTTTACAATATCATTGCACGAAAATTCACAACTTTCATATAAATGATGTCATAAATTTTCATAAATATTTCAACATATATTTCACAAGATAATAAAGTTATTTTGATCATCAATTTATTTTAAAGATTAGTTTACATAAAAAAATCTGATTTCCACACTTTCCTAGCCTTAGACATAGCTTTTGCCTTTACTACATCTTTTGATGGATTTTCTCATGCTCCCCATTTTTATAACATATTCCATAATTTTCTAGTATTCCTGATATATTTGTTTTTTTTTTGTTAACGTTTCACACATCTTTCTCTCAATGTATCCAAACAATTCCAAGATTCCTTTCACGACTTACGTATGACACCCATTTATTATATAATATATCAATTCTTTACATCTTGTATTATTGTAATATCATAAATTCTTGAAAGGGAAAATAATAATAAAAAGGGCTCGGCTATCCGACAGAAAAGAGAGACACGTATGAGCCTGACAATAAGGGTTATATTTCCATGCCATAACTGCTTACATTTTCTTCTATCGATGCCATATTATAGTTTTGTTTTTCCTTAAAAAAGGTCTTGTTTTGAAAATTCAACTCTGTTGATTTTTAACAATTCGATTTTCCTTTCATCATTGATACTAAATCTTTAATTACAAGATGAAAGAATCAAGGCTTCAACTTACAAATAATTGATTATATGAAACAATGAATTGTGTACCATATGTTATCTATAAAAGATAATACTTCTGATTACATATATTACTCGTATTTACTATATTATATTGATATCCTCTACTGGTAATAAAATGTCTTTATGGTACGACAACCATTGTTGGAGGAATGCATTCAAGGGCCTTAGGACGACAATGATAATTCAATAAAATTATTAAACAATTTTTTTCAATACGAAATATTCGATACTATTTGTTATAGGAATTTAGGCGTCTTCGCGCAGACGGGTCAGTGTTATTTCTCACCGTTTTACTGATCATGACGAAGTCAGCTTTATGTGAGGCGATCCCGTAGACTGATAGCGGTTCAGGTAGGTTAGCCGCGATAGCTCGAGCAGGGCGTTAGGGTGGCTCTAGATGGATGGCAGTGTTGGTCCAGGCAGGACGACAGAGTGGCTCTCGATAGGCGACAATGCTGGTCCGAGCGGGACGGCAGGTCAGCTCTCGCAGATGGCAACGCTAGTACAGGCAGGACGGTAGAGCTGCTCTAGAGGGGCAACAATGCTGGTCCGGGCATGACAGCAGAGCGGCTCTAGGTGGGCGACATTGCTGGTCCGGGCAGGACGGCAGAGCAACTCTAGGTGGGCAGCAATGCTGGTACAGACATGACAGAACAGTGGTTCTAGATGGACGGTAATGCAATCTGAAAAAAAATTTAATTGTTGATCTGATTGAAAATTATTTTTCTTACCTTTTTTGGTTCCATTGAGTGTCCAACAGTGATAATATTTTTCAGGTCAAGAACTCCGGCTTGTTGGCCGACCCGGTTCGGGTGTCGTTGATCTTTTTTGTATTTTTTTAAGTTCTACCTATACTTTTTATTGTCTCTGGCTACATTGCTTAACACTGGCGTATACTCCTTCATAAATAGGAGTTCACGGCCATTATTCAGGAAAGAAGAAGAAAATCATTGGTTATTATTTGTAAGGCAGGATTTTTCGTGCAAATGCATAACCGTGTTATTATCTCGATTATTAATCAAACAAAAGTACGTCACCTGTCTTCTTAAATTTTCGTGAAAGTTTGGCAAAAATCTGTAATTGCGAGCGTTGATAATGTGTTTAAAATGGAGTTTTTACAAATATTTTTCCTTATCTATATTTTGCTTAACTTTTTAAGCACTTATCCTTGTTATAATGAAAATGTTAAACAAATACCAAAATGTGAAATTTTCAACCAAAACTTTTTGAGCAAAAAGTAAGTTTTTAATATTTTTATCACGAATGTTCTTTCACACTATGCAACCATAAATAAATATAACAAAAAAAAAACATTTGAAATTGAAACACTTATAAACATTAATTACTAAATAAGTAATCCGTGTCATGCACGTTTCAGATTATTTATAACGTTTCTATGTTGTATTATAAAACGGTGCCTGTATATAAAAAAATTATAAACACATTTTATATAAATATCTCAAATAAAATATCGCACAAAACACAATACCGCTCGGACGCACCAACTGACAGCTGAATGTGAAAACTATAACGTTTTCACTTGCGACTATTATTTATTCAATACTACATCAGGACGTAATTAAAAGAAATGATTTAAATTTTATAAGTAAATTATTAAATTTTATATACAAAAGTGAAAATAATGCGACATCTGTTATTGCAAATCAGGACTATCTAAATTTTATCGACAATAATGTACAGTACCCGGCGGTAAGTAATACACATCAGGCTTAAGAGACTGTCTGCCATAATTGGCTAACTTCGGCTTTGTAGAGCGTCGTCTCGGTCATTCATATACTTGTGAAGTGGACGCGACCACACCCTAGAACGCTCGACAACGACTGACAAATCGCGACGGAACACGTGTATGAATGACAGAGACGACACTACAAAGCCGAAGTTAGCCGATTATAGCCGACAGTCTCTTTCTTAAGCCCAATGTGTATTACTTACCGGCGGGTGCTGTACTGCTATTTAGGTGACATCTGTTTTTAGAATTTACATTTTTTTTTCATTTTGGATAAACTTCAGAATCTTCTGGATAATAATTATTCTTAGTTTTAGTCTCAATCTCGACTCAATTGCTGCAATAATTAAATAAGAACAAAAATAAAAATATTTATGAAGTTTTTGTTTTTCAGACATTTTTTTTAAGAATCTATGAAACATTTTTTTGAGGTAATTACCCCCACACCTAAAATCTAGAAAGAAGAAAAGGTAGAATTTTATCTTAACAATGTTTGTAAATTTTTGTATCATGTTAGTCAAAAATGGTTTTTAATGGCTCTGAATAGTTTATATACTTAATTCTAAATATTTGATCTAAGGTGATTAAGTTAGCACACTGTGTAAAGTCCGACTGGTGTTCGAGAACTTTAAAAAGATTTAAAAAAATATATACAATGCAAGTGTGCGTGGAAGGCGGCATGGAAGAGGAGGAAAACCAAAAAAATATGGCTGGATCAAGTAAATATTTTGAAAGAAGGAAATCTAAGCAGTAAGAGAAATCGTATGCGTTGTATGAATATGGATAAAGCGAAATGTCTATTGAAACATGAAAGTCTGGCACTCTGTCCTCTCTGCCTGCCGTACATATGTATGTTTGTTCATCCAGGTAGTTTCGAAACAATAATACCTTAAAATTCCACACACTTAATAAATATACATATGTACTCGTATGTGCACCATTCAAATATACAAGCATTATTATCTCAAAACAGGCAATGAACTTTGTGAGACCGCTGACTTACACCATTTATCTTGTGCAGAGTGGGGCTATGTAAACATCTGAATAAAATAAATAAATTATAACTATGTAGTAATGATTTCATACCATCAGATTCTATGAACGTTATCACTGACTGACATCAAGATTAATCAATCAGAGTGATATGCATTAGTGACCTAAATAAAACAAGTGGAAAGATATCAAGTATTTTATTGTTATCTAATAAATAAAAAAATAATCATTTTAAATAGTATATCATTTATATTTTTTGTGGCCCACTCCATTTTTCAGGTTTATATTTATACTAAATAAAGTATGAAAATCAATCAGAAAAAGGCAATACTAGCTTACAGATATGAAGTGTTCTTACTGCATGACAATGCTCCAATGTGTTTATCTTTAACCAGTATATTAATTTTACATTTTAAGGTTTCAAAATTTTATTTCATTGACTTTTCTCAGTAAATCTTTCATTAGTAAAAAAATCTTCTTTTCTTGTATATAATTTCTTATATATACACTACCGCCCATAAGTCTTCGCCACCTATAGCGCCCTCATATCTTTCGTATTTTAAAAATAATAAAACACAAAAATACCAAATAAAATTTATTCTAAGGCTAAATTACACTCTTTTTTGATACAATAGAAAAAAACAATATTATGTAAAAAAAAGAAACTAAATTTTAGACTCGTCAAAGTGTCTACCTTTACTATGGATCACAGCTCAGCACACTCGCGGCATTCTTTCAATTAATTTTGGCAACGTTGCTTCAGTCATTTTTTTCCATTCTTCCTGAAGGATGGTCCATAGTTTGTCACTAGATGTAGGACAAGTTTTTCTTATGTTACGGTCCAGTTCATCCCACAATAACTAATTGGATTGAGATCGGGAGACTGCGGCGGCCATGTTATAATTTGTAGAATTTTTTGATTAGATAATTCCTCCAAATATGATTTACAGATATTCGCCGTATGCTTGGGATCATTATCGTGCATAAAGGTAAATTCATTTTGAAAAATCCGTGGTCCAGAGAGAAGCATATAATTTTCGAGAATTTCCCGATAGTGCTCTTTCCTCATTAATCCCTGGATACGGACAAGATTTCCTGTTGAATTGCCGCCAAAACAACCCCACACCATAACAGAGCATCCTCTGTGTTTCACTGAAGGCATAATACATTGTTCTGATGCCTTCTCTTCCTCAAATCTTCGAATGAAAATTTTCCCCCTGGAGCCAAAAACTTCATATTTTGATTCGTCGCTCCATAGAACATTTTTCATTTTGGTCCATAGAACATCATAGCTTTTTTTTAAAAAAAGGCATTTAAGTTTAATTCTCATTGACAGCAAACTATGGAATCCATTTTATCACAATTTGTTAAAATAAATTTCAAAGAAATACAGTTTTTTTTATTCGTTCATGTACTTCATTTGTTATTTCATTATATTGGATACAATACTCGTATTAAGATTTTTTTTGGTTTTTTTAGTTTGTTGCTGATTAGTTCTTTGGATGGAGATGTGACAGCCATAGATTCTACTAATGCTTGTGTATTGTGGCATTTTAAGACTGGAAATACTCTAGTTTCTTACGAAGTTAAATCCCTGCTGGTAATTTCTCATTAATATATTTTTCCTAATTTACTTATTGTACTTGGATGATATTTTTTTGTAGGACAATCAGTGTATATATTCTAATGGTTAGTGTTTACTGAGTAACTTGGTATCTTGGGTTTGATTGCTGATGGATTCCAGTGTGTTTATAAATTCATAGACTTATATTCCATATATTTTTTAGTTTCAGTTTATATTAAATAAAATATTTTGAAAACTTAATCTTACCATAAAATACACTAGACCAGGTTGATAGGTTTTCATTTAAAAAAAACACGAGTACAGGAAAACCTCGCTTAACGCGAGTTCTATTTGTGCAAAAATCTATTAGCGTGCTTAAGCAAAATTATACTATTTTCTGCTTTATAATGTGAGAAATTTGTTTGACACTCATTCAGAAGAGCTAAGCGAGAATAATTTCCTTCAACTACAAGAACAGCGTGCGTATGAATAAGAAGATAAGGAGATTGATTTGCTGTGTTTTTAATTTATGTATTCCCGGCACATTGTAGCTTATAAGAATATTTAAACCATAAGCAATGCATGCTACATTCATTACAAATGAAAAAAAAAACAATTTAAAACACTTCATAAATGAACAGATACTGATATAACTTGATCATGAAAAATTAAAACAATAAATAAGTTTACAAGTCAACACTTACAAAATTATTATAATTCAACAATATACAGAGTTATAAAACACATTACTGGACTGTCTACAGGCGGGTAGCCCACACTGTATTAAACTAGGTGTCACAATTAAAAGTGAATATCATTCCCACAACACTCAATATCTCAAGATGTTAAAAAAATTATCATCAAAAGCATTGCCATCAATGCCTCAATTTCATATTAAATAGGATTTTAGCTTTAATGTACAGATTTAAGCAGTATAATAATTGATAATTTTATTTTAGATTAAGATTGCAAATGAATCAGTTCGTTTGATTCCTTCTCTAAGTGGATCGTTCTACAGCTTCAATTGTGATGTTTTGACATTACTTCCATTCAAGAGTCTTAGTAATTCTCCTGTTGATTATTTGGACTTTCTCATAAAAGGTATTAACAACTTTCAATTTATTTTCTGGGAAATGCACAGAGATTAATTAACTGCTGTTTTACTGCTGGTCATTTTTTTCAATGCTATAAAACGTCTATATATAGACTCTCAGCACTCTAACGGTTAATATTGATGTAACATATTAAGATCGAAATTGATAGGTTCAACACAGGCAAAAAAGTATATGACACTATATGACCACGCTTCCCCAGCTGCTGCACAAATTAGTATGTAACTTAAATCCATCTATTTTTCAACCATTGTTATAAATATTTATTTTCACATTACTTTTGTATAAATTCGAAATAAGAGACATTATAAAATTCAATTGCAGTATTAATATTATTTTTTTTACTTTATAGGGAAGGATCAAATTTCATATTATGTTATATCATTACAAACAGGAAAATTAATTTCCCAGTGCTTTGTTAAGGGATGCATTTCAGACAAAAAAATAGAAAATCTAGAAGATGTTTTGTTGATTCGAAGAAGTGACAAGACTGTGACAGCTTTTGGGTCTGGCGATGAACTAGATGTCAAGTATGTCATGATTTTTTAAGACAGCCACTCATTAACATACTGGGCATTCTAACAAACATAGATAAGACACTAAATTGTCTGTGTCCTTCATATATTCACAACCATTATTCAAGAAGAAATTGTCTATGAAAATGGATTTCCATGCTGTAAACCTCATTGTTTCAATTTTTTTTTATTACACAGTACAGTGGAACCTCTCATAATGAGCACCTCTCATAACGAGCACCTCTCATAACGAGTAATTCGCATAACGAGCTAAACAGATTGTGAAAAAAATGCTCCCTTAACGAGCGACATTTCGCATAACGAGTGACGCAGAAAGGGGAAGTCCCATCTTCACGTCACTCACTTGTGAGCCGGGACTTCCGCGCCAGTGCGTCAGTCTCTGGTTAGCACTCGTTCCGCTAGCACGTTAGTGTCACATGTGATCACACATTTTTCCAAACTTGTGTTCAGACATTATTTGTATTTTTTTTTGTGCAAAGTTTAACACTTCCCTTACTGTGCTAAAAAATTACGCCAGTTACGGTGATGGCTACTGAGGGTACACTAAAAATGTATGTTTTAAATTAAAATTATGCAAAATCTATTAGTTTTTTTTTTTAATTAGCTATAAACATCATTTTATTGTGTAATAAAATGTCGAATAATATAAAATAAGTGTAAGAAATGATAAAATAATAGTTGAAACAGAGAAGTGAAATTTCTATATGAATATAATTTTCCCACTGCGTCGTTCGGTCTGCGCAACGTTCAGAATGCGCATGACTGAAAAGAGGTCTCCAACCTTTTAACACTTCCCTTACTGTGCTAAAAAATTACGCCAGTAACGGCGTTGGACACTGAGGGTACACTAAACATGTATGTTTCAAATTAAAATTATGCAAAATCTGCTAGGTTATTTTTTGTTATTAGCTATAAACATAATTTTACTATGTAATAAAATGTCGAATAATATAAAATAAAGGTAAGAAATGATAAAATAAGAGCTAAAACAGAAAGGCATTTCTATAAGAATATTATTTTTACGCTGCGTCGTTCGGTCTGCGCAACATTCAGAATGCGCATGCGTGATAAGAGATTTCCAGCCTTTTAATTTTTTTTCATAAAATTATACAATAAAATGTAGCGTGTATTTTTTTGGCAATAAAACCATAATTCGAATAAAGACAATAAATAACATATAAACAAAATATAAAATGAATATATAAATTCAAAAATCAAGGTTTTAGGGCGAGAAATTTATATAGTATAAACAAACACGAAATTCAAAATTATATATAAACAAATACGAAATTCAAATCAATAAAATATATGCAATTTGGAAAATATAAACACTACAGAAAATTTGAAAATAGGACAAACATATCATATAATCAAAGTTTAATCCTGTGGAGAAAGTTTCACTTGGGGCATGAAACCACTTTTTTTTTACTATATTCTACGTACTAAACACGCAGGTGTTTGACAAATATTGCAGAATAGCCTGGTTTTTTTTCTCGAATGTTTTTAATAAAACCCACAACTTCCTCTTTTGAGGACCTCACGGGGTGCCAACAGGGTATTATTTACTAATGTTTCGGATATTGACTCGCCACAATATGTTAAAACTGTATTAAAAGCATCTTGTTGCTATTTTTCATTTTTAAGATATTGGGCATTGAAAATGAAATAATAAATAAAATGTACATTTATTATAAAAAGAGTAATGGTACAATATAACATACCAGATAAAAAATGATAATAGAAAAAACATACCAGATAAAAATAAAAAATAACAATCAGGATTATAAAACTGGTGACGAACCCCTGGAACGGGGCGGTATACAACTGTCAAAAAAGAATGAGTGTTTGACATTTCGTCAATTCGCGATTTAAAATCATTAATTTCTGTTGAATTAACTATGAATGTTTTGTTTCCTAATGACATCATTCAAATCATAGAGGTTTCGATGAGGAATACATAAAGTATGAAGACCCTGCAAGCAGTATATTTCGAGAAATTAAATAAAATATAAGTCATGATCACTCGCTATCCATCACCGTACGGCAAGTGTTAATAACCCTTGCAAAAATGTCCCTGAAGAAAAAGCCACAAGAAGACAGCCATAAGAGAATAAAAGTAACTGTAGAAATGAAACGTAAAATCATTGAAAAGCGAGAACGAGGTGTGAGCGTGGCTGATCTAGCGCGCATATACTCGTACAATTGGTCTACATCAACGATTTGCTCTATCCTCAAGAACAAGGACAAAATTAAGAAGACAGATGCTTCAAAGGGAGTGTCAAGAATGTCTACGAAACGGTTACCTATTCTTGATGATGTTGAAAGGTTGCTTCTCATATGGATAAACGAAAAGTAATTGCAAGGTGATACTATTAACGAAAACATCGTTTGTGAGAAGGCGAAAGTTATTTTCGCCGACCTCGTTAAGAAGACGCCAGGATCATCAACTGCCGAAAAAGAAGTACAATTTAAGGGAAGTCATGGATGGTTCGAGAAATTTAAGAGAAGAATCGGCATCCACAGCGTTGTGAGGCACGGTGAAGCAGCAAGCTCTGACACAAAGGCAGCAGAGAACTTCATCAGCGACTATAAGAAGCTCGTAGATTCTGAGGGTTACCGGATTTTAATTCTAGTAAAAAAGAATAAATTTTTTGTCATAAATTCATAAATAAAAAACTAGGTATTTCGATTTTTTCATTGTTTTTTGCAAATCGAAATCGCATTCCGGGTTGTTACGCTCCTTAACAATTTATAAGTATGTAATTTTATTTGAATAAACGTTAAAAATACAAAAATGGATTATTTTTTTCGGCATGGAACGCATTATCATATTTTACATTGATTTATATGGGAAAAATTGTTTCGCTTAACGAGTGTTTCACATAACGAGTAAGATTCTGGAACGAATTATTCTCGTTATGAGAGGTTCCACTGTATACTTAAACACTAAAGCATTGTTTCCCAACGTTTTTTGTGCTATGCCCCACCTAAGCCTTTCTAAAATTCTTTTGTCCCCCCTACATAACGGTGACGCGACAAAGCGATCAAAATACGACTAAGCTGCTGCGACAAAAGGGTTAAACTTTAACCCTTTTGTCGCGGCCGCTTTGTCGTGGAACCCCTTAATTTTTAATATTCATACATAATTTTTAATATTCAAAAATTGAATTGTTCATTAAAGAAACTTAAATGATGGGTTTTAGGAAGAAATCACTAAGAAATAAGCAAACACAGTAAGTAAATTTTCAAAACATATAATGGAGAACTGAAATTCAAGTACAAAATAATTTTAATGAAATATTTTTTTATATTATTAGTAATTATTTATTCAATTTAGTGAGATCCTTGCGCTTGATGCTTTCTTGCTGCAAAGAGATTTTATGTTAGGTTCCTTGCTGCAAAGAGATTTTATGTTAGGTTCCGTCATGGCGTATACGCGACAGTGGAGTTAAGTTAGCTGCGATCCGGATTGCTATATCTATTATATTTGTATCATGCTCGTGAACCACAATATAGAAATATGGTTAACTTAAACTCTGAACGAGTCAATTTTCGAATTGCCACCCTTAATAATCAAATTGCCCCCCTGTGGGGCGTGGGCCCCACGTTGGGAAACACGGCTCTAGAGAGACTGCAACATATCTCACTTAAACTTTTACCTCAGTTTTAAAAATAATGATGTTTACAATAATTTATTATTATCGAACCTTAATTGAATACGACTTTCTGATTGTAAAGACTCAATCTTTCTCATTGTAATGATAAATGGAAAAGTAGGCTGATCCAAGTTATTGGAATTTATTAACTTCCGAATACCTTCAAGATGAAAGGGGTTGCAGGATGTATTCCAATTGGGATACTATAGAACTAATTATTATTCGAATTATTCCATACCTAAATTGAATCGATTGAGGAAAAGTTTTCTTGAACTATGAATCGAATGTAGAGTGGATGGAATATGAATAAGGTTTATATAAGATTTAGACTCTATGTATATTTCAAGTTATGTTTTCAGATGGAACATTAGTGTTGCGCAACATGAATTATCATTACATGGGTTGAAAAATCACACATCGTCCAGAAAACCTGAACCAGATTTAATGTATAAATTGATCATTCCTGATGGAGAAGTTTATGCAATTCAGAAGAAGACTCCTCACAATATAGTTTGGAGACATAAGGTTTGTAATTATTGTTTAATTATTAATGATCTGGAAGGAGCAAATGATCTTTTTAAAATTGTTTAATTTAAATTTAATAAATATAAAAAAAAACATTTTGTTTTGTAAAAGAGGATTCCTTCTTTTAAATTAAAAAAATAATTAAATGTACAAAATTATTTTTAAAATTAAATATTTTATTTGTTTTATACAAAAAAGTATATGTTTCTTCCCTCCCTTTGTGAGCCTTAAAATATTAATGAAGTTCTCACTAAGACAGATTAAATATTGACCCTTTTAGTATTAACCCACGGGGCCGATTATCGGTCCCAACTGGTGTATTAAAAGGGTTTAACCATCCTTGATACATATTAACTTTTTATATCATTTTCTTTTTTTTTTCAGTTTAATAGTTCCATAATTAATGTTTGGAATGTTGTGGAAAATGAACTTTTTGCTGTAGATATTTTTCAAGCTGGGTTTATTCTACCACAGATGGATACTTTTCTTAAAAATGATTCCTTTTATAATGTAACTAATGATCTAGAACCATTTGCTGATTCCGAACTTTATATTGGCACAAATAATCTTCAGGTATAAAATGTTTTTATGTATGTAGATTTAAATATGTAGATTTTACTATAAAATATTGGATCGTCTGGATAGTAATATCAAATTTTTAAGTAAAATTCAAACTGGAAATTTATATATTTCGATATAATTTTATCATGTAATATCCAGCAGTCATCACTTGTTTAAAAAATTGTAATGTTTTACAGTAAATCGCTTATGGAAATCCGATTCATTATGTTTTTTTCGCTCAAACCATATGGTACCCAAACATTATATCGATTCACATAACCAAGCTTCTCCAAATGCTTGCTGGTAAGATGCTTGTCTCCCAACCCGGAGTTGCGGGTTCGATTCCCGTTGGAATCCTTAATTTTTTTAAAAAGGATTCCAATCTGGTTTTCACTTAAGGCTTCTTTAACATCTTTCTGGTTAGTTGGAAGGTATTGTCACATGGTAATAAGCCCGCCAGGTTGTACCGTACAATGAAAGTGTATTGCAATACAATACAATACAAAAACTACTTATCGTACATCCTAATACATGGCTCCATATTTATACTCCGATCAGTTAAAATAAAGCATGCTTTTAAGTGTATCTGGCTATTCCTGGAGCTGTGGCATAGTTAAGCAGTCTCAAAATCCAGCTCTGACAAACATGAAGGAGAAACCGCATCCATATCTTATTTGTATAGCACAACATCATTTATCTCAGTGGCATAGAGGGGGATTATGTAGTGATAGTTGTCTCTAGCCTCAGGGATAAGCAAAGTCAAAGACCAAAAGTAATGTTTTTTTGAAAACTTTTCCTTGTCACACTCTGTTAGCATCAAACTTTTTTTTTGTCTAAAATATAATATTAAACAATGTCCATTATTTTTGCTTTCACTCCCACTTTGGACATGGAAACTACAGTAAAAATTACTTAAAATTTGAAACAATGAAACTGGTACAATTACTGATGTTTTTGAAGGTTATAGGTCATTCGAAAGAAAATTTTCTACTCTACAAGATATTGTGTTTGCTTTTACGTATTATTTTATTTGATTACAAGCCTTCAAAATGGAATGTCAAGTAGACGAAAGTGAGCATTTTCGACACCTCCTTCTGTTCGCCTACATGTACAATCGAGGGAATAAAGCTGCCAAAGCTGCTCGCGATATTTGCGAAGTGTACGGTGAAGATGCTATGAATGAAAGGACAGCTCGTCGATGGTTTTTGCGTTTCAAAGACGGTAATTTAGATCTGAAAGAGATGGAGCGTTCCGGACGACCAGTGGACTTCGATGAAGACCGCTTAAACCATATTATGCATAAAGATCCCCTTCAAACCACCGTAGAATTGGCTGAGCAGATGAATTGTAGTCACATGATTGTATACCGCCATCTTAAATCAATGGGAAAAGTCCAGAAGTTCAGCGCTTGGGTTCCACATGTTTTGAATGAAAACAATAAAAATCAACGTTCGACAATTTCTGCTAGTTTGCTTGCGCGTCACAAGCAAAGGTTCCTTTACTGCATCATTACTGGTGATGAAAAATGGTGCTTTTATGTGAATGTGAAGAAACGGAAAGAATGGGTGAGTTATGCAACAAGCAACGCCTAGAGCGAAACAAGATTTGCATCCGCGCAAGACGATGATTTGCAACTGGTGGGATTGGCAAGGCGTCATCCACTACGAGATACTTGAACGCAATCAGACAGTCAACGTGGAGCTACAAAAAATTCAACATAAAAGGCCGGATCGGCAATATGGCGTTATTCTGCAACACGATAACGCCAACATTATGAAAAATGCCATTCAAACGCTTGTTTGGGAAGTCCTGCCGCACCCTCCATATTCGCCAGACCTCGCGCCGTCAGTTTACACCTTTTCCGGTCGCTTTCGAACAATTTGCGCGGCGTTTCCTTCAATAATGACGTCGAATTCCGGACATGGTTGGACGAATTCCTCGAGTCAAGACTGGATGGTTTTTATCGCACAGGCATTGAAAAACTTGTAGAACGTTGGCAAGAAGTTGTAAATAATGAAGGAGAATACATTATTGACTAATTTGTTGTAAAATAATGAAGGAGAATACATTATTCACTAATTTTTTGTAATTTTTTTTTGCTGTGTCCTCTTCATTTGGAAAAAAACGGACACAACTTATGTTAACACCCAATACATTAAAATGGATGTACAAACTTTATATTTAGAGTTTGACTTCTTTGTAAGTGACACATATGTTACCTAATGTTTAGTGTAAGACGGAGGAGATTTTGTAAGCAAAAAAACTGTACAGTGGAAAACATTTAACACGAAAATGCTAAACATAAAATATTATTCTGGTCCTGACAAAATGCTATGTAAAATTTCATACATTTATTTTCTCTTAACACTAAACAAAAAACGCTTAACATGAAAATATTTCATCTCAGAAAAACAAAAAAATACATCGGCCGCCGCGTAATCACTTAATTGACTTACTTTCTATTGACTAAGCCCAAATCTGATAATAAACAATCGATACAAGGTTGCTGCTTGCCACACACCGTCTTTAGGTAGGTATTATTTTAAACAAATGGGATTATCTGTCAACAGACAAAACATTTCAATCTATTAGAAGGCAAAACGTTTCATTTTATATTTACAGCCTATTCTTGAATTGAGTCACACATCTTAAGTGGTGGATTTCACGTTAAGTGAAAAATTCGTTAATTTATCTCCCTCAGCAGTGTAATGACACAAAAATCAGGACGTAAACAAAGCGCTATTTCATTTCAAGTTAAAATGGACTTTACTTAAAACTTTTTGTTATAAACTGCATAAAAAGTTAATATGTGAACTTTCTATCTTAACTGTATTATTACGACATCAAAAACATTGGTGAGTTTTTTTGTGTACTTTTAACATGAAAGAATGTTTCTAGCCCCATGGTTTCTTTCGTCTTAAACAATTTCCACTGTATATGTCAAAGTTTAAGTAAAATCATCTTTGAACAACTTTTATGCATAATTCATGTATGCTACTTCAAACATATAAGTATAGTATAATATTGGGTGTACAAATTAGTTGGGTCCGTTTTTTTGTGTTCAAAAATGCATTTATTTCTAAACAAAATGAATGAACAGATCAATTAAAGTATTGTCCATCGCTGGTTACTACTTTTTCCCATCTCTCAGGCAATTTTCGAATTCCATCTCGAAAAAATGACTCGTCTTTTGAGGCGATCCAAGTTTGGAGCCAATTTTTGGTTTCTACGAAAGAAGTGAACCGGTGACTTGCCAAATTGTGCTCCATCCTTCGGAACAACCAGTAATCAGAAGGAGCAATGTCCGAGAAATACGGCGGATGCGGTAAAACATCCCATTTGAGCGTTTCCAAATATTTTTTTACGACTTTTGCGACATGAGGCCGAGCGTTGTCATGAAGAAGAATAACTTTATCATGTCTTTGCTCGTATTCCGGCCGTTTTTCTCGCAATGCACGGCTCAAACGAATTAATTGTAGCCGATACCGATCGCCCGTAATGGAATCGCCAGGTTTCAGCACCTCATAGTAAACAACACCCCTTTGGTCTCACCAGATACAGAGCATGATCTTCGAACCATGTATGTTCGGTTTTGGTGTTGATGTTGAGGTCGATGGTAACGATTGACCGGGCTTAGTGTAGTATTTTTTCTTCTTGGGGTTGTCGTAGAATATCCACTTCTCATCTCCAGTTACAATCCGATGCAAAAACCTTTTCTTTGTTGCCTTTGAATCAGCTGCTCGCAAGTGAAAAATCACCTTTCAACGTCTCTGTTTCAGTTCATAAGGCACCCAATTTCCTTGTTTTTGAATCATTCCAATGGCTCTCAATCGTACGGAAACGGCTTGTTGAGTCACTCCCAATGATTCTGCATGCTCCTCTTGCGTTTGACTCTGATTTTCTTCGAGTAATGCCTCTAATTCTTTGTCATCGAATTTTTTAGGCTGTCCAGAGCGAGGCTTGTCTTCGACGCTGAAATCTCCATCCTTGAAACGTCGAATCCATTCCCTACATAATTTATCAGTTGGAGCAGCGTCACCATAAACTTCGACAAGCATTTGACGGGCTTCAGCTGCACTTTTCTTCCAATTAAAGCAGAAAATTAAAACCTCCCGCAAATGCTGCTTAGTTAACACAAAATTTGACATTTTCAACACTGTACAAAACAAGGTTTTTGCATGAATCTCAAAGCGATATAAACTGAATATTATTGGCAGATGTCTAACCTCTCTGAAACCGCTAAAATCGGCTGTCACTATGAACCATTCATAACAGCCAGAGCCATCTTTTGGAAACGGACCGAACTAATTTGTATTCCCAATATATTGGATTCAAATATTTTTTGTTTTGTTCATTAAAATAAAGACGGAGAATTGAAACTGAACTGTATGAAATATGAATCTAACTTTTGATTTTTTACGTAGTTACTACTTTTTTGATTTATTTTTACAGTAGTTATTATTTTTATTGCCAGCTCATTAAATACAAATACTCGTACATTAGTTAAAAATATTATTCATAATACAATTTTATTTATTATAAGTTTTTTATACTGGCAAAATTGATTCTCAAATTACATACTTGTCTAACAATTTCTACATTAAACCTGGGTCTATTCAAAAGAAACTATATCTAATTACCTGAAATGGAATGAATACATCACGGATATTGTTAAAAGAGCCTATATACTTGTTTACATTATAAAGAAAACTTTCGGTTCGAGGGCAGCACAAATGTTTTGATTAGTCTATAAAACCTATGTTGGATCTTTACTAGAATTTGATTACCAATTATGGAATCCTTGTTGTAAAAAGAACTTTGAATTTCTTGATACGGCTCAAAGACCAATAAAAAAAATTACAAGATTTCTGAGGATAGACTATTTATTGAATTGCAACAAAGACGAAATTGTAGACTTTATTGGGTATAAGATCCTCAGCAGTCATGAACTCCATCAACAATTTAATTTTAACTATAACACATATTTGAGAGGATTCAGATGAAATTCCCTCAAACTAATCTCCACAATAATCCTAGTAAACATAGTTTTGTTAACCGAGTTACTTGTCAAACATAGTTTTGCTAACCGAGTTTCCGAGTCCTGGGACAAATTCCCTATTAGTGTAGTGAGCACTGTGAGAGTGAACCAGTTTAAAAAGCATTTAGACAATTTCCTACACTCAAACCCTTTTTTTTTTATTTTATTAATAGGTAGTCCATCCAAACTAGGATGATTTGTGCCGTCAAATTTAAGTCATTATGCAATTATGTGAGTCAATATAATAAAACATTTTTTAATTACAATTCTAGACCATTTAAAGTTTTAGCTGTAAGCTTAAAAAAATTAACAATCGATCTATAAGTGGAAAAATTCCACGAAAAAACGTGCTGCTTTAGTGAGTTTTTTCTTCCTTTGCTTATGTTTCTTTGCTTTTTCTTTATGAACATATAACAATAAAACTTGATATTGATATTGATTCATCATTCATGCTATCTGTCTATGATAATAATAATAAATATTGTTACAATTTGATTTTAGATTTATATTCAAGAGTCTGGGAAACTCAAAATATTCATGGATCAATACATTACAAATGTAACATCTGGTAAAAATGCTAAAGGACATCACCATCCAAATTTCGAAATACCTTGGAAGCCAACAATAGCAAAGTATTCTTCAAAAACTAATGATAAAGAGTTTGCTGACACAATTATTGCGTTGTTTTATGCTTATAAGCATATCGATGGTTTGTTGTTTCTTAGTTTTACTTAGGATAGTAAAAAGTCATTTTCATCATCCTTCAGCCCAGTCACCAAATACTGTTATTTGAAGTGCATATCCAAGTCGGCTAATTTCAATTAACATTAATTATCAGGTGTATCATAAATGACATCATATGATTAAGCTCATAATGACATTTGTAATATGACATCAGTAGATTCTTGTTTTTTTGGCGAAAGTAGTTCTAGAGCTGCTCCAGAGTCTGTTGCTTGTTAAGATACATTTAATATTTCAAATAGCCTCATGAAAAGAAGTCTGGGGTTATTGTATAATACATTGTTGAAATATTTTTTTTATAAAATAAGTCGCAATTTCTGCACATTCTCGTGGTGTATATATTTTCATGAAGAATTTTAAAATACTCCATTATATATTTTTTTTAAATAATGATAGATGATGTTTAAAAATAATCTTAAATACCCAGATTTGGGTGTTAATTTTGATTTCACATTATTAAAAATTAATAAAATAACACATACAGATAACATACAAATTTTATATTTTATTAATAAAAAATACATAACTTATATTGGTACTACACATCTTATTAATGTGAACCTCGGAATTGAGTAAGTGTTGAAACCTCATCAAATTGTGGTGTTATATTAGAGAGACTGTACCTTAAATCATCTTCAGGCTGCAGTATGTTTCACAATTTTGGTTTTTGTTATGCTTAGGGTTGAAAACCCTGACTTGCACATGCATTGTTATTAACAACTGACCCAATTTTGATTAAGAAATACATAGATTAAGAGAATATGTCTTAAGAAGACGTTGGTTGTCAAATTATACAACCAAGGGACAAATGAGACTTTGTCTTTAAATGCAATAGCAGCCTATAAGCACCAAAATATAGTTGAGGATCTGGAAATGGTTAAATCACATATTGAGAATGCCCTCCGGTAGTTGGTCAAGAGCTGCACTGTTTTATCACCCACTGAAGAGCCTTGGCCTAATGTGGGAGAAAGTGGAGGGACATACTTGGAGATCAACTCTAGATAGAGACATTTTGTGTAGAACAAAAAAGATTTTTGATGTCCACAGACAAATTGAAGCTATTCAATATTCAACCATACTATTTTAACTTTTTATGAACAAAATTTGGTTCATTCATTTTCTGATTTTGGTGTGGTGGGTAATGTTATCCGAAAATACCTAAAGATGGACAAAATATAGTGTAATTCTAAACAGGCGATTAGTTTTATCAATCCTTGATAAATTTTTAATTTAACTATTTTTATGTAGAGAATGAAGTTTTTCATTTCTTCAAACAATTATTACTAAAATGTTAAGAGCTATTGCTTGTTTGCTCATCCTATGAAAATTCACTCTTCAAGATTATTAATTTGACTAATAAATTTTGTTTTAAGGAAATATGATTGTAATTATAAAATTCATTTTAGGTAAAGGATTTTTTCTTAAATGGGATAAATTTACTTCATATTATAAGAATAATGAAAACCTCACTAGTGAAAAAATCAATAGTGAAAAAATCAATAATGAAATAATCAATAGTGAAAAAATCAATATTGAAATAATCAATAATGAAAAAATCTATAATGAAAAAATTAATAATGACAAAATCAATAATGAAAAACTCAATAGCGAAAAAATGTATAGTGAAAAAATCAATAATGAAATAATCAATAGTGAAAAAATCAATATTGAAATAATCAATAATGAAAAAATCAATATTGAAAAAATCTATAATGAAAAAATTAATAATGACAAAATCAATAATGAAAAACTCAATAGCGAAAAAATGTATAGTGAAAAAAACAATAATGAAAATATCAAAACCTTAGTCAAAGAAAATTATGCGAGAGACACAATTGAGTATTATTCTGAATATATTTGTATACTGAGGTGAGTTTAAAAAAATATTTTAAGTATACTTAAAAGTAGAAATTAAGTTTTCGAATATTTGCATCATACTCGTCAGGGTTTACCAACATATGGTTTTGCTAAATAGAGCAAACTAAGACTTACTTTACAATCTGGACAATAATACCTTGTCTCTTTCCTAACTTTTCTTGCCTTTTTCATTCGTTTTTGAAAAACAAACCACGCACCGATTTGTTACATTCATCTTTGATATTGTAGGTGGAATCAGCTAACGATACAAAATAATGCTAAAGAAAAATAAAACATTGAATAAACTAATATTTATATAAATATAACTAAATAAATAAGACGATGTTATTAGAAATATGGCAAGTAGCTAGCAACGTTAAAAATACGCAGAAAAAAACTTAACAAGACATAAACGCAATGCAGTCTAGGTATGAATTGATTATAAGATTTTTGCAGATCATTTGTACCTGTGGTGGACGAAATATAAGTTGGGTATTTTTATTACCACTATTGTTTGCCACACATACAGGATACGGGTTAGCGGTATATGGCAGGTAATGGTGTGCGCATTGTGTACGTGCGTCGGCATAGGGCAGTTAAAATAAAATTCATTTATCTAAGTTTCCGTTGCACCCTTGTCACATGCAATATATCACATGCATAAGTAATTCCATATTTTTTTTACAATGACTAGATCAAATATTGCCATTGTCGAGGATTTCATCAGAATAATGTCGAAATTAAGATGTAAATTAAAGTATCTTGTTAGTAAAATTACTAACCGAGAAATAACTATCGGTGAACAAAATAGTTTATTAAAATCTCAATACCATAGCGTCTCTGCGGAAATAGTGGCCGTAGTGACAAAACAGACAATGAGTGTACAGGGCTCCAGAACTGTCCAAGTCGGTGCTGATAAGTCAAATCCAACATCAGATGAACCAGATGTTGAGATAGTAACGAAAAATAAAAAAGACAAAGACCCTTGTTTTCCGAATCTGGCGACTGAAAAAAGGTCACGAGGAAAAATAAGAGGTCCTAAAGTGAAGTTAACGCTAATTTGTTGTAGACCAAGTGTGAACCTAGTATTGTCAAGTGTGAACTTGATATGGTCAAGTGTGAACTTTGTATGGTCAAGTACTTGGCTCAATGCTAGGATATTTTTTAGTGATATAAGTATATATATTTTTTATATTCTCATTGTATTTTTTTCTTTTAGTATTGCAATCAGTATTCTTATAGTAATATTTTTGATAGTTCCTGTAAATTCAATGAATGTAATAAAAGTGAGTAAATATTTTTTTCATAAATATTGTATCTTATTCAAAATGTAAAAGTTATTATTCAAAGTGCTTTTGACATAGAAAATTCAAAGCAATCTTAATTTAAAAAATAAAATAGTTTTTATTGGGTTGTCCAGAAAGTAGTTTCGTACTTCTCAGATTGATATCGTTAAGACAATTTTTTTAATTTGCAAAGTGCTGAATGATTATTATTATTAAAGGTAATAGTTTAGTGCATTATTTTGTCCATTATTTACATAAATAGCTTGAGCATTTTTTGGCTTCATTTTGAAAATAGAACAAAATAAGTTGTTTTTTTTTACTACCACAAAGAAAAAATGTAACACAAACCAAAATAAAAGATGTTTGTATATCATTCATATGTGTTGAATGTGGTTTAAAACACTCAAAGATGGTGTCCGTTCTGGAAGGCCGATTACCACTGATGACAACCAAATCAAGGCCATGCAGAATAACCAGTGTTCTATGATACAAGAGATTGCCGAGGTACTGAAAATATCAAAAATCGCCGTCCATGACTAATCGGTGCAGTTTCACATTTGAATTTGATCTAAAAATACGAAATTACTTTCCAGACAACCTATTAAAATAAATAAACCCTATTTTGCGAACATCTGTCATTCTAAGAGCCTTCCCAAAAATATTTTAGACAGCTGCAATACCTGCAAATAAAATCAGTCGGAGACCTGCCAGGACTCAAACCTGGGATTCTTGGGTACTAAGCAAGCATTCTAGGTAATAGCGCTGACAAGTGGTCATTCCAAAAGCATGTCAAAAAAATATTTCAGACAGCTGCAACACCTGCAAGTAAAACCAGTCAGATCTGCCAGATTTCAAACCTGGGATGCCTGGGTACTAAGCAGGTATGCTAATGACATGGTAATGCCACCGACAAGTGTTCTTAAATCAATAACAATCATTCAAGATTTACAGTTATAAGCAGTGTTCTTAATTAAAACTTTTAAATTAACAAATTTTGCTGCAAGAATAGCTATAAAATTGCAACTACTTTCTACATAGCTGCTTGAGTAGCATGCTATCAGGTGTACAAATAAGCCGCCGCCGTTTGACAAAAGTTGGCGCCACCAGTAAGTTATGGTGCAGAAAACTCTTTCGCTTATGCCAGGCATTCTGCACCGTATAGTCACTGGTGATGAAAAATGGATCCACTATGATAATCCAAAAAGGAAGAAATCATGGGGACCCCCTGGCCATGCTTCAACATCTACGGCTAAGCCAAATATTCATGGAAAAAACTCTTGTTGTGTATTTGGTGGGATCAGCTTGGTGTCGTATATTATAAGTTGCTCAAACCGAACGAAACCATTCCTGGGGCTGTCTACCGAACACAATTGATGAGATTGAGTCGAGCACTCAAGGAAAAGCACGCCCACTACTACTCCAGGCACAACAACATTATTCTCCTGCATGATAATGCTCGTCCACATGTTGCGGCGCCGGTCAAAACCTATTTGGAAACACTCAATTGGGAAATTTTACCCCACCCACCGTATTCACCAGACATTGCTCCTTCTGATTTCCACTTGTTTCGATCGATGACGCATGGCCTGTCTGAGCAGCACTTCACATCATATGAAGATACCAAAAATTGGGTCGATTCGTGGATAGCCTCAAAAGATGAAGCATTCTTCCGACGCGGTATCCATATGCTGCCAGAAAGATGGGGAAAAGTAGTGGCAAGTGATGGGCAATACTTCGAATAAAACGTGAGGTTCCGTTCTTTCACAATAAATGCCCAATTTTTGATAAAAAAACGGCAGAAACTTATTTGTACACCTAATACTTTTATTGAAAGCAACTGTAATAGTGCTACTTTTTCAAAGAAGCTTTAACACAAATTTTTGCAATATAATATTTTTTTCAAATTTGGTGTACCAGCTTGTAATTCTATTAAATGGTACTTAGAAATAATGAACATTTTTTTTACTTTCCTTTTTAGAAACAAGACTTTTTGACATGGATGATAATTTTTTTTTAAAATTTCAGTGGAGTGATAAAATGATGACTTCAGTGAAACAAATCAATGAGGAATTGGGGATTCTAAAAACTTCTTCATTAACCAGGTCTACTACATCTATGCCACCAGTAATGAAAAGTGAAAGCATTACTCCTGATGCTACACTAGTAAAAGAATTGGAAATTTTTCCTGCTCAGCATACACCAGTAATGGAAACTGAAGTTATGACTCCTCTTGTACCCGCTTCTGTAATAAAAACGGATCCTACACCTACAACAAGCAGCCCTTTTTCATCTCAGGGTGAAACTTCACTTCAACATGTAGAGTTTAAAAGCTATTATTTAGAAAATTTTACACCAATTAAACTTTTAGGAAAAGGTGGTTTCGGTTTTGTTTTTGAAGCTCAGAAAAATATTGATAAACAGTTTTACGCTGTGAAACGAATCAATATATCCGGCAAGTAAGTTTCCACATTTTAATATTTTCTTAATAAAATCTTATATTCAAGCATGTATTTATTCAAATGCATTCCTTAACTGGTTTTCTCCTTACCTTTTTTATTGTCTTTAGTTAATATTTGATGAGATTTCATTTTTATAATAGTTTGTGGCGTAATTTTTTACATTTAAAAATAAACAATATTGCGGTACTTTCATAACATAACAGAAGACAACTTTCTTCTTCATTAGGTTTACTATGGCTCAATACATATTCATATATTTTTCTCATAACTATGGCTAGTGATTGTTTTGGAGTTAAGGCAGCTGTGGAATGGGCTACAGGCTATTAGGAATTTCCTGGTGCATCGATGTACGAGGTAAGTCCAGAAAGTAAGTGTACTGAGGCTCTCACGACCGGATGGATTTTATTTTCGACATGTTGGCTACACTTCCGTGTAGCCTGACCCTTCCCCTCCGCAACGAGACCGGTTCGAGGTCAGTACATTGAGAAGTGTCGACGCGACAACACATTTAGTGAAAAATGTAAATCCAATCTCCCGCCAAGTGCGAAATACGCGGTGTCATCCGTTATCTCGTTTGGAAGGGAAAACCTCCGGTTGAGGTTTATGATGAGGTGAAAACTGCATATGGTGATAAAGCTATGAATCGTACGAGTGTGTACAAGTGGTGTCGCGAGTTTAAAAACGGTCGTACGTCTGTGCATGATGATCAGAGGAGCGGAAGACCTTCAATTGTGACTGACGAAATTGACGAAATTGTTTTGGGACTGTCAAGGCATAATTTTAATTGAATATATGCCTCAAGGGGAGACCATCAACTCTGCAAGATACTGTGAGACCCTAAAAAAATTGCGGAGGGCGATTCAGAACAAGAGGAGAGGCATGCTGACAAAGGGAGTCTGCCTGCTGCACGACAATGCAATACCACACACGGCCAACGCCACGAAGGAACTGCTCGCCTCGTTTAAATGGGATGTCCTGAACCATCCCGCGCATTCCCCTGACCTAGCACCTTCAGATTACTCTTTACCTCCCTGAAGCTGTACATGGGTGGAAAAAGGTTTTCAACCGACGAGGAGGTAAAGGAGGAGGTGGAGAAGTGGACGGAGGGGTTGGCGGGAAACTACTTCGAGGAAGGCATCAAAAAGTTGATACCCCGCTTCACCACCTGCATTGAGAGGAATGGCGACTATGTCGAAAAATAGCTTACATATGTACTACGGTAACCACGATTTTTTTTTTGTTTAAATAAAAATAATTGTAACCTACAAAAATTCAGTACACTTACTTTCTGGACTTACCTAGTACTAATGGGCCAAAATATTCATAGTATAGTTTCAAATTAAAAAAATATTAAATAAAAAAATTAATTTCTTTCATAAATCTTCTACAGACAGAGAAACAATACGCAGACACTGCTGATAGTTTATCGACTATATGTTATATCATCACCAAACCCACTGTACAAACTAACAGAAATAACAAAAAAAATATGTAGTGAAATGCCCATATATCCAAATAATGTATGGCATTTTCAATATTTACAATAAATAAATGTAGGGATCAATACTCTATCCACTCTGGTTAATTTATAATCTCTTTTAGGGAAAGTTTAGTAAAGTAGAATTTATAATCCTTTCTACAGTAAGTGAAATAGGTTGACCGATGCATGTATTCAAATACTAGCACGGAGTAATGCAGCCACTGAATATTATCAAATATCAAAATTTTAGCAAAACCGAACTGGAACCCCATTTTTTCATTTCATTGTCTATTAATGGAATCAATATATATTATATATATATATATATATATATATATATATATATATATATATATATATATATATATATATATATATATATATATATATATATATATATATGTATATGTATATGTATATGTATATGCAGGGGCGGCTCGTGACTTTAAAAACAGGTGGGGCATGATGAGGCTGAAGTACCCCCCCCCCTATTTTTTTTTCAAAAAAAATAAAATTAACTGTATATATTTTAAGTACAGTGAGGTTGAACCAAGAAAATACTAAAAAATATCAAATTTTTATTGCGAAATTAAACAAAAATAATTTTTATTTACATACGAGTATAATAATTAAATAAACAAAACTCTTATTATAAAAATATGTATTTTTCACAAAATCAAATGGAAATAGTTTTTATTAATATAATACGAGTACATGAACACGAAAAACCAAAAAATAAACGTCGCTCATTACAAACTTTTCACTTATACAAATATTCTGCCCTTCTGTCCTTCATGCTAACAAATTTTTCAATCACCTTTTTGTTAAAAAACGGGATTTGTTTAATGAATTCTTTGTGAATCGATAATAAGGCGAGGGCGTTTAATCGATCTTGGGAAATGGTGTTTCTTATATATGTCTTAATTCGTTTCAACGTGCTGAATGACCTTTCAGCATCAGCTGTTGATACGGGTGTCACCAAAACTATTTCTATCAACTTCAAAACTTCCGACAGAGTGTCTTTCAAGTCTGAGTCGATTATAAATTTACATAATTCATTTGTATTTGTAAAATTATTGAAAAGATCATTATTATAGACTACTGACAATTCCGATTTTAATTTTTCTATCTTTAACATCGGATAATTTCTTTTTAAGACATTAACACGGTTGATTGGAAATTTTTCCTTGTGGATTTTAAATTGTTTCGGATCCACAACATCGAATGATTTAAAAATGTCACTATTTCCAAATCGGTTTTTCATCTCGTCTTTTATAATGACACACGCTTCTTTTGCACAAATTTGAAGTGTATCAATTTTCGCAGAGTTTGATTCCCTTCTCGGCCTCTTTTCTGGAATTTGAGTATCATCATCGACCGATTGATGAAAATCTATTGAAGTTTCCATAATTCGATCAATTGCCGATTCAAAATTTTCGAACGCTCGTGCAACGGATATATTTGTAGATTTTTTCGATTGTAAAACATTATATAAAATGTCGACCTGTTTAAATACTACATAAAAAAAAGATAAAAAAAAGTTGAACTCGCCATCTTGCAGGCATTTCATGAATCCAGTAGCCTCCCATATACTTTTGTCATCCCACCCATCTTCTAGTTGAATTATTTCGAAACATTTCATCAGGTGATCTCTGTTTTCTTTGACGCAATTTATGATTCTCGAAGTGAAATTCCACCGTGTTTCACACACTTTGGGGACAAGAGTTTCGCAAACTTTTCGTAATAAACTATTACGCTTTGGTGAATTAAAAAAAACACCAATTCCACTAATCGAAGAAAAAAAAAGTTTAATTCGCTTTATCGACGAACAAGCTTTTTTTAAAACTAAATTTAATTGGTGTGCATAGCAATGCACATAGTGGGCATGAGGGTAAGTTTCTCTCATCTTGATTTGAACCCCATTACGAGAACCGCGCATTACTGCTGCGCCGTCGTATGCCTGGGCAATCAGTTTATGGTTGAGGTTGAAAGGGCTTAATTTTTCTTGAAGTATATTTGTTAGCCCACTAGATGTTCTATCGTCAACATCGACGTAAGCTAAAAATCTTTCCACAGGTTGTGAATCTTTCAAATATCGCAATATGATGACAAACTGTGAACGACAAGCGACATCTGTAGTTTCGTCTGCTTGTATTGAAACGAAATTTACTTGATCCATTTCAGATTTAATTTCATCAATATACACATCGTACATACAATCCAATAATTCATTTTGTATAGTTTTAGACGTGCTTTTTGCCACTCTCGAATTTTTTAAATGATCATCTAAAACATTGTCTAAAGACGCCGTCCATTCGACAAAATCTAAAAACACTCCCCGATTATTTGATTGCATTGTCTCATCGTGTCCACGTAATGGTTGCTCGTGGATACCACAAAATTTGATACAGTCGATGATTCTGGATAGTACATGTCTATTCTTATCGACTAATTCATTATGTTTCGAAACACTCTGACGATATCCAGAATCGATCATCGATAAAACATTTATTTTTCCGAACGTTTTAAATTTCACGGCATTGTTTATATGATTCATAGTGCATTCGTGTGCTCGAATCCGCTCTGAAATATGTTTCAGATCATTAATGCCGGAATATGTCCACGGAGATTCCCCGCCAAAAAGAAGACAGAAAAAACAGAAAAAAGATTTCTTTTCTTCACTTACAGTTAGCCACGCTATTTTGTCGAACCAGGTTAAACTGAACTTTCTATTAATTTTTCCATCTCGTTGAGAAATCTGTATATTTCTCGGTTGATGTGCACCGAGTCTCTTTATTTCTAATTTTTCTTCCGAATTCGATGACGAAAATGACTTTTTTAACAAATTATCGACTTCGTTCATTGTGTTCTAAAAAAGCAAAAATATGATTGATTAATGATTAAAATATTATGTATAAAATGATTAAAATATTATGTATAAAAAAACAAAAATATGGTTAATAAAAAATATAATATGATTAATAAAATAACATAAATAGTGATTGAAAATTGAAGCATACTCGTACCTTGCAAAATATAGTTGAAATGTCGAAACACGTTGACGGTGTCGTTTATTTTATTAGAGAATATATGGTAGACCAGCGGGGCAAATGTATTTCTGCCCCAATCAGATATTTACGCAGCAAACGAAAAGCGACCTTCTGTATACGGTAATACAGAACTTTTCTCTTTATCTCCACTGACAGCGCGCCCAAAACACAACTTGCTCGCGTCAACGCGACAGCTACACTGAAATTCGGGCACATATTAATCTGCCCCGCCGGGCGTTGTTTAGTTGTAAGGCGCGCGTTACACGGTCAATCTCAATCGCGGATTGCGATCCATGTTGACCGTGTAACGGGCGCCTATGCGTGCATCGAATTTCGTATTTCTTGCGTATATATTTTTCACCAACTTAACAGTAATAAGTTAATATCATTTTTTTTTCATTTATTTATAAATCATTAATTACGTGCAAATAATATTCCGAAAATTTGAGAAATAATTATAATTATACCAATTATAAAAACACGCTTCAAAAACATTTCAGCTAAGTAATTACTTTTTTTTATTAGGAGAAATGTGTGTGGGGCAGTGCCCCGGTTGCCCTTAAAGACGAGCCGCCCCTGTGTATATGTATATGTATATGTATATGTATATGTATATGTATATGTATATGTATATGTATATGTATATGTATATGTATATGTATATGTATATGTATATGTATATGTATATATATATATATATATATATATATATATATATATATATATATATATATATATATATATATATATATATATATATATATATATATATATATATATATATATATATATATATATATATATATATATATTTTTTTTTTTTTTTTTTTTAATGACAAAATTCACATTAACATTGGGAATAGCTATGATTGCATAATAAACTGGACTAGAATATGTAAAAACTATAAACGGCCCAGTATGTTGCTTTTATGTTCTGTAGAAGTTTTACTGACATTCTTTGACCTATAAGCACATTTTTATTGCTTATAAATATTTGTAAATCATTTCGTTATATAACACAGATGTCCTGCGAGAGATCTTTTTCAAGTTAAAATGTATCTTGAATCTATTACAAAATTCACATTAACATTGGGAATAGCTATGATTGCATAATAAACTGGACTAGAATATGTAAAAACTATAAACGGCCCAGTATGTTGCTTTTATGTTCTGTAGAAGTTTTACTGACATTCTTTGACTTATAAGCACATTTTTATTGCTTATAAATATTTGTAAATCATTTCGTTATATGACACAGATGTCCTGCGAGAGATCTTTTTCAAGTTAAAATGTATCTTGAATCTATTACAAAATTCACATTAACATTGGGAATAGCTATGATTGCATAATAAACTGGACTAGAATATGTAAAAACTATAAACGGCCCAGTATGTTGCTTTTATGTTCTGTAGAAGTTTTACTGACATTCTTTGACTTATAAGCACATTTTTATTGCTTATAAATATTTGTAAATCATTTCGTTATATGACACAGATGTCCTGCGAGAGATCTTTTTCAAGTTAAAATGTATCTTGAATCTATTACAAAATTCACATTAACATTGGGAATAGCTATGATTGCATAATAAACTGGACTAGAATATGTAAAAACTATAAACGGCCCAGTATGTTGCTTTTATGTTCTGTAGAAGTTTTACTGACATTCTTTGACTTATAAGCACATTTTTATTGCTTATAAATATTTGTAAATCATTTCGTTATATGACACAGATGTCCTGCGAGAGATCTTTTTCAAGTTAAAATGTATCTTGAATCTATTACAAAATTTCTTAACTCAAATTGTTCATGCTGATGTTTTGCGTAAGATTCAGCTTTCTAAGTGGCGCTATGTAAATTGTCCTTTTATTAATGATATTGAATTATTGGACGGAGACATGCAAACAAAACATTCGAATGGAAAAAAAGAAAAACTTAACTCAATCTTAAATTGGGAAAACCTGTAAAGAAAGTATCCAAATTATATTGAATGCAATGAAAATCAGAAAATTACTATTTGTGATTTACAATGTATTATGACTTTTTTTTTGTAGAGATGAGAATAACGGAGAACATTTAAGAGAAGTAGAATATTTATCTCAACTGCAACACAAGAACATTGTGAGATATTTCCATGCTTGGATTGAAAGGCCTCCTTCAGATTGGGAAGACCCGTTTGAAATGTATGTTATTTCTTCTTATTTGCCACTCCCATAGTTGGTAGCCTATGAAACCATTTAGAAGCTATAGGCACAAGAAAAGCTGACGATGCGCAGTATATAAATTTATGTTCATGTAGATCAATACAATCAATCATTAATATGACGCTATGTAAAGACGACGCAGGCACTTTTAGCGCAGATGTACACAATCATGTCATCTGTCTCACATAAGATGTATAATAGGCACAAGAAAAGCTAGTGATGCGCATAAAGATAATTTATGTTTACGCAGATCAATTCAATCGATCAGCAATATGACACAATCCAATTTTGTTGCAGGTGTACACAGTCATGTCATCTGACACTTAAAATAGGCACAAGAAAAACTGGCAATGTACAGAAATCAAATGTATGTTCATGTAGATCAATACAATCAATCATTAATATGACGCTATGTAAAGACGACGCAGGCACTTTTAGCGCAGATGTACACAATCATGTCATCTGTCTCACATAAGATGTATAATAGGCACAAGAAAAGCTAGTGATGCGCATAAAGATAATTTATGTTTACGCAGATCAATTCAATCGATCAGCAATATGACACAATCCAATTTTGTTGCAGGTGTACACAGTCATGTCATCTGACACTTAAAATAGGCACAAGAAAAACTGGCAATGTACAGAAATCAAATGTATGTTCATGTAGATCAATACAATCAATCATTAATATGACGCTATGTAAAGACGACGCAGGCACTTTTAGCGCAGATGTACACAATCATGTCATCTGTCTCACATAAGATGTATAATAGGCACAAGAAAAGCTAGTGATGCGCATAAAGATAATTTATGTTTACGCAGATCAATTCAATCGATCAGCAATATGACACAATCCAATTTTGTTGCAGGTGTACACAGTCATGTCATCTGACACTTAAAATAGGCACAAGAAAAACTGGCAATGTACAGAAATCAAATGTATGTTCATGTAGATCAATACAATCAATCATTAATATGACGCTATGTAAAGACGACGCAGGCACTTTTAGCGCAGATGTACACAATCATGTCATCTGTCTCACATAAGATGTATAATAGGCACAAGAAAAGCTAGTGATGCGCATAAAGATAATTTATGTTTACGCAGATCAATTCAATCGATCAGCAATATGACACAATCCAATTTTGTTGCAGGTGTACACAGTCATGTCATCTGACACTTAAAATAGGCACAAGAAAAACTGGCAATGTACAGAAATCAAATGTATGTTCATGTAGATCAATACAATCAATCATTAATATGACGCTATGTAAAGACGACGCAGGCACTTTTAGCGCAGATGTACACAATCATGTCATCTGTCTCACATAAGATGTATAATAGGCACAAGAAAAGCTAGTGATGCGCATAAAGATAATTTATGTTTACGCAGATCAATTCAATCGATCAGCAATATGACACAATCCAATTTTGTTGCAGGTGTACACAGTCATGTCATCTGACACTTAAAATAGGCACAAGAAAAACTGGCAATGTACAGAAATCAAATGTATGTTCATGTAGATCAATACAATCAATCATTAATATGACGCTATGTAAAGACGACGCAGGCACTTTTAGCGCAGATGTACACAATCATGTCATCTGTCTCACATAAGATGTATAATAGGCACAAGAAAAGCTAGTGATGCGCATAAAGATAATTTATGTTTACGCAGATCAATTCAATCGATCAGCAATATGACACAATCCAATTTTGTTGCAGGTGTACACAGTCATGTCATCTGACACTTAAAATAGGCACAAGAAAAACTGGCAATGTACAGAAATCAAATGTATGTTCATGTAGATCAATACAATCAATCAATAATATGGCACAAGCACTTTTGTTGCAGGTCTACACAGCTATGCCGTCCGTCTCTTATATTTTAAATTTAGAAGTTAACAAATGAGAGAACGTTAGAAATCATAGCTCGTGTGGCAAATGGTACTGTATCTCTCTTGCACAACATAGTCATTCTAGTCTAAAATAGAGATATCTAGACTGCTCAGCTAATTCTACTTTGAGATAGCTACAGGTGTTAGGGTTTTTTAATTAAAGAAAGGGTATTACGTTTTTTTTTCTCAATACGTTTTATTAGTGTTTTGATTTTTAATCTGTGTGATGATGATACTGAAAACAAATTTATTATTTTGTTGCTTAAATTTAACTGATGTTCAGTGTTTCTTTTCTTTATTTTAATGTAAGAATATATATTTAAATGGCGATCTCCATTGCTTCAATTGTAAAACGTTTGTTTCCTATTCAGGGTACTGGGCTCGATTCCTGATGGTACCCAAAAATATAAAAAAGAAAGAGTTCATCTGATAACAATAATATCATGTGCTATAGGTGTGTGGTAGTGTTGTCAACATGTACAATGATGAACTGCAAGTTTCATGACTATTCCAGGAGGAAAACTCAAAAGTCCGATTAATGCGGCCAAAGACAATATTATCTCCGAGTTACATGTGGACATCGCCAATGCGGTTATGTTGAGTACCATATGAATGAATGAATAAATGGATATATTCAATTATTAAACATATCAATTATTAAATGTTTGTTTCATAAACATTTCAATTATTAAACATTTGTTTTCTATAAATGCAACTTTAAAAATATGATAAATACATTTTAAGCTTTATAACTTAAGATGGGATTAATTCAATGGAAAAAAACTTGATTAAATAATTATTATTGATTAAATAATCTATAAAACGGACCACAAAAAATTGCTCTAGTTTTGAATCTCTCGACTATTTCCTAAACAGAGAGTTCAATTTTGTTTATTTTATGAACTCACTAAAAACACGTTGACTGTCAAACACAGTCCCTGGGAGGAGTTAGAGGGGAGTTATGGACATTTGTAAAAAATATACCCCAAAATGAAGGTGTTAAAATATTGTTTTTTTTTCTATAGAGGCTAGTGCAATTATTATCTATTATGTAGTTAAATTAAGCACTAGAGTTCAGTTTTTATTTAATAATAATCAAAATGATATTTTTTGTTTGGGAACATTTATTAAAATATATTTTTATAAGAGAATGATTGACTATTGTAAAAATTTTAATGCTCAAATTAGTATCATTGAATATTGCATAGTCCTAAAAGCACAACCCGTTAGTGATGTTGATGTATTGAATATATATCAATCAGTTCAGTTGGGAAAAATTATGTATACCATAAGGAAAAAAAAATGTAAATGAAAAAAAAGGCAGGAAATAGAAGAAGAAGAAATAATTGAAGCTGAAAGGTTTAACAAAAAGCGGGATAATAATTTCTGATTCTGTGATTTTAAAAAAATCGTGAAATAATGATATTTTAAAAAAAAAATCTTTGAAATTTGCTCTTGAATTGAAGTTCAGTAGATGATATATTTTTATTTTTAGGAATTTCAAAAAATCAGAAAACATATGTACTTTTTCTGAGTCTCCATATTCTGAACAAAATAAAACATCCAATTGTAATGATTGTAGTTATGACAGTTTTAATGACAAACCTACAAAAGATATATGTCTTGTTAATTCAGCTGGATCTGTAATAAAGGATTTAGAGAAGAAAAATAAAAAATCTAAACCCGACAAATCTACTAAACCCGACAAATCTACTAAATCCGACAAATCTACTAAACCAAAAGTTTATCTTTACATTCAGACAGAGTTATGTAAATGTGGGAGTTTGGAAGACTGGTTGACTAATAATCTAAAACCTGAGGTGCGCAAGTCAAAGGTAATTCATTATTACATTTTTTTTGGCTGATTAATTGAAAATGGGGTAATGTTGCATATGATTTGGTTAAAAATGGATACTTAAATGTTCTTAGTTTGAAGATATATAACATATCGATCAATAAATCCCGGGACTAACCAACAGATGGCGCTTCTAATAACAAATCCATACCATTCTCAGTTAGTACCAGCCTTTAGAAGTTACGTGTCAAACTTTCATGACATTCCGACATTGTGTCATTGAGTTACGGTGGTTTAAGTGATGTTACTTTTGCTATTTTCAAAACAATGGAAAAAACTGAATTTCGTGTGTTGATAAAACATTGCTTTTTAATGGGAAAAAATACAGTTCAAACTCAGCAATGGCTTGAAAAGTCTTATCCAGGCTCTACTCTGTCGAAAACAACCATTTGTCGGTGGTATGCTGATTTCAAACGCGGTCGTACAGACACAAATGAACGCTCTGGTCGTCCAAATGAGGCTATTACACCAGAAAACATAAAAAAACCCTCAAAATCGTGATGGAAAATCGTAAAGTAAAGTTGCGTGAGATAGCTGACATCCTAAAGATATCATTTGGTAGTGTTTACACTATTTTGCATGAAAAAGCTTTTTTCGAAATGGGTGCTGCGTTTGCTCACAATGGAACAGAAACAACAACGCATCGATGATTCAGAGCGCTGTTTGGCACTGTTTACGCGAAATAAACAGGAGTTTTTGCGTCGGTATGTGACAATGGATGAAACTTGGATCCACCACTATACTCCGGAATCAAATCGGCAGTCAGCTGAGTGGAGAGCAGCCGGTGAAAGTCATCCGAAGCGACCAAAAATTCAACAGTCGGCCGGGAAGGTTATGGCCTCCGTATTTTGGGATGCGCATGGTATAATATTCATCGATCACCTTGAAAAGGGAAAAACCATCAATAGCGAATATTACTTACTGTTATTGGAGCGTTTGAAGGCAGAAATTGTAAAAAAACGGCCCCCTATGAAGAAGAGAAAAGTTCTCTTTCATCAGGACAATGCACCGCGTCACAAGTCGATGGTAACGATGGCCAAATTGCATGAGTTGAATTTCACCCCCAGCATCTATTGGCTGTTCGCAGACCTCAAAAAGATGCTCCAGGGAAAAAGATTTGGCTCCAATGAAGAAGTGATTGCCGAAACTAATGCCTATTTTGAAACTAAAGATAAATCGTTCTACACGGCTGGCATAGAAAAGTTAGGAAAGCGTTGGAATGAATGTATCACTCTTGAAGGAGACTATGTTGATGAATAAAGAAGAATTTTGGCAAACAAATGTTGTTTTAGTAGTTAGTCCCGGGACTTATAGATTGATGTGTTATCATATTTATAGTGTTTAAATATTGGGTTATCTGGAAAGTAATTTTGTATTTCTCAGATAGATGTTATTAGGACAAAATTTTCCCTGCTAACTTCATTCCAAATGTACAAAATGTGTATTAATGGAAATAGTTTCGCAGATTTTTTTAACAATTTTACCCGTCATTATTTTTTAGTTTAGATAACATCATTTTTTTTTCTTTTGACAAATAGTTGTATAAATACATAATTTATGATAAACAAGACAAACAAGAAAGTAAAAAATATGCCATTTAAAGTGGACATTCAATTTTTATGGATCTGAGTTAGTTGCCTTTCATTTGTCATGTCCCCAGTAAACTAAGCTTTTGCCTGTATCTTACTGAGGACATATAAACATGGAAGAATAAGTTGATCAATAGTTTACCAATAGTTGATTATTTTAATACCTCTGTTACAAACTCTCATCAACTTTATAAGTTATGAGACTTAATTACATATATGTAACATGAGAGTCAACCCCTGGTATACTCGTACTTCATAATTTCAGATCAAAAGTCTATCTCACAATGTCCTGCATACAATGTCTTGTCATAATAACAACTATGATCCTATCCACTATCTGAATTTTTTGCAGCCTTTTTGAAACCTTTTGAAGCCTTTTTGCAACGTTTATTGAATTCGGTATCTCTGAATATTATAGGGGCATATTACCTTTAGGTAAAAGACGTTCTTACTCTACGGATGGTGAAAATTTGATGAGTTGACATGCATGTCATGTGTTTTTGCTGTGTTTATATTTGGTTTTTTTCCTATGATGGTGCCAGAGAATGGATTTGAAGGGTAAGTTGGCTACATTAACGATCCGATACTCCCTGAAAAATTTTAACTGTGGTGTATCGGTCAGGAAGTTTATTCATCATTTTTAATAAATTTTTGGGAAACCTGAAGTTTGTATTTCTGTTCGTGTCCAACCCCCCCAAACTGATACATCGTAGGAAAATGTCGACTGACATAAAGTGAAATATATAACTTTAATAATATTTTTACTGAGCACATTTCGGATTATGTGGAGAATATACCAAAGTTTTTTGATTTATGTGTTCGTGTGGACTTCCCAGTAAACAAACTGATCAACAAAACTCCAAGATATTTTATACTATTAACCCTTTCCAAAGAAACAACTACAGCCAAACCAAAGTGAATCTTAAGTGGTGGTAATACTATTTATTAGACTGGTAGAGCAGTTTCTGTTCCCACAACTTTTTGGAACTCAAATTCACTAAGAGAGATAGTGTTATGTACATTGAAATTTCTCATCAATTGATCCTTCACTATCTTTTCAATAATCTTTGAGAGTGTTCAATAGTGATATGGGTCGATAATTTTTTATACTATCCATTGAGCCTCTCTTGTATATTGGTACAATATATGAACGCTTCAAAACAGTTGGGAAAATATCACTTCTAAATCTTAAATTAATTATATATTTTAATAGCAGTGTTATAAATTGTTTAATTATCGTAGATGTGGTCTGATCAGGTCCTGGGGCATTAAGTCTGAGACTTGTTCACTTAATTCCCATAAATAAGTAGATCTAAACAAGGAAATATATGAAAAGACCGGAAACTTTTTTATGTAAGTGTTTGACAACATCACTTTGGTGGTGAGGAAGTGTAAAATACATACAATGTGCGCGATGCACGTAGATGGCTGATTCTAGTGACAACCGCAAATCACCTATCATTTGAAAAATGGAAACATTGTATACTTATATTAGAAACATCTATCATAATTAAAATGAAATTCAAAATCATTTTCATTTCATATTAGATACACTAGTGTATTTAAAAATATATTGTTTATGAGACTTATTATTGAACTCTACTTTGACCGTGCCAATAATCACCGATAAATGTTTTTTTAATATTCTTCACATTACTATTGTAATTCCACTATTAAGACAATGTTTGTATTGACTATAATAATATATAATATATGTGATGTAATCAATGCATGATTTTCTAAAAGGAAAACTACTCGGCAATAAAGATTTATTACCATGATTTATGCAAAATTCAAATTTCTTCTAATTTGCAGATATACTAGGTTAGTCAAAAAGTTTTGAAAGCGGAAATGAAAATACATTTTTTTTGCGGGAAATCACTTTTATTGCTCAGTATAGTCTCCCATAAGATCAATACACTTGGTCCAACGATCCTCCAACTTTGTTGTCCCATCACGGAAGTGACTTTCTGGAAGGCCTGCAAAATACTCCTCTACGACGGCTATAACCTCTTCGTTTGATGAAAAATGCTTTCCACGAAGGAATTTTTTGAGGTGTGAGAACAGCCAGAAGTCAGAGGGAGGTAAATCTGGCGAATAGGGTGGATGCTGCAACAATTCGTACCCCAATTCACTGATTTTCGCGATGGTTTTTTGAGCTGTGTGAGCAGGTGCATTGTCTTGATGAAAAATGATTTTTTTCTTCTGCAAACCGGGTCTTTTTTCACAAATTTTTTCATCCAGCTGGTCCAAAAGGTCACAATAATAATCAGAGTTGATTGTCTTACCAGTTTGGAGATAATCTATCAATAAAATTCCTTTTGCATCCCAAAAAACTGACGCTAACACCTTGGCCGATTTCTGGACACGAACTCGCTTCGGAGCCAAAGTGCCTGGTTCACACCACTCCTTAGCCTCTTGTTTTGATTCAGGATCATGGTGGTAGACCCAAGTCTCATCCATAGTGATGAATTGACGCAGAAAATCCTTTTTATCCTTTCGAAATTGCTCCAAATGTTGCTCAGAAAGTCGCATTCGAACGTGTTTTTGTTGCATTGTTAGCAAATGCGGCACCCATTGTGCACACAGTTTTTTGAAACCCAAAACTTCAGCCAAAATATGCCATGTTGTTCCATGTGAGATGCCTATGGTGTCAGCTATCACATCCACAGTCGATCGATGATCTTCCAAAACCATATCCTGTATTTTCGCTATGATTTCTGGTGTTGATGCACTTTTTGGACGTCCTGAGCGTGGATCGTCTTCAACGCTTGTACGGCCACGCTTAAACTCCAAAACCCATCGGTGAACGGTTGGAAATGAAGGAGAAGACTCCTTTAATACTTTCACCATCTTTGCATGGATCTCAGTAGCCGATAAACCTTCCAAAAACAAAGAATTTAATCACTGCACGATATTCGGATTTTTCCATTGTTAAAAAATACACTGACACGTCAACTTCAAATGGCTTGTAAACAAAGAATGAATTGACAGATCGAAATGAAATTTTGAGTACGTTCTTATGAAAGATGAAATATTAAAATGGCGTAGAAATTTTGGTTTTCTACTGCTCCATAGATGTCGCTTTCAAAACTTTTTGACTAACCCAGTACAACATTATTATGAAAATAACTGAATGTGTGTTCTTTAAACATTTTCTTAGTGGATGGCTGCACTTAAAATTACTGCGCATAATGAATACATGTTGAATTTGTTTGTTAACTCGAGAATCGCATCAATGCTCAAAAAATAATAAATACTCTTAATATTTTTAGGCAATGCAAATATTTAAACAAATCGTGGATGCTGTGAACTACATGCATGAAAAAAAATTGATTCACAGAGATTTAAAACCTAAAAATATCTTTTTCTCTTCTGAAGAAAAAATTAAAGTTGGCGACTTTGGATTAGTTGCTAAAATAATACCTCAAGATTTGTCCGATGAAGCTGATCCTAGTACAACTAATGTTACTTACACTGTTGGTGTTGGTAAGCATGCATTTATTTGATTAGTTGCTAAAATTGCTTAAGAATTTAGGTGACTTACTAAAATTGTTTGAGATTTGTCCAATGAAGCTGAACAATAACATTTTGAATACCCAAATTTTATTGTTATCAACACTTGTGGTATTGTATACATTTGTTTGATATTTGCACTCTACTTAAGTGATATTTCAACCCCAAGAAGGGGTTGAGAAGAGTGATTAGATGTAACGTACATACAAACAGGTTCTCGCTTTATGAGTTTCCATCTTACGATTTCCCAGCTTTACTATTTTTTCCCTTAATATGTGTCATGTTTTTTCTAAAATTCTACAACTTTCTTAAATTAAATTTTTTTAATGTGAACCGTTTTTTTTTAACAAAATCTTTTTATGTGTGATTAGTTAACTTGATATTTTAGTATATAGTCTTAAATAGTCAGTACCGAACATGACATTTTCAGATCCTCATGGATTTCGATTCACATATTGAAGTGAGTGATGATATTATTTATGGCGGGTCACATATAAACAAAAGTAAAGATAGCAGTAGTCTAAATTTTGAACCTGGATATAGCGCCAGACCATCAACCTCACAACATTTTAAAGAACTTCAGACTATTTATCAGGTTTGTAAATATGAAACCGGATTTTTTTTTATAGAAAATACACATTTATTGTAGGAAAATATATTTTATTCAAAGTATTGCCCATCGCTAGCAACACATTTTTCCCATCTCTGGCAAATTTGTGGATGCTATGCCAAAAAAACTGTTGCTCTTTTGAGGCAAACCATTCATCAAGCCATTTTCGTAAGAAGTGAAGCGATGCTCAGCAAGTGCGTGTCCCATCGATGCAAATAAGTAGTAATCGAATGGAGTCAATTCTGGTGAGTAAGCTGCATACGAAAGTATTTGCCAACTAAACGCCTCAATCGTTTCCTTGACCGGTTTTGCTGTGTGCAATGGTGCATTATCATGAAGCAAAATCACTTTGTGTTGCCTCTTGATATTCTGGTCGTTTTTCACGCAATGCTTGGTTCCAATCCATCATTTGTTGTCGGTAACATTCAGTATTAACGGTTTCGCTAGGTTTTAGCAGCTCATAATAGATAACACCCTTCTGTTCCCACCAAACACTGAGTATTGTCTTCCGTCCATAGCAATTTGGCCTTGCAGTCGATGTCGCTGGTTGGCTTGGAGTTACCCATGATCTTTTACGCTTAGGATTCTCGAAATATATCCATTTTTCATTGCCAGTCACAATTCGATGGAGAAATGATTTTCTTTTGTACCTAGTGACCTGCATTTCGCAAGTGGTTTTCCTGCTGTCTTTCATTCAGTTCATGTGGAACCCATTTTCCCACCTTCTGGATCTTTCCCATGACTTTCAAACGTATGGAGACGGCTTCTTGTGTCACATTTAATTGATCCGCGAGTTGTTGTTGCGTTTGAGCGTCATCCTCATCCAACAATGCCTGCAATTTGGCGTTTTCAAACATTCTCAGTTGTCTTCCACGTTCTTTGTTTCTCATGTCAAAATCACCAATTTAGAATTTTTTAAACCACTCAAAGTACTGTGATTTACCAAGAGCATGCTCACCGTAAGCTTCGACAAGCATTTGATGTGATTCTTCAGCAGTTTTCTTTAAATGGTAACAGAAAATCAATGCTGTCTGCAAATTGTAGTTTTCAGGCACAAAAACAGACATGTTCAACGCTATGAAAATATATGTAGTTGTATTAAACTTGTATTGTGAGTTAAAAGTCTTTGACAAATGTAAACACAAGAAAAAGGCGCCAATGACGCGGTTTGACAGTCACTACATTGACAACTAGAGCCATCTATGAGCAAATTCCGGTTTAATATTTACAGACCTGATATATGGTATTAGTCAGAATATAACGCGACCCATTCATTTTTCATTAAAGTATTTTGAAAAAAGTGAACAAAATTAATATTTAACATATGTGTTTACAAAAACTATTAACATTGATAATAAAGATGATTTTTTCTAATAGTTATACTGTTTTTATTATGAATCTATTGAATTTCCACTGTTTTATGACGTATATTTCAATGGCTTAGTTTGGTTCCCGTAAGACGTTGCCCTCCGTCCCATTAAACTTATTGGGAACACAACATTTGAAGTCATTTACAATTGATTCGGGTTAAATTTTAATCCAGACTCTCCTCTCACAATCCATTCACTTAAAAGGAAAACTGAGGGTTTATTTATTTTTCTTGATGGTGTCAACAAGTGATTTTCCATTCATAGCCATTTGTTATATTATTTTCTTAAGTTATTCTTAAATGGTTTGTTCACAATATCTAATACATACCTACAACCGTGATGTCATTCAACCTGGTGTGATTACTAAATAAGTATTTAATCTCATTATTTTTTCATGACATCTGGTGTGAAGTGCTCCCAAAATGGATCAAGTATGAGTGTCTACAGAATCCTGGTCATTGTCCCCATATTATATTAGTGCTCGAATATAACTCGAGTCCTTATTATAAAAAGTGAAAATGATCTTAAAACATTATATTATATTCAGTCTTATATGGTATTTAAAAGACACACACATTGTTTCGTGAAAAAGTAAAAGATCCACATTCAAATTTTTAAGGAAATAATGAGTTGCATTCATGAAAAAAGTCTTTTCCCACATTACACTTATATATTTCTTATACTACGAGGCATATTCAGAAACTTAGTGTACTGAATTTTTGTAGGTTACAATTTTTTTTATTTTAACAAAAAAATTACGTGGTTACCGTAGTACATATGTAAGCTATTTTTCGACATAGTCGCCATTCCTCTCAATGCAGGTGGTAAAGCGGGGTACAACTTTTTGATGCCTTCCTCGAAGTAGTTTCCCGCCAACGCCTCTGTCCACTTCTCCACCTCCTGCTTTACCGCCTCGTCGGTTGAAAACCTTTTTCCACCCATGTGCAGCTTCAGGGAGGTAAAGAGATAGTAATCTGAAGGTGCTAGGTCAGGGGAATGCGCGGGATGGTTCAGGACATCACATTTAAACCAAAAAGACCACACACGGGCAACGCCATGAAGAAACTGCTCGCCTCGTTTAAATGGGATGTCCTGAACCATCCCGCGCATTCCCCTGACCTAGCACCTTCAGATTACTATCTCTTTACCTCCCTGAAGCTGCACATGGGTGGAAAAAGGTTTTCAACCGACGAGGAGGTAAAGGAGGAGGTGGAGAAGTGGACGGAGAGGTTAGCGGGAAACTACTTCGAGGAAGGCTTTAAAAAGTTGTACCCCGTTTCACCACCTGCATTGAGAGGAATGGCGACTATGTCGAAAAATAACTTACATATGTACTACGGTAACCACGCAATTTTTTTGTTTAAATAAAAAAAATTGTAACCTACAAAAAATCAGTACACTTAGTTTTTGGATATGCCGCGTATATGAAATAAAAAAAGTTACAAAGATGATGATAGCTGTAATAAATATAAAGCACTGTTGACAAGATCTATATGCTTTATAGTAAAGAAAAGTTTTGCTGATAGATCAGGTTGAATAAATAAATATTTCAAAATGACTCATGATGAGGACGGCTATAGGAATAAGTATTTTTAATGTTATATTTTTTCAGGTACCAAATTGTACATGGCACCAGAGCAGAAAATTGGTGAACACAGCTTTGAAGTAGATATTTGGTCACTGGGGATAATATTAGCTGAGATGCTCATTCCTTTCATTGATTCAATTGAAAAATTTTATGTTTTATCTGAAATACAAGAAAATGGAAACTATCCTGAAACTTTCATAGAGGAATATCCTCAAGTGGTAAGACCTTATATTTTCTCATAAACACATATCACAATATGTTCCATGCAGGGTACGCAGAGAGAACAGATCTTCACACACATTTCTATCAAAACATTTCTTTTCATTCCTCTGCATTCGTACATTTTTTTTATCATTTTTGTTTCTTACTATTTTATTTCAAATTCATATTGCACTTTGTAAAATGTGGGTTGAATCATTTAAGCATATACCGGTCAAATTTCATTATAACGAATACCAAAGTAACAAATTTTTTAATTCAAAGAATATTTTTTGTTGAATTGAATGAACTCACAAAAAAAAATTATATGCGCTTCTATATTTTTTTATTCTGAAACAAAACAGTTTTTTTGAAACTATTTTATCCCATATTCAGTATAATGAAATTTTACTATGACATAATATTTTTTATGGCCCCGTGAATTTCATTATATAGAACTATCCAAATTAGCCATTCAGCTTTTAATTAGATATTTAGTCATTTTTGCTCATTATATGTGAATAGTAACTATTTTGTACTATATAGTGGCAACCTAGAAATTTTTATATGGAAAGGGGAAAATGAACAAAATCATATTTTCACTCATTAAAACTCAATAATTCTGTTTGACTGTGGCTGAGGAGAGAGCTGTGCATATGAATAGAAAGGCATTGGGATCTGTCTCCTCTGCCTTCTTTAAAAGAAGCATGGTGTGATGGTATATATGTAAAACTTAGCCATCATAACTATTTTTATTATTGGCCATTGTATTATATCACACTTTTGTTATATACAGTACAACCTGATGAGCTTATTGCCATGTAGCAATCTCTTCCAACCAATCAGATAGATGTTCAAGAGGCCTGAAATGAAAACCAGACTGGAATCCTTTTTTTTTAATTTGGGTTTCAATGGGGATTGAACCCGCGACCCCCGGACTGGGAATCGACAGTCTTACCAACTAGGCCATGGAGGTCATTAACAAGAGGCATAGGCTCTCAAAAAATAGTTTGAGTTTTTCTACCTATCCTGGTACCAATGGTGTAGTGGATAGTAAATTTATTAATCATTATTGACATCTTGCTTTTCATATCTTACATCCAAACTTTATTCTCACTGAATTTATTTAGTGGCACTTTTTAAACGCGTTTTATGAAGAAAAAAAACGAAGCACTCTCGAGGTTATAATTTGTTACAGAACTGGGCTATACAAGTCATCTATTTGTTATTATTATTGAGTTTGTCATTGAGAATTAATGAACCCTTTAACAGCTCGTGATATGTGTATACATCATGCAAATAATTAATTCATACATCCCTAACATATGGTATACATCATCACCTTTTATAGTTTGCTAAGACAATATGCATTTGTAACATATTAAATAATAGTAGAAACATGTCTAGAATAGACTGCAAAACAAAATGTAGTTAATATTTAGAGGCAGAAAACAGAATTACGGTATATTAAAATGTGTCGTTCAGAGTTACTGACAATTTCAATTGTAATATTTGACAAAATTCAAAATTCAGGATTGATGTTGAGTCGGTAAAATAGACGACTTTTGTGGTCTTAGTTGGTAGGACACCTGTCTTCCACCTCGGGGTTGCGTGTTCGATTCCCGTTGATATTCAATTTTTATAAAAAAAAATCCAGTCTGGTTTTTACTAATCGACAGGTACCCATACAGTTAGGATCTGTTCCGTGCCACTGATGACAGAAATATTTTCGCAAGTGATCCTCAACATCAGGTGAACTAGAAATGATACATGAAGAAGAAGATTGCGTTTGACTGTTTTTGCACTTTTGTCAAAAAATAATTTATTTTTACTTGAATTACTTTTTTTTCTTTTCTAGCATGAACTTCTGATAACGATGATATCTATAAATGTAAACGAACGACCAAATATTACATCAGTTAAAGAAAAATTAAATTCAATAATTAAGGTATGGAGGGGTCTGAATCCCAAAACTGAGGGATAAATGTACAAAAAACACAGACAATAGCCAAATTACTAAAAACCGAGGAACACCCATTTTATTGTTTTTGGGCAAACTTACACTAGCGATGTATAATTAGCTATGAAATGGAGTTTATAATTAAATCACTGCAGTATCGGTAATACAGATTTCGAGCAGTTTCAATGACGGAATTTCAACATTCAATCCTGAAAAAATTACTTTTAGTTACTGTTGATTTTTCACCTGCACCCTTCAATTACATAAACTTTAATAAGGAAAGAAATTCAACTCATTTAAAAATTGTGATTAGAGCGAACTAAGATAGATAAATTATTGAGGATAATGGGAAACAACTGTGCAGACACATGAGGTGATTGGAGAATTCTTATGTGGGCTCCCCTAATAATTTTTGTAAGTTGGCGCCAATGTGTATAATACTTACTTAATTGAAACATACATTGTATCTTTTAAGTTATTGTTTATTTTTCGAAGATGATTAACTCATTGACTGCTTTGACACTTTGATTACGGGTAATGTCATTGACATACTGTCTCATGTTTTGACTATAAGGATCAGGCAATACAAACTAGTTTCATACATACATACCTTCATGTCGTTTCCCTGTCGGAGTAAACATAAATGACCATGCTAGACCATGATTTTATTTGCAACACACATCTTTCACCTTCTCATCATCCATACACCTTATACAACTCCTACAATTTCTCTGCCTCTTTTAAAAATATCATTTAATTGATCCAATCATACTTTCTTTGGTATTTAACTGTATATTTAATATTTCTTCTTTCATCTATTTTATATGCTCAAACAATCTCATAGTGCTCTTCTTCATCTTACTTAATACATCAATCAGCCTTAAGTCTATGAATACATCAATCATCGTCATCTATGAATACATCAACCGTCTTTTTTTTTTTTTTTTTTTATCCACTTTGCATGGATTTCTCCTGTTACACAAAGAGGGTCTGCTTCTAGCGTTAGCTTATTCGTTAGGAATAATATCAGCCAGGATTCTTCTCATACTGCTAGTCGGTACCGAGAATATATCAACCGTGTCATTCAGTTGGTTCAATATATCTATACCACGTGTGACTGAGTGTTTAGCCATGATATTCGTCCTGTAAGTTGGTATGTAGAACAGAGGGTGATTCCTTGCACGGCTATATTTATTGGGTACATACATATAAACTTAGTGCTTCTAGAATCGCGGGACAGTTAAAGGAACCTTGGAAAACCTTTATTAGGAATATCGCAATGGATTCTTGCCTTCTTGTTTCGAGGCTTCTATAGTTACACACCGTGAGAAGTTCGGCATGGTGAGCATATTTTGGGTAATCGCCCTTTGTTCTGTACCATAGATATCTGAGGATTTTTTTTTGTATTTGTTCTATATTGTTTTTATATTTGAGCTGATGAGGAGCCCAAACCGTAGATGCATATTCTAATTTGGTTCTAATTAGATAATTATATAAGTTTCGGAGGATATCGGTGCTGTTAAATTCTCTTGATATTCTCATTATAAAACCAAGTAGTTTGTAACAGTCCGATATCAAACGTGAGACATGGTTAACGAACGTGAGTCCGACATCGAAGGTTACGCCCAAATCCTTGAATTCAGAAACTCTGTTAGTGCCACTCCCAGTATAGTATACTGATGGCGGATTGGTGAAAACGATCGACTATAAGATACACAGACACATTAATTAATGTTGAACAGAAGATGATTTTGCTAACTCCAGGAGACTAGGGAGTCTAGGTCCTGTTGTAACTGTGCACAGTCGTGAGGTGATTTTAGCAAAGAAGGCTGTGTCACTTGATTCTGTTCCAAATCCTAGAATGAAGTATAAGAAATAACTAAGATCAATAAAATGTCATTTGTATTGTGATGCAAAACACAAATTAGTTATTATCAGCTTGATTTGACAGGAGAGATTTTTAAGATATTGTAGTTAATATAATTTTCGTTTTGTGTCATTATATTTTAAATATTTAATTTAGTTCTTCATCACTTGATGATTCTTAATGAATAAATAAGGTGATATTTATTAAACTACATAAAACTACTCGATACCTTTAAGAAATCTTTTGATTTTACTTTAATGCACCCAAATTCATCATCTTTTACACCCTATCCGGAACCATCAGGAATGCAGGGAAGTCATAAAACACCTTCATCCAGGTTGTTCCACAGCCCGGCTATCCTTCCACATAAGCCTGAGACTATAATCATATAACTAACTGTACTCGTACCTACATTTAAGAGTCATTAATATATATTACAAAATTATATTATTTAGTAAATTCCATATTTTTTTGTATAATGATAAAATGTTCATGATTAACTAAGCATTTAAGTGTTTTATACTTTTATAATATTATTATTTTAATAAATATTTAAAAAAATATTGTTTTTTTATTAACATCTTCATATTCAAATACAGTAGACATTGTAATTTATTTTTAACAAACACTGTTTATTCCACTTTTTTGTGACGGTATAACCCTACCGGTTTCAAGGCTTTCACCTCATCTTCAGGGGAGCGCAAACAAGACTCAAACAAACAAGACAGTAGACAATATTTTTAGTGGCTTGAGGACCCAAAATTTCTCGTAGGACATCTAAGATGCAAGACTTTACTAACTCATCACCAATATTTAACATTCTAGCTATTTGAAGAGCAACTGAATAAGATGCTTGAAGCAGCAACTTATCACTTGTCGTCATCATTTTCATTTGACTTTTCATCTGGTCACGTAATCTTTGAAAAAAGTCCAGTGGTTTATCAGTAAAATCTCTATGCTTTAAATGCAAATAACGAGTAAGTTTGGAAGGTTTCATAGCGTTATTTGACAAAATTTCGGAACATAGTTCGGCGATAGTTCACGATAGGCGATAGTTCAGCCAAGGGTTACAATGAAACCAACCTTTAAATACTCCTTATCGTAATGTAATGCCTAAGAAAGTTTCATTTTATTTTTATGATTCTGTACATTTTAGTATCAACATATATTTTTTTGTTTCTTCTAAACTTGAAGTACTAGTATTTGGCATACTTTCGGTACCATCACTACTTTTCTCCTGAATATTATCCTTGCCTCTACTAAAGAAGGTTAAAAGGTTTTGCTGTTTAACTTCTCCATGTTTTAGGGTTTCAAATTTTACGAAAGAAATAACTTATTTTCCGAAATACCATAACACAGTATTAGAAAACAATACAGACGAGCGCGATAAAATAAGATTTTTTGCGACGTGTCGTCGATAGGTGACCTGACGTAATATTGGCATTCGGCGGCCGCGCACTTCGCCAATACTTGGGTGCTACATTGTCGCGTGCAGCGTTCCACTCGCCCCGCAACAATGTAGCGCCCGAATTATGTAGCCGCTAGATGATCGAGGGGAAATTTTTGGCGGACTGCCAAGAAATGTCCGGTGCTGGTCCACGGACCACAGGTTGAAGAACAAGGATCTTGATAGATTATTTTATCCACCTACGAGTATATTTCGAACCAGCTTGCCAGTAAGTAGAACAATCACACTTTTTAATCGTATGTGTCAAACATTTTTCATGTGTCGCTCAACTCTTCTCAATTTTGTTATTCATATCATGATATATTTTGTTTTAATGTTATTCATATACATTTTCTTATAACTTTTATCACGTCTTAAATTTTTTATTTAATGTTTTTTTTGTACTTGTTGATATATTTGTTCATTGTACGAATAAAGGAAAATTGCAATGTGCAAAGGACTTTAAGACAAAATAAATCAATTAAGAGACATTGACCATGCGCCCCGATTTTAGAAGTTAATCAATCTCCCACCAAATTTAACGAGACGTAGAAAGTTCTTCAGTATAACTATTGGATAAAAATAAAGTTAAGGTTTTTCGATCTCCATTAATTTCGATAGCTACTCACTTAGTGATACGTGCGAGAAATTCTTCTTGAATAATGACCGTGAATTCCTATATATGAAGGAATAACGCCAATTCTCTCTTCTTTCCGTCACCTCGTCCTGTATGCCAGATAAATAGAAATTCACCTCTTTCATACGTCAACATCGAGCAGGAGGCCCAATCAATACGAGAAAGAGCAACGCCATGAAGGGCACACAATATACTATCGGAGGGCATTGTGTTCACCCTTCTGTTTAAGGGAAACGAGTTTTAAGAACCAACAGCGGATATCATAGTATAGATTCAATTTATTTGTCAAAAGTATTATTTTGCTATTCGCTTCTTGTTTTTCTTTAATTACATTTGAGTTTGAACTGATAATCGTTTTTTGTTAGCATTTTTCTTATCCCTGAGTATGTACTTATTTGTGTAACTTGTCGTGAGTAATTGTCATGAGAACAATAAAAGCTCCTCAGGTACTGGCAAAATTGTATACTTAAATTTAATAAAGGATTTGATAGAAATGCGAAACTTTAGAGAATACGAAGAATTGAATTTACACGTCTGATATTTAATGCATTTGGACAGTTTAATGCTAAACAGTAAGTTTTTAGACCTGATCATTACAAAATTAGAAGGAAAAATATACTTAAGCATCCATAGGTCAACCCAAAGCAGTTTCCAGTCCATGACTGCTGTTAAGTGAGAATCGGGTAAAAAGTAACAATAATTTCTCTGTGCCAGTAAATAAACTATCATCACTTGACATTGGCGTATACTCCTTCATATATAAGAGTTCACGGCCATTATTCAAAGAGAGAGAGAGAAGAAGCTCTAGGTCTCTGGTCGTCGGCCCGGGAAAGTTGTAGATTGTCAGTTAAAAAAAAAATACTAACTTTTTTTACACTAAATTCATCTTAATTTAAATCATATAACAAATAATCGTTCATACTACCATTATTCATATACGTATTGTATTTTAACTTAGATTGTGTACATATTTGTGGTTGATTTCATCGTAGATCCAAAGGTAGGTAGTTTGTTTTTTCTCTCTTCAAATTTTTTTTCCTCGTGTCGTTTTTTTTCTCTTTCTTTTTTTTTAGTACGTAGGCAAAATGATTCCACACAAACCTCCTGATCCCAAACCAGCAGATTTAAACTATGATAGTGAGCTGTTGACTGAAGAGGAAATCCCAGTCTCGTCCTTCACAGAAGTGAAAAATAAAACCAAACGAAAGAGAACGAGGAACCTAAAGCCAGGGAACCGCCAAGAATCACCGGAAAGAAAGATAACCCCTCTTAATGTAACATCTGAAATACCTCAAACAGTCACAACCCCTACAACATCCTCACCTATACCTCCTACAACCCCGTCTCCTCCCCAGGTAAGGGAATACGGCAAACATGACCGATCCCCTTACGTGGTACATGTACAAAAAAATTCAGAGTCACCAGGAACATCCATCAACTCAATTTCCTTTGGGATGTTTCTTAAAAAAAATAAAATTCCGAACATTTCGCCAAGAAACGGCATAAAATTAATAGGCCGAAATAGATTGGCTGTAGCTTTCGATAAATTCCCATCAGCTAATAATTTCCTTCAAAATGGAGCCCTTGCCGAGTATGGATTTAAATCATTTATTCCTTCTTTCATGGTCACCAAAATGGACCTCGTAAGAGGAATCCCGGTTGAATGGAAGGAGGAGGAAATTATAGAAAACCTGGAAGTACCGGATGGCTATGGAAGAGTCCAAAAAGCCAGAAGACTTAACCGCAAAATAACCAATTCAGACGGTGTGACATGGGTCCCTACACAAACAGTGGTACTAACTTTTGACGGACAGGTCCTACCTCAGAGGGTCTATGCTTTCTACAACTCTTTAGTGGTAGAAAAGTACTATTTCCCAACCATACAGTGCTACCAGTGCCTCCGTTTTGGACACACGAAGCAACGATGCAGATCATCTGCACGTTGCTTCAAATGTGGCCAATCTCACCTCCGTGAAACCTGCTCCGTAACTGCTCCATCATGTATTACATGCGGTGGGCGTCATACGGCAGTGGATAGATCCTGCCCGGAATTCACTAGACAAACAAATATAAAACGCCTTATGACTGACCAGAACATGTCTTACCAGGAAGCATCAAAATCCACCCCAACCTCTGTGAAATCCTTCGCCGAAGTTACGGCACACGGTGAACAAACCTCGCACCCACTTTCCCAAAATACACCCTCTGCTAACCACCATAAGTCCTGGAAACCAAAAATGATAAATGCCACCAAACCATCAGGTCCCACTTTTCGCCCTCATATCACTCCCTCAACGAAGAGGGAGATTGAGAGCCTCTTATGGCGTCCAAACACAAATCTTCTTAATGGATGTGGCCTCCCTCGAGACACTCCAATCACTGCACAATCACTAGATACAAACATTTCTTCAACACTAAATAAACTCATCTCACTCATCTCTGGTCTTTTATACAATTCTCCTCATATACCGTCCAACGTTGCCAAAGAAATATTAAACGAAACACAAAATTTAACTTACCAAATTAACACATCTGAAGAAACAGATGCAATACAAGGAAGGTCCGGACCGACCTCCCTTAATTAAATATTAAAAATGGCCGAAAGAAAATCTCACCTATCATCAGGAATATTGCAATGGAATAGTCGTAGTCCAACAAGGCTGAATTTCTCCTGATGCTAGGTGAGTTCTGCCCATCTTTGGCCGCCGTCTCGGAGACATGGCTATCTCCGGGGGCATTATTTAATGTTCCCGGGTACTCGTGGCTACGGGACGATAGGGCGGATGGAAGGGGTGGAGCAGCCCTTTTCATCTTATCATCCATTCCATATACGCAAGTGGTTCTGGGTTCTCGGGACGCCAGCTTCAATGCAGTCGCTGCGAGAGTCCAGAATATTACGTATATATCAGTTTATATCCCGCGCCCGTCATCCATCATCATCTCACAACTTAGAAATATAATATCAACACTACCTCATCCCATCATCTTACTTGGGGATATGAACTCCCATCACACGCTATGGGGATCACCTAGGGCATGTAGATTTGGAGCTGAAATTATGAATATTCTGGACGATTTTCAACTTTGCGTACTGAATAATGGATCACCCACCCGCTTAACACCCCCGAATCAAAGTTCAAGCGCAATAGATCTATCCATATGTTCAGCTACATTAGCCCCTACGCTATCGTGGAATGTAGTGCCTGATCCCCACGGGAGTGATCACCTCCCCATAATCATTACATTTCCATCACCTCACCCCCCATTCATTAACCCCACTTGTTATAAATTTAACACCCGTAAAGCCAATTGGAACAAATTCTCCCGCTCCCTCGATGCCTCAATACAACAATTAGAATGGCCGACACATAAAAATTTTCATACTCAGTATGATAAATTCGTGGAGTTGATGATCCAGGCGGCTCACTACTCGATCCCCCTTAAAAAACCTCACTTCTTTAAGCCACAGCCCCCTCCATGGTGGGATGAAGAGTGTTCAAATGCAGTTAAATCCCGGAAAAAAGTATACCAATCCTATAAAAATAACATGACAGAGACAAACTTCCTCCTTTTTCGTAAAGTACAAGCCGTCACAAAACGCTTGCTTTCTAAGAAGAAGAAAGATGGATGGATACGGTTTTGTCACACCCTTTCGCCAGAAACTCCAATATCAACAGTGTGGGAGAATGTGAAGAAATTTAGGTCCATCTACTCAACCCGCTTACATAAAATACCAACAGAGTGTTGGATTCACACCTTTTTGAATAAAATTGCTCCTTCTTCATCGCCAACCCAATATGACGTGCCATATACATACTTTCTCCCCTCTCATAATCATCCTCTAGATGCGCCCTTCACAGAAAATGAACTCAACATGGTTTTGTCCAGCCTAAAGGAATCCTCCCCAGGGCTGGATAACATCCCATATTCCTTTTTAGTGAAAACCCTACCCTACACCAGGAAATATTATCTAACACTGGTCAATTGCATTTTTAATACAGGAAAAATTCCCAAGTCCTGGAAAATATTTAAAATTATCCCAATACCTAAAATGGGTAAAGATCTTTCAGATGGAAATTCCTATAGACCAATAGCCCTTGCATCAACTTTGGGAAAAATCACAGAACATCTTATTAAAAACCGCCTTAAATGGTTTGTAGAACACAATAAAATTCTGGATATTAATCAATTTGGTTTCCGTAAATCACGTAGTGCTATGGATAATTTAACTATTCTCACTACTGATATTCATTCCGCATTTACTTATCAAAAACCACTTATAGCCGCTTTCTTAGATATTACCTCAGCTTATGACAATGTCATTTTACATATTTTAAAACAAAAGATGTTACACAAAAAAGTACCCAACAAAATCACCCACCTCATATTTAACCTTTTATCAGAACGCTCCATCTTTCTATCAGTGGAGGAGGTGTCTTTCACAAGAACCGTTTGGAGGGGTCTCCCGCAAGAATCAGTCCTTAGCCCCCTCCTTTATAACATTTATACGGCAGATCTTGCTCACCTGGTTCCCCTCAATACCGTCGTATTACAATATGCAGATGATATCGTGGTTTACGCGTCCAATGAATCCTTTAAAATAGCAGAAAAAATATTAAACAATTCCCTCCACTCTCTCTCCAAGTGGCTCAAAAACCATGGATTAGATATTTCCCCCTCCAAAAGTTCTATTGTCGTGTTCTCGCGGAAAAGACAACTGCCTACCACTAATATTTATATTGACAATGCCCCTATTCTTAACCACAGTTCACACAAATTCCTCGGAATGACATTCGACTCCAGGTTATCTTGGAAAAATCACGCTGAGAACATAACATCAACCTGCCAAAAAAACATAAATATTCTTCGCGCAGTATCAGGAGTCTGGTGGGGGGCACACCCAACCACTTTGAGACTTCTATACACCGCCCTCATCAGAAGCCACCTTGATTATGGGTCATTCTTATTGGACCCTACCTTCAAATATATCCTCCATAAACTAGACCTTATTCAATTTCAGGCCCTTCGAATTATAGTTGGAGCTATGAAATCTACGCCGACAAATGCCCTACAGGTTGAATGTGTGGACCCACCGCTCTGCTTCCGAAGACAGTTCTTAGGTACCCGATACTTCCTCAATATATACAAAACAACATCCCACCCCCTTCTGCGTAAATTGAAATCACTTTCAGATCTCATTCCCACAAACATATTTTGGAGAAACAAAACACTCCCCCCTTTAATACAAAGTTATCGTAAATTCTCATCGTTGAATGTGGTAGTCCAAAAAACCCCTATTCCTCCTTTATACTGCACCCCGTTTCAAGCTTTAATTATAAATCCACGCATTGTTGAATCCTTTGGTATTGATAAGTTGAATTATCACGCCAATTATGATTTCATCAACCACATTAACACCCATTGGAGTGACTGGACTGTCTTCTACACAGACGCATCCAAGATTGCTAATGAGGAACATGTAGGAATAGCAATATATTGCGAAAGCTTAAATATCAAGAAAAAAATTAAACTACCCAAATTTTCAACTACATTCACTGGTGAGACATTGGCAATCTTGGAAGCATTACAAACATCTTTAGAATTAAGTATCCCAAACACTTTAATTGTATCAGATTGTCTAAGTTCCCTTCAAGCAATAGGAAAGAACCCATTTCGATCCCCAAATAGTATAACACTTAATATAAGGGAAACTATATACAACCTTGAAGAGGCGGGCCTTGATGTCGCCCTGGCTTGGGTTCCTAGTCATCGAGGCATTTCGGGTAACGAAGAAGCAGATACTCTAGCTAAAGAGGCAACATCTACAGGAAATACAGACAAATATAATTACACATCTGCACAAGACTTATTACCTTTGGCGCGCTCTTCGATGATGGAGGAGTGGACAAATTACTGGAATGCCTCGAACCGCACTAGGGGAAAAAGATATGCGTCAATTCAACCCTACATTCCAATCAAACCCTGGTTTTCCAATTATAGAAGCACTCGGAGAGAAGCGACAACTATAAGCCGAATACGCTTTGGACATTGCTGTTCCCCTATCCACCTGGCCAGACTACATATAAGGAACTCTTCTTTGTGTGAGTGTGGCCGGGAGGAGGGAGATCTTGAACATATCTTCTTCTCCTGTTCTCTGAATACTTTCCCTTTGATCTTTAAAAAACAAACAAAAATATTACTCCCCGCAAATCTTCCCCACCTGTTGAGCATCAATAAAATTTCCATACTGAAAAGCATCACTCATTTTATTAACAAAAACAAAATTAACCTGTAATAAAATATATGTATAATATATATGATAAATATCGATAGTAAATTAAATTTAAACCATTTGCTCGCTCACATACATTTAACTATCATCTTATTGTAAATATTCATTTAGTTGTAAACTATGTAGTTTAGTTGTAAAATAGTTTAACTCCATAGTATCTCACTAGATAACAGTAGTCCTGGGCCGAGTTGCTTGATGTGGCGTGTCGCCCATATTAATAGAACTACCTAGATACTATGAAGCTGACATCACTGGACACTGGCGTATACTCCTTCATATATAGGAGTTCACGGCCATTATTCAAAGAGAGAGAGAGAGAAGAAGCTCTATCATCACTCGACACTGGCGTATACTCCTTCATATATAAGAGTTCACGGCCATTATTCAAAGAGAGAGAGAGAGAGAGAAGCTCTATGGCAGGGATGGCGAACCTGTGGCACGCGTGACACAGGTGGCACGCGAGACGATTTTGCGTGGCACGCGAATGAGGAGAAAAAATAAAAGTGTATAAGAAAAAAATAAAAAAAGTTATAGAAATAGTATTAAAAAAATATTTAAATAGCGACGTGTATTTTCTTCGTTCATAAATAATTTCAGAAACGAAAGATATGACGACATTCATGCATAAATAAATCGCATTGTTTAATGCTTCCCGCGCGGTGCTAGTCCCTTGAGGTGTATTTTTTTTTGTAATGAACTTCGCTCCCGGCACGAGCCGTTCCGAAGTGTTTGATTTATCCACGACATACGTCGCACTGCGCGCTCTCGATGCGCATTAGATCATCAGCTCTCCTGTGGTTTAGGTGTATAATTGCTACTCTTGTGGATGAATATGATTTATCGACAATTTAAATTCGACGATTTGATGTTTCAGTGACAGAATAACTCTTTACCTGATCGGAGAAGTTTTGTTATCAATTTGTGCTATAAAAACAATCTAATTAATACAGAAACAAACTGTTTATTGGCACCCATAAAGATGGCTGTACCATATAAGAAACAAAAACTTGGTGAAGCCAGCAGTAAAAATTCTGGTAGACAATTTCAAAATTGGTGGACTGAAATGTACGGTGTAATTGAAAGAAGTGACAAAGCAATATGTGTTATATGTTCTGTGTCAGTGGTATCTAGAACATCATCTGTAAAAAGACACTATGAAACAATTCATAAGGAACTTCTTGGCAAAAGCAGAGATGAACAAAAAGAATATATTTTAAGAGCAATCAAAAATCTACAATCGAGTGCTTTAAATAAGTTTGTTAATAGTAATTCCAATTATGTTGCTGCTAGCTTTGAAATAGCCAAAATAATTGCCAAAAATGGAAAACCATTCAGCGATGGAGACTACATCAAGAATGCATTTTTAGAATGCGCACCATTTCTTTTTGAGGATTTTGGAAATAAAGAAAAAATATTCGAACGAATAAAAGAATTGCCTATCGCTCGAAATACAATAAAAGACAGAATCTTGAAGATGGGTAAAAATGTAACATATCAACAAAAAACAGATATAAAATTATGTGATTGGATTTCTATTTGTCTTGATGAAAGCACTGATGTCACTCTCTCGGCTCGATTAGCTATTTTTGTTCGATATTTTGTTGGCAATAAAATAATGGAAGAATTAATAAGTTTGGTATCTTTACCAGAAACTACTAAAGGCACAGATGTTTGCAAAGCAGTTGTAGAGGCTCTTTCTAGAGCAGAAATAAATTTGTCGAAAATCGTTTCAGTAAGTACAGATTGTGCACCCAGTATGATTGGCCAAACAGCAGGATTCGTCAATTTATTTACAAAGTTTGTTGGCCATCCACTGTTAGCATTTCATTGTATAATACACCAGGAAGCGCTGTGTGCAAAGGATGGTCTTAAATATTTTGAAGATGTGATGAAACTTGTGACTAAGATAGTCAATTATATTGCTGCGCATCCTTTATGCAAAAGAAAATTTGAATCATTATTAAATGAGGTCATTTCGATGTAATATATAATGGATTAACGATGTATAATAACGTTCGTTGGCTTAGTCACGGCAAAGTACTTCAGCGTTTCGTCGAGTGCTTTGATGAAATTTATATGTTTTTAAGTAACCAGAAAATAATTCAGTATGAAGAATTATCAGATGTTGAGTGGATTTCGAGATTGATGTTCTTTACTGATTTTTGCTTCCATTTGAATGATCTAAATATAAAATTACAAGGCCGTGGCAAAATAATTACTGTTATGTTTGATAATATAAAAGCATTTGAAGCTAAGTTACAAATATTTAAGCGTGATATAATGACCAGAAATTTTAAGTACTTTCCCAACCTAAAAAAATACATGATGGATCTGGAAATCCACGAAAAGCCAGACGTAGGAAAATTAATAGAATCATTTGAAAATGCTTTAGACGCAACAATAGAACAATTTTCAAGAAGGTTTGTTCAGTTTCGACAACTTGAAGAAACTACAAAATTTATTACCCATCCATACACATATAAGTATCAACAATTAAACTTAACAATGTTTGAATACATGGAATTAGATGATTTTGAAATGGAATTGGTAGATTTTCAGTCGAGTTCGATATGGACACAAAAATTTAAAGACTTAAGAATTGTTTTGGAAGAAATTGAGCGAGATCGATTCGTTGGACCAGTCCAGAGGAATGCCGAAAATGAAGTACTTACAACTTGGCAATCCATCCCGGAAACTTTTTCTTGTCTTAAAAAAATAGCAATGGGCATATTAACAATTTTTTCGTCGACGTATTCCTGTGAATCATTATTTTCTTCAATGAACTTTATTAAATCAGACATAAGAAGTAGACTTACAGACGAAAGTACTACTGCTTGTATTTTATTAAAAGCTACCAGCTATGAACCCGATATAAAATATTTGGCATCTAGCATCCAACAACAAAAATCTCACTAATAAGTTTTGAGGTTCACAATTTTTTTCAAGTCTTTTTTTTTATTTATTTCTCTTAGTTCGCCATTAATAAGTACTTAATTATTTTCCTCGGTGTATTAATTGTTGTTTTTATTAAAAATCTGAAGTTACACAAACATTTGATGTATTTTTATTTCCATGGCATGTGGCACGCGACATATTATTTTATTGAAAAGAAATTTTTTTGGCACTCAGTCTCAAAAAGGTTCGCCATCCCTGCTCTATGCCCTCTCACGGCCATTTTTCAAAGAGAGAGAGAGAGAGAGAAGCTCTATGGCAACTGTCAAATGTGGCGCTCTTTCAAGTTTTGACGTTTATTCGATTTGCCAAAGTTTATGTTTATTTGTGTTGTTAAATTATTCAGAAAGTGTGAATATATTTTTATTTTTTTGATCTATAAATTTAAACTACATATAGAAACCTGTGGACGCTTCTCAAATTATTTAGATCAGTCGACTTTGACTAAACCTTTATCTGTGTTTTATATCTAATTCGTGATAATTTATTTACAATGTTTTTTCCGGTCAAAAATGTACTAGAAAAACTTTTGATTGTAATATGTATTTCACTGTTTTGCTATCTTACTTTCTGGAACAGGTTTACTAAAAATGATACATATTCAATTATTATAAACACACAATTGAAACCAATTCAAATTATTGAAGAAAAGTTTTTAAGTGTTGGACTGGATACAATAGAAATAGCCAATGGAGTGGATAAACTAAATTTCAACAAATCTAAACTTATTCATATGGTATCTCTTCTTAGTCCAGGTTATTTGAGATTGGGAGGTACTATGTCTGATAGATTGATTTTCTCAAGTTTCCGACAAGAGACAAATAAAACAGCACATACATGCGATGGATACGCATGTTTGGAGAAATATTTACCATATTTTATTATGTATGGCGACGACTGGTTAAAAATAAACAAGTTTGTCAAACAAAGCAAATTGAAATTATTATTTGATTTTAATGTCTTATTAAGAAACAGAGATAATTGGAATCCTACTAATGCTATCGATTTATTGAAATTTTCTAGTCTATACAGGTTAGATGTAGATTGGCAATTGGGGAACGAGCCTAATTCTTTTCAACATGTTTTCAATATTTCAATTTCTGCTCAACAATTAGGTAAAGACTTTTCAACATTAAGACAAGTATTGAGGAAATATTATCCTAATTCACTATTGGTCGGACCAGATACAACTAGACCTCAACCAAATAGACCAGACTGTGTAAAGTATATGAAGGAATTCCTCTCTGGCGCTTCCGATTATATCGATGCAATGGCTTGGCATCAGTATTATTTGAACGGACGTACAGCTGCACTCGATGATTTTTGGGATCCAGAGGTAATGAATCTGCTGCAGTCTCAGATAGATACGATGGTCAATGAAACCCAACAGTTTCAAGATAAATTGAAAATGTGGCTAACAGAAACGAGTAGTGCATATGGGGGCGGGGCTCCTGGACTTTCCAATTCCTTTGCTGGTTCACCACTCTGGCTAGACAAGTTAGGAACAGCCGCTTTGAATGGAATCCAAGTTGTCATCAGACAGAGTATACTCGGGGCAAGTTACAGTTTAATTGATCATAAGTTGACTCCTTTACCAGACTGGTGGGTGAGCTTTCTATTTAAGAAGTTAGTTGGGCAGAAAGTTGCATCATGTAGAGTCAATGCTTCAAAATATCAACGTTTTTACTGTCATTGTGCGCAAAATTCATCTAATACTATTGCGCTGTATGGAATGAACTTGGAAGCCACAGATGTTACTCTATCTTTATCAGGATCTGCACTTACCCATCTTGAAGAAGTGGATGAATATCTATTGACAGCACCAAGTGATGACAGAATGTCTAAAGATATTCTATTGAATGGAGATTTATTGTCTTATGTTGATGAATTTCCAAGTATTCAACCAAAAAAGTTGGGAAAGGTGGATTCATTAACTATTAAGGGTTATTCTTTAGGATTCTGGATAATGCACAATGTCAATATTCCTTTTTGTAAATTGTAATTTTGTATTTTAGGTTGTTCCACATGAAATGTCCAATTTCGCATGATGAAATGAAAATACAATATTATAAAAAGAAAAAACAATTTCTTTACTCGAAATATACATCATTCACATGAACGGTTTTTTGCCAACTTGATACTAAACTATAGATCCCTCTTTTATATAACTCAGCATTTTTAGAAGAAATAAAATGAGTAAATGCGCCAACTATGGCCTCTGGTTTTATGGAACTTGTAAGTTTATGTTATTTTAACAATATTATGATTTATGAAATATGATTCATAAATAATTATAGAAATATCAGTACTGATCTGAGAAAATCATATTGTTGTCATATGCGGGGCAGTTATTAAGATTTTACCAAATAACTATTTCCCTTGTTAATATTATATACACATTTGATTTAAGGTTGACTGGTTTGATCAAACTGAAGTTCAAGAATCAGATATTTCCTATCAATATTACAGGGATCATCTGTGATTTTGCTTGTTGATGATTTTTAATAACATATTGTTTCAGTCCCCTTTATGTTGGATGTGAATTAAGTGTAAATATTTTCAATTTATATAAAACTTGTATTAAAATTCTTTTCTATATACCTAACAAGTGCTGAATCATAGAATTTTCTCTGTTCTTTTTTTTGTTATTTTATTTTTTAAGTTAAGGTATTTATTCTTATTTTTATGTGAGAACTCTTAAATAGAGTCAATATCAGAAATGTATATTTAAAATATTCAGATACCATTCTGGTTCCTGAGTTTCAAATTTCTAAACAAAATATCCCGAATATATACGGAGAATAAAAAGATTGATTCAGTTATGTAAGATTTTATGAGTAATTAGAGTACTCACTCATATGATACTTATATCCAGGCAAAATAAGGATAATTTTTTTCTCAAATTATAAATGTGAACATTATTAATTTGAAAAATGACTGATATATTATGTTTAAAAACCATTAAATTATTCATTGATATCCCACAGCATTTAGATAAATTTTTTATTACTTTTATATTCATTTTCCAAAACATGGTGGTATTGAAAGTCCACTGAAATTAGGTACCTCTTTTATCACTTAAATTCTATATGATTTCTTATTTGATTTATCATAGCTCCTAATTTGACCAGCACTATTCTGGTTTGAAATGATGTCTCTAAGTCTTGGCTGGTTTGTCATAGTTTATAATGAGTATGTTTATTATTATTATTATTATTTATAATTGAAACATTTTACCAAATATAAATCTTAAAAAGAGAAACACACTCTATTCATATAAAAATCTAAGTGTCTTTACCAAATCAGCGGAACTATAGAGTACAAGTGTAATTTTTATACAAGAGTACTAGTTTATTTTCTTTTCAAAGTGAAAAATTCTCCGTGACAAATTATGTTTATTTCAATGTCAAATTGTGTATCTCTGAAAAATATTATGTAAAGCTCAATTAGCAGTTTAAGTTCTTATATGTTCTAAGAAAATAAAAATCAAATTGACACTAGTAATAATGAAAATGTTATAGTTGATAAATATTGTTCAATGTTGTTTAGGTCCTTTTTCTCTCCATTTAATCAATTTGGTTGGTTTTTTCTCATCTTTGTTTGGACACCAAATATTATTAGTGAGCCTGTTTATAACTATTTTCTTAATTTATGGTGAAAAAAGTCTTTTGTAGTTTGATAATACTGTAAAAACATAATACATGAAAAATATTGTGATAAGGGACTCAACAAAAAAGTATTATATGCAAGGTATGTTCCCACAGCCATGATACAAATATAGGTGATTTTTTACATCGCCTACATTATCACACCGTTTATCTTTAAATATGTACTTCGAAAACCTGAATAGATATGAGTATTAGTCCGAAGTAGCCAAATTTGAGGAGTATGGAGAGTGTAAGAGTGAGTGAGAGAACTTCCCAGTTCAATTCCTGAATTTTGTCACGGGTAATGATTGCTATGTGTATGTGCGCATTTTAATAGTGAAGAATTATCCCAGTTAGGTTATTTAAACTTGGATGTTTTTCTATCAGCTTCTGGTTCAATCTGTTTTATTGTTGATAGTAAATTTCCGCAGTTATCGTTTTACCTGGTTTTAATAACTTAAAGTTAATTTTACTGCAAACATCCCACCAGATGCAGAAAAGGACCTTTTGAAATTTTAATTCTGTCTTAGGAGCTAAGACTGATGTTTCATTTGGTGAAATTCATTTTTTTGCCTTACATGATCGTAAATTATATATTTCTTATTTTTGGTTACGACTTGGATGCAAAAATGGATGATATCTTGTCAACAAAGAAGTTCACATGTTCACCTGCTGTTCTTTGATATCTGAGGATAGTTCGTGTGGTACCATTCTATTCAAATTACCAATCCTTTTAAAATATAACTACACTATGGACCATAGAAATGAGAGTCTCTATGACAATTCCTCAATGGTTTAAATGGCTCAGATAAAGATAAATTTTGTTGTAAAACGGTCTAAGAGTAAAACCAGTTTGGAAGTGAATCTGGCAGAAATGGAGTCTGAGGCGCCCACTTGCTAAGCATGAATACTAACAGTTAGACTATGGCCGCCAGCTGTATAATAAAATAGAAAATATAAATCCGTTAAAAGCTGTCTTTTTAATTAGGATGATTTATATGGATGGAAGCCTCTGTAGCCTAGTGATAGCTTCTTCTTTCATCCTTATAACCTGATGGTTTTGGATTTCTTTTACAATGTTAACCAAAGAAAAAATGGCAGTTAAGGATACATTAAAAAAAATTGAACTTTTACAGCTAGATTGCTGAACAAAGTTTTTCTTGCAGTGTCTGCCATGTATAAGTGCCCAAGATAGCGCAGTCTAGCAATTTGGAGTAGTCAAGTATAACATTTATATTCAAATCATTTTAAAAAAGAATTGACATTTTGGGATGTAACAATGCATCTAAGTTTTCATAATGCGAATAATAAGAACACTGAAAAAAAATTATGGCGATAGGAAACATAGATGAGTCAATGTCAAGTGTTCAGCATGCTTGATTGAGCCCGAGTATCTGGAGTTTAATTTTGAAACTCAATTATCTCAAAACTATGTCATTTACATTTGAAGTCTTGTGTTAAAAGTGTTGTATGTAGATATCCATCGTTTAAATATTTTTTTTTCCATAAAAATCCGATTTGAATTTTGCAATCACCCTGTGAGCTATGAAATTCCTAAGCTTGCCACACAGAACTTAAGAGTTATTGATTTATTACCCAATTGAAAGGAATAAGCTGTGTAGGCCTAAATTGAAAATTTAAATTGTTTTTTTATCTACTATTTTTATGTTACTTTTTCATTTGGAACTAATATCTCACTCAAATTAAAATTAATTTACTTTTATGCTATGCAAATTTTTCTTGAACCAATTAATCGCTTTAAACGAGGTATACCTGTACACCCATATCTCGCTTTACAGAACAGGTTCTTTCCGAAGAAAAAAAAAACGTAAATCGAAATTCCATATATTAAATATTTTTTTCCCCATAAATGCATATTAAATGCACATGACATGTTTCATGAAGATAAAAAATGAAAAAAATATTAAATTCTATAATATGTCAAACATATACAGAGAAATATGTTGAACATATACAGAGAAATCTCTGTATTCTGAAATATGTCGAACATATACAGAGAAAACAATGCAAACATAAAGAATTACAGGATTTCAATGAAGAATTATAATCTCATTTATTTTTTGAGAAACTAAAGCTTCTCTCTTCATCTAGATTATTTACAATTAGGCACTGAATCTCCTTCTTCAAATGTGAAAAAGCTTCAACTAATAATATCGTCAGTGTTAATTTACAAGAAATTTTTGTTTTGTTTTCCATGTCCCTTGACGGGTGGATCTTGGTCCATTTCGTGTAAATCAATTTTATGTATTGCGTATAGATTTTTTTCCATAAAGCGAATTCGTTGACAGTTTGTCCAATTTTGCTAAAGCGAAATTCTGTTATAGAGGGTCCATAAATGAGCTATGTGTGTATAAGGATTTTTATAAAGAAAACAAATATTAATTGTTATCAATTTATTAGACAGAACAACATGAGAATCATGAGTAATAAAGGCTTTACCAAATAACAAAGACTTTAATTTTAACATAGTGCTAGAAAAAAAATTAAAAATAAATATTCGTAAATTTTGCATAAATTTAAAATTTAGCACCATTAATCCTAAAATACAAATGCTTAAGTGAAAAGGCTTTTAGAATTATATTTGTATGTTTTTAAATTCTCGAATATTGTGAATACATTTTTATTCTAAGCATTCAATATATAGTTAACACAAGTCATCATCCAATAAATAGGTAAAATTTTAGATATTCGTATAGAATCAAAGTTTAAGGTTTAAATGTTTTATAAAATCTTGATAAGTTTGAAATGTAACATAGCGATTACTTTATGAATGTAATGTCTATTATGTTAAAACTTTAATTGGAATATTTTCTTCTAGTTTAAAAAACATTTTTTTCCATATCTATGTTTTTGATGATACAAATTAATTTCAATGAGTGATGATACAAATTAATTTCAATGATGATACAAATTAATTTCAATATTTCAAGATTTAATTTTTGTTAAACACTATCTCACAGTGATTCTGACAACTTGAGAATATTTTCAAGTTTAACCAACTTAGAAATATTTTATTTTATAACCGTTAATAATTTATGATCATTGAAAGATTCTAGAAATGACAAAAATAATTAATTTGTCAGAAAATTAAAAGATAATATTGAAATGTAATCTCAGTTAAACAGTGATAAAAAATTGAGATTGAGTCAGTTTTGAGCTGAATGTCTCGCTTAAAAAGATTGGCAGTGTGTTAAGTGTCTGCTCAGGGATAAGAGTAACTTCCTGCAATGAAGAATATTTTGGGTTTGGTTGCACTTGCAGAAATCTCATTTTATTTCACTGTCTCTCCGAGGTGAGGCATTTAGTACAATGTTTTTGCTATTATTCAAAAAATATTTATCTTGAGATAAAATAAAATATCTAAAAACCCATATTATAATAGTAATCATTTACTAATATTTCAATGGCTTATTACCTTATTAAAAAAAATAGTAACTAATATAAAAACAATATTATTTACTTTAAATATGTGATGTTTAACTAAGATTTTTTTCATAGAAATTAAGTACAATATATTATTCATTTACCAATATAATTAATATGAAAAACATAGTAAGCAAATTAATTCTTGTTCGACTTTTTCAAAATTACATTTGCTATGCCTATAAATATCCAATAAATAAAAAAAGTCACTGTTACAGAAACAAAAAAATATATATAATTTTAAAATAAAAATGATTGGCCTTTGTGAAAATAATATGTTTTATATTTAATAGATATCAGTTAAGAATTTTTACACATACTTAAAAAAAATTACAGTTGATACCAGTTGTTTTGTATTGTAAATCTCTAATCGAAAGTCTCAAAAGTACTCTAATTCAAAATTGGGAGAAATTAGCCAAAATTAGAAGATGACAGTGATTATTTCATTGATATTGGTTAAAATTATTAAGATATCATTTAAAAAAAATCTAAAGGAAGTATCTCAATATTATACAAGTTTTTATATTCAAGAATTAAAATTATTTTCTTATCTCTGATGTCTAATTTAAAAGATAAGATTATTAAATTTGACTTTCCTCATGTTTAAGAAACACTGCTATAAATGAGGTAATTTTCATATGATGATAAGTAACCACGCTCAACAAAATGAATTATTTACAATATGAAATTGGTATTGAAAAGAAAAATAAATGCAACTTAGTAATCCCCAAAAGCTGTATTTTTAAATGAAATAATCCATAAGAATATTTTGATCTTGAGAAAGAGGGATACCTACTGGATTTATAAAGTGAATCCATTTCATTTCAGAAGTATCTGATAAGATTTAAAATAATTCATAGGATTCAGAAAACACTCAATAATGTAAATATTTTTTAAAATAAAGTTGAAAAACGGACAATTTAAAATGATTGTATAATTCTTAGATTTTGAGGGTATGTTAATAAACTTCATATCGGCCATTGTTCCGCAGAAAAACAAGGCATCGAAAGAAGTCGAAAAAATAAATATAATCTTACTCGATGGAAAAAAAAAAATTGATAAGGGGATCACTATGAAGAAGCAGAGTTTATACAATATTATAGTAAAGAAGTAATACAATACTCGTAGATAAAAAGGGGATCACTATGAAGAAGCAGAGTTTATACAATATTATAGTAAAACAAGTAATACAATACTCGTAGATAAAAAGGGGATCACTATGAAGAAGCAGAGTTTATACAATATTATAGTAAAACAAGTAATACAATACTCGTAGATAAAAATTAACTTAAGGAGGTATGCTGGTTTACAATACTTAATTTATAATATATTGCTATAAGATATAATTGAATCAATTGCATAAAGCAAAAACTATAAATGTTTAATAAATAAAACTCTGATAATTCTAATAATAAAAGTACTAATAGAAAGATTAAATATATTTCATTACTAAATGCTTTAGGAACAACTGTTTATCCGTTCATTGAAACTACTATATATAAAAATAAAAACATATTAACATATTTATCATCGTCCAGAAGGCCATATGTTAAAACATATTAACATATTTATCATCATGCAGAAGGCCATATGTTAAAACATATTTATCATCGTCCAGAAGGCCATATGTTAAAAAAGATCAATCTATTTTATTTAATGTATCATTTTTTTTAAATCAAGTTAATATCGGTAGGTTTTACGCTTAATTTTGATAGCTTATGGGTGTTTTAAAAGATAATTCTTTTATAAAATAAATCATTGTAAAGTTTTTCTAAGTGATGTATTGAGTTAAAAAAAATATTTCCAACTCGTGAATTGTGGGCTCGGTATTTTACAATTCACGAATATGTTGGGTGATGCAATGAATGTGTTAAATGAGTCATTCAAATGTTTTAGGATGCTCATAATTTATAAAAAAAAATAGTACATAGAGATATTACATTTAGAATACTATTTACACTACTATTTTATCACAATGATAGTTATTTATACAATTTTAAGACCAAGTTTGTTTTTATTTTAAAAATTAAAATGTGGAAAATTAGACCTCTTATGTTTTCACTTTCTGTAAACAAAGTGATAAAAAAGTTATGATTTGAAACCAAAGCTATTTATATTGATCTAAGTATATATTTTTAAGGTGCAATTTAATCGTATATGTAATTCTTAAAACTTAATAAATATATATTTTAAATAAAAAAACCATATTCTTTTATTTTTTAACTGTAAATAATGATTTTATTTGTGTTAACCCAGTATCTTCGTTCTTATTTGTAAAAATTTAGGAAACAATTTTTAATTTTTATATTCTAACATATTTATTTTAAATACAAACTTTTTAAATTATATATTCAAACTTCTCATAGTGAAGGGTCAAGTAGAAAAAAAGTTATATGAAAGAAAAATTAAATTTATTTTATAATCGCATTTTTTTTAATTATTTGTGACTATCAATCAATATGGTTCTATAAGAAAAAAGTGTTTTGAAACATGATAGTTACATTTTAACTACCCACATTTTTTGTATAATATTAAGAAGCATAACTATTCACATTGTATGAAAGAGTTAAAAAATAATATTACTGCTAAATATGCAATTTAAAATTAAGATTTCGCTATTAACCAGATGAAATTTTAACAATTGAGGCAAAACTATATCATAACTTAAGCCCTTTCACTCGTATATCAATGCCATCTATGCTATCACTTAACTACAATATACAAACTCCATTGCAGTATGTAATTCAGAAGGTTGGTGTAAAATTAAACACATGTGAGATTTCATTGTTTAACAGTTGGATTGAAAAAAGTATGCGTCTTACTTTAAGGGGACACGGATAATATGCTCAGGTAAAAGTATGGAAATTAGGGAAGATGTAATTGGAGTTTCAATAACAAATGAGAAAAGTCAAATCATTGCCATTTCGCTTACATTGCATAAGATTAAAATATTAGGTTCATGCAAAAGTTATAATACATTTTTTATGAAATAATTTTTTTCTTCTAGGAAATAATAATTCGTTTAACTTTGTTAATTTTTCACAATATCTTTTAGCTGTTATTGTCTGGCCCATAAAACACAATACCCTTAAAATTCCACTAAACACACAGCAGTACCTATTTAATGGATTTTAGTCTTGGAAGTGATCAATGGGGCCTGGTCCAATATTTTTTTATGTTACATTGTTGTACACTAATGATTTTTATCCCGTCACTATTTGATTTAAAGAGGGTTGGTATTTTTGTCTTACATTTAATGACACGCACGTTGAACCCTGATCCATTAGATTAGCGTCCGACAGTTGTTGCGGAATGAAAATGTCATATTTGGAAAGTATCCCTATGTCATGAAGATGTATCACCATAGATGATTGATTCACTCCCATCTTCAAGGTTATATAAGGATCTACATCAATTATGGTCTTTAATATATCCTCATCAGCCTTCAAAGGTCGGCCGGTTTGCGGTGGTTTCTCCATCAAGAAAAATCCCCAGTTAAGAACTTCTAAAATCACAATTGCGTTAATTGGACTGTAATTGCATTTTTATTAGCATACACACCGATAAATGTTTAAGGTTGCCACAGCTATCTTTATTTAATTCACAATGATGTAAATGCACTCTATGAACTGTCAATTGAAAAATAATTCCAGATCTTTACCATTCATTACTAGGACAAAACTGGATAGAATGTGAAAAGGAAGCATTCTTCATGCAATTGAATATTTAGTTTGAAAATAGATGTTATTGGATAGTTCAGAAAAAAAAATCTTTGCGTAATAAAAATATTCAATAATTTATGCATCAACCTATTATTTATGGCTATTGAAATGTGTGTTGACATTGGAGAAGTCAAATGTATGGAGAAGTAAAATTTCATTTATTCAAAATATCTTTTTTGGAAAAAACCTGATTTGACACAATCGAGTTAAAAAATTAAACTATCTTGTAAAAATGAGGAAAGGTAAAAGAAAAAGTGTATTTACGTGAATTAATGAAAATATTTGTTTTGTCATTCTTTTTTGCCTATTTTATTATCTTAATTTGGCTCTTTACAAATTTCAATATGTTGCAACAGTGCCATAGCGAGAGTCTTCTGCACCAAAGGACAGCACACACAAAAAGGCACCCTCTTGCACAAAGTGTCATATGGGAATAAAGTGGTAGCCCAACTGCCCAAGGTGCCCATGTCTGCACATACATTTCAGTGAATTATGAATGCATACATAGAACATTTAGTTATTATATATACTAAAAACTAATTATTTAGTTCAAAACCTATCTTCTAAAAAATCGGCATCAATACTGGTTTCATTGTTTCAAATTTCGAATAGTTTTTACTGAAGTTTCCATGTCCGAATTACGAACGAAAACAAAAACAACAGACATTGTTTGGAATTGTGGCAAAAAAGTTTGATGCTGACATGGCATGGCAAAATTAAGGAAAAGCTTCCAAAAAACATTACTTTGCAGGGCCCCTTAGCCCTGCGCCTGGGGCTAATTGTCCCCTCTCGCTATATCACCATGAATGACACTAAAGTTGACTTATTTCTAAGGAACCAAACTAAATTTGAACAAAGTTTTACTCTTCTTGCTGAGCAAGATTAATGAGTTCTTATATATATTGGGAGTTTGAATTAATAACTGAAATAAAGAGCATAACTGATTTTTTTTTATGAAATAAATATTTTTATGTATTGTACATAAAATAATTGTTTCAAATCAATAATTTTTTTAAACTACAAGTTAATAAATAATCGGATGTAAAAGTTTCAATTGATTAAAATTACGAGAAATGAATATTATTTTTATGACTAATATTTTTAATACAAAACATAGGCTTAATTTTTAAGTTTTAAATCAATTTAAACTTATGTTAACTTGTAAACATGGTCCAGTTTTGCAGAAGGAAAAAAAATTAATGTGGCTTTTCATAAATACGATAGTTAATTTGTAAGACATGTTGAATGCATTTTGTAGCAAAAATGTTTCTTTTATACAATGTTTGATTGTAAGCTGCAATAATATTTATAGAAAATTAAATATGTTTTAAAAATGGCATTATATGTGAATTCAGGACTTTTGATTATTCTTAATCAATGGTAATTTCCTGTTAGAATCAAACTGGATACTAATTGGAATATAATCTTTGAATACATGTATTTTATTTACTAATTGGTCATAATTAAAAAATCTTATGTTTTAATTGTGATTTTTAATCGTAATAAAAGTAATAATTGTAATAAAAGTGATTTTTAAAAAGCAAATATTTCAAGAAAATACCACATATATTTAACTATGCAAAGGCATTGGAAAACTTAAGCTACTGTGAATAGATATATGTGAATACTGGACCTTGCTTATAAACATACTAACTAGAAACATTAAATTAGTTTAGTTTTCCACTTCTTTAATGGCATTTTCATTGTGTAATATCTCTGAGGCAATTCTCAAATGGAAGCATTAGCACTAATCATTCACAAGAGTGTAAGAGTGATGAAATGCAAGCAGTGTCACAACTGAGTTAAGTAACTAATTCATGCCATTTTTTAATAAAAGATAATATGCATTGTTACTAATGAGTAGGTATCATATAATTTTTAATAAAAGATAATATGCATTGTTACTAATGAGTAGGTATCATATAATTTTTAATAAAAGATAATATGCATTGTTACTAATGAGTAGGTATCATATAATTTTTAATAAAAGATAATATGCATTGTTACTAATGAGTAGGTATCATATAATTTTATGAATCAGTAAAAGTTAACTGGCTGAATTGTAACATATTTTTACTGTAGGAATAGCCCACATAATTTCATTTTTTAACAGCCCGTGATGTACGGTATACACTATAGCTTTTTAACAGTTGTTTTACCATAATGTATGTTTCTAGCATACCTATAGTAGACTGTAAAATCAATTGTAGTTGGCAATTAGAATTGAAAACAGAATTATAGTTTATTCAGATGTGTTGTTACGGAGAATTTCAATCCAGCAGTGTTATAATATAAATGGGAAAGAAAACCAAGAATGTATAGCGAAATTGGGCAATGCTGTGATTACCATTCTTGGACCATATTTGAATTGAGGTATTTACAGGGTGTCCCAAAGGTCAATGTCAAGCCGGTATCGAGAAAGAGGCCAGCCTATGACGGTTCAGAATTAAAAAAAAATCTTGAAAAAGCCTTTTCGAGTTATAGTCATTTCTTCGAAAATTATGAAAGTAGCTACCCTGCACCGAATGTTTGTATACTGTGAGTACAAATTGCCATATTTTATAATTTTAATGGTTGTATCGCAATCCTAGATAACCCTGCTATTAGTCGGAGTCAGATATAAAACAAAAAATAATCTGCACATTTGAAAAAAAAAAATTGTTTTTGTCCGATCATAAAAATTAATATTTTTTATTAGCTAACTTTAACTCATCATACTGTAAAAATAATGTACTACGTTAACCTGGCAAGTTACATCAAAATATGGCCTGTTTAGTCAGGATTTCAAAATGGTACAATACATACCTAATACTCTTTTAAAAATAATTTTAAAACATTAATTTCTGTAATTAAAGATCAAATTCAATAAATTTGAGCGAGACAAACGATACTGCGCATGAATGAGATAGAGTAAGACAGCTAGTGTCGCCATTTTTTATATGTAATATCTAGATCCTGTCAAAAATTGCGACTTGACAGGAACTAGATATTACATATGACGAGTTAAAGTTAGCTGATAAAAAATATTAATTTTTATGATCGGACAAAACAATTTTTTTTTCAAACGTGCAGATTTTTTTTGTTTTATATCTGACTCCGACTAATAGCAGGGTTATCCAGGATTGCCATACAACCATTAAAATAATAAAATATGACAATTTGTAGTCACAGTATACAAACATTCGGCGCAGGGTAGCTACTTTCACAATTTTCGAAGAAATGACTATAGCTCGAAAAGTATAAGGCTTTTTCAAGATTTTTTTTAAAATTTTGAACCGTCATAGGCTGGCCTTTTCCTCGATACCGGCTTGACGTTGACCTTTGGGACACCCTGTATATATATATATATAGAGAGAAAAAAAGTGAAAACAATTTTTATTACTGTTAAATAAAGTATTGTGACAAACTTGACTTTTTCAAAATTCAGAACCCTTACCCTGAACTGTCTATTCATTTTCATGTTCAAATTGCTGTTGTTCGTAAGTTGATAATATTTTAAATCTTACTAACTAAAAATAATTTTTTTAATCTGGGAGTGTGAGGAAAGATTCCCCATATATGGCCGGGCTGTTAAAATGTTAACTTGCAGGCACCTACACAGATGACTCACAAGTCACATGTTTTAAGAGTAAATTTAATTGTATAAAATCTTTTGATTTCGCGACATAAAAATTGAGCCACCAAAGAAGTAAATATTAAAATTTATAATACACACGAATATGATTTTTTTGCGCAAAATATTTGTGTTAAATTTGATAAAAGCAAAGTGTAATAATAAAAATCAATATGAAATAATATAACTAATTAATTTAGCGTATAATAAAGAAAATCTTATGATAATTAACAGCCTTCGATGCCGTGGGATATTGTACTAAAATTTCATCAAATACATTAGACTCTCGATTATCTAGGGTGGAAAATTAACCTGGATAAAAAACCCCGGACAATCTCCGCCGATTTAAGATATGACAGCAAAGAAGTTTGTTTTTTCCCATATGTTTACTTTTTGGCAACTGGTGTTACGTACATTTCGCAACATTAGCTTACCTGGAACTATCTTCCTGTTGATTCAAATAATTGAGTAGACTTTCAATATTAGTTAAAGCAGCACTGTGCTGTATATTTTCCTCTTGTATGAGGGTACCTTCTTCCTGCATCAAAAGTAAACACTGAATCTAAGCATGCTCAAATAACACTTTTTTTAATTTCTGAATTTTTTACTGCTTTGGTTAACCTGCAACCCGGATAATGCAACCCTAGATAATCGATAGTCTATTGAAACTTCTAAATAAAATGATTCCAATAATCTTTTTTGATACCTATTTATTTACACAATATTCATAATTTGAAAGGTCTTTTTCTGTTACATATAAAATTATTTTAAATCAAAATAGCAAAATAATGCTTATTTGTTGATTTTCTGTGATAATGTGAGACTTCTCTAACATATTTAAAAAGCTTACTATGTATATTACAACATATCGCAAATGAATTAATGTTTAAATAAAAAGTTTAATTTTAGATGTTGATCAATACAAGAAAAACACTTTAATTTATTTTGTGAGTATTTTTTTACAGAAGCTTAGTAATAATTAATGATTGGCTTTGGTTCTATTATATTTCAAAATATCACCATTCAGTATAGAACAGATGCAGTTTTAGTTTGAAGTGAAATATAGATAGGCATAAGGCCAGTAAAAATGACAATGCTAAAATTATTTATAAAATCTAGAGTTGAAATTCCGAAATCCGTTTGCATCCAATATCCTAAAATATTTCAAACTTCAATCTTTGAAGAAAAGGAAGAGTTAGATTTGAAAAAAATATTGAACTCTCGTAGTTCAGTTCAAACATATTCAGTTTTTTCTTTACTTCTAAAATAAAATGATAATAAACATCATTATCCACCATAAAACTATTGATTGTTATGGAATATGTCTGATAACTGTAATTTTCATATTTCAATGGTTTTCATATAATAATATTGTGTAATTATGAAAAACCTTTCAAGAAAGAATTGCATCTGGTTATATTTTTTAGGTGAAATATGCAAAATATATTATTATAAAAGTTTGAAAGAGGGATAGGTATGTAAGTATTCTTCAAAAATGTTGTAATTTAAATAGTGTACCATAACGTGAAAAAGGTTGGGAAGCACTGTATTAGAATATTAAAAAAGAGATAAAAATTGACACCATTTTGATTAATTTCTTTTCTGCTATTACATTATATTTACTATAATAGTTTATTGTATCAGAAAAACACAATAAAATAAATATATCTAATATAAATGTAATTTACTTTGATTTAAAAAAAATAAAGTAACATATCAATAAAATTTTATTACACACATGTTCACACAGAAAGATAATATTTGAGTGTTAATTTAAACAAAATCAATTTGAAAAAGACAAAAAGTATATCTATGATAGGTTATCAAAATGAAAAATAAGAAATCATTTCAATAGAATTTTTTGTTCATTTATCCGACTGACTTCATTTCTTGCTTCACACAACTCTTGAATGCCTCCCAGCCTTCATTCTTTGCATATGACTAAAAACAAAAAAAAAAAACAATATTAGTATTAAGTCAATCAATCGATAGGCAATCTAGTATGACTGTCAACCATCCAGTGGCTATCAACCATCTATCCAAAAAAAAAAACAATATTAGTATTAAGTCAATCAATCGATAGGCAATCTAGTATGACTGTCAACCATCCAGTGGCTATCAACCATCTATCCAAAAAAAAAAACAATATTAGTATTAAGTCAATCAATCGATAGGCAATCTAGTATGACTGTCAACCATATGGATTACGGTAGGCTATCCCTCGTGATCAAGTATGATTGTCAACCATCCTGTGGATGGATTGGATTACAATAGGTTATCCCTTATGATCGAGTATGATTGCCAGCCATCCACAATATAGTCCGAAATGGTTTGTTGTGTTGAGTTGAGCTTTTCCACAATCTCCGATGTTGTCAAAAAAGGATCTTGCTGTATAATGGTCCTAACAATATCATCATCGATCAGAGATGGTCTCCCAGAGCGTAGCTTGTCATTAGGGTCGAAATTGTCTGCTTCAAATTTTTCAAACCATCTTCTGGACGTTCTGTCGGAAAATGTATCTTCACTAAAAACGTTCACCAAATTTCTATACACTTCTGTATATAGCATTTCTACCTTGTTGGAATTCATACAGAATGCAATGCTGTAAATGAACTTTATCAATAGACATGTTTACGCGAACGAATCTCACTTAATACTGAGATGTTGAAACCATTGTTTCAGTAAATTTAGAAGAGCACATATGTAGAAATATAAGAAAAAGAGCAAAATTCAAACGAACACATTCATATGTGTTGAAACTTGAGATGAGATTATCAGACAGAACTTTCCATTAGACCTAATAATATAATACTTTACAATGTGGTTGGCTTAATCATTTTTTCCAACTAAACAGACAACCTCTACACCCTAGTGAAAGGGGTCTTGGAGTAAATTTCTCTATGCTGACCAAATAATAAACACCTGATTAAACAAACAAATTGGTGCATTTATATTTGGTCACTTCCAGGAAACGAATCTGAAGCTACCTGAAAACGAAACGAATCTGAAGCTTCCAGGAAACAAATCTGAAGGGTGGTAAATATTTTTCACTTTAGTTTAAATTTTTATTTCAGGAATGAAAAAAATATGCAGAAAGCAACGTCTCAGAAGTATAGTAATGGAAAGCAATAACCGCATTATTTTTTATCAAACACTCATTGACTGACAACGCAGGTGCGTTTTCAGGATGCAACATCCATTTTTGGGTGCACCATTTTAGCTAGCGTGTGAAGAATCTTCTTACGTTATACCTGTCATAAAATATGTATGTCACTTTAGCACAGTATAGCATAGTACGACCTCCATGGCCTAGTTGGTAAGACACCTGTCTCCCAGCCCGGAGGTTGCGGGATCAAATCCCGCTGGAATCCAGATTTAAAAAAAAGACCACTTTAACATCTTTCTGGTTGATGGAAGAGATTACCACATGGCAATAAGCCCCCAGGTTGTATTGTACACAACGAAAATGTAATACAATACAATAGAATAGTTATTGCTTCAGCAGTAACTATTCTATTGTATTGTATTACATTTTCTATAGTATAGTTTTACCAAAATATTATTGTATAGTTTTACCAAACGGAAAACTAAACCTTACATAAGCTTTTTAATAAAATTGCCGATGTTATCTGCATCATCTAAGAAAAATACAAAATATATGCATTCAACATGATGAATTTCAGAAAACCAACTCATATGATTCTAGGCAAAAGATATCCATCAGTCTTCTTGTTCAAAGTTCCCCTTCTCCGAGGTTGGTGATGGATCATCATGGCTATCTTGATATTTGAGATATATGTATGGTGCCACAGTGAAACCACTCCCACAAGTTTTTCAACCAGGAGATAAATCTTCTGCTCTGAATTTTCCCCTGCGATCTCATATTTTTCTCCTTGCATTATATATCTAAAGTACTCTAACTTTCTCCTTTTGATGGTGGATAATACTTATCTATCTATATTTATCTACATCTGAGAACTAAGCCCAATTTCGGGATATTCAGCCTTATTCTGGGAATTTTAGGTTTTCTTTTTTGTGATTCCCACCTGAGTTAGTTCAGTAACTTAGTCCATAATTCCAGTGTATAGTTTTACTGTAAAATGCAAATACCTTGAATCCTCGGTGCAAGCGGTCTTTCATGATGGCTATGAACTCTTTGTAACTAAGTAAGCCATCCCCATCCTCGTCAAATATAGCAAATACTGTTGCCACTAGATGATGAGACTGGCTGATCCCTGTGCAGATTTTCACAGCCCGTTGAAATTCATCTGGAAGTTTTAAATTATGTTTATTCAAACAACTAAATAACTAAAAACAATAGTCATATAACAATGTCATCAGTTTGTAGTGATTGTGAACCATATACTATATACTTATCATTATATTCGAAATTTCTTGAATCGTTTCCTTGTCTAGCATATACTCATTGCATTCTCCATTACTCTGGAAGCTACTTGGACATTGTATATACAGTAAAAGTCTGTTAATTAGAACAATAATTTGTAATTAAAAATTTTCGCCATTTTCTAGGTCTCAAAATCGACTTTTCGTAATAAATTCTACTGATGATTGGAAAAACAATTCGCAATTCATGTTTTTCGGCAAAAAGCTTTTATGAAATTTCCCACGCAAAACACGGATCCACATAGTAGCCGGCCACAGGTGGGATGACAGGTGTATTATGCGCCGGCGAGCGGTTAAATATTTGGGGATCCCTATATCCCAAGATTCAATATCGAAAGATTTTTATCATTTGTATGGGGATGCCAAACGATAAAATAAGGAAACAATGTAAAAAGGATAAAGTAAATATATAATTTCAGCATTTTTGTATACTTAACTGTTATTTTTAACTTTCTATAAATTAGTAAATTTTCTCTTTTATGAAATTTTAATTCTGAGACGAAATTTAAGTGGCGCCGCGCCAACTTTGATTATTATCGTAAGTATGGGGGTTTTGAGTATTCCTTTCATATAAAGATTAAATAATTTTCGAGTTTTTGTTTCATTTTACCTTTAATAATTTCACAACCGTGAAAATTTATTTGTATTGTAGTTCATAATATCGTAATCAAAAGCGTGATCAAATAAAAACCAATGACATCATCATATTTATACTACACATGCAAACATAAACAACTTAATCTGTGTAAAAAGTGACCATGTTAAAATCAAATAAGTGAAAATTATCGTGTTTTTTATATTGTTTATAGTTAAGGCATTAACGTTGTGGAGGTTTAAAGACACTGTAATTTGTTATATCAAACACTGTTTATTCCATTTTTGTAACGGTGTAACCCGAAGATGAGGTGAAAGCCTTGAAACCGGTAGGGTTATACTGTTACAAAAAGTGGAATAAACAGTGTTTGATATAAAACATTACAAAAGTGTTTTTTTTTACTTCGTACGCGAGAATATTTTTGCATTGCCAAAAGGGTTAAGGTATCTTTGATTTAGTACATCAATAAGCTCCATGTCTAATAATATGCTCACGGAATCAGTGAAAATTTCAAAGTTTAAAACATATTGTAAAGAAGAATTGAATTTTGACTCTAGAAAAATTAAAACAGTAAATATTTTTGAATTTACTATGTTGAATAACTCCTCTTTTTGCATAATATTAAAAATATACATTACCTTTGGAAATGGGCCGGTCTGCTAGTGTATACATCCTCATTGCTATGGTGAAATCTTCAAGATTGTTCAGGAATTGACAAAACACTTTAAATTCCTCAAATGTAATCCCTTTTTCCTCCTTCACGCGGTCCAAGAGCCTGTCTAGATACATGTCGTACTCATCGGTATCCAAATATGTGTAGCGTAGGAGAATTTTGGCAAAGTCCACTTCAGAAATGGTATCATGGCCTGAAAGTAAATAATAAGGTATGGTATTTATTTTAATTGTTTTGGATTTATTGTACGGAAATTTTGTAAATTTAGGTCAAATCAAAATGCAAAATTGCACAAAATGCTCTTTGACAATGAATAGTATTTCAAACATTTAGTATATCTGCAATGTCTTGTGTCACAGAATTTTTCGTATTGTAGAACGCTGGTTATTCTTGATCAATACCTTGATTTAATCCTCATCAGTGATAATCAGCTTCCCAGAGCAGACATCATCTTCAAGTGACGTATCACCATAACAGATTTTTTTAAACCATATTTGACACACATGATCACCTACTGCATCATTGTCATACGCTGTACATATCTTTTTTTGGTTTGTGTCACATTTTCCTTTGCAGTAGTACAAAAGCATCAAGCACCGAAAGAGAAACATACGAGTATGTTGTTCCATTTTTCAAAACGACAAAAAAAAAACTACTCAAGCACTTTCGGTAAATAATGACCAAAAAAACTTGAAAAGCACAACTATTATCTTTCATAATAATATACAAAACATTCAACACATTTGAAATGAAGTTAGCATCTAAAATGTTGTCATAAAGATAAGAAGTAAAAAAACTGCTTTCCGGACATCTTATTTATTATTAAGCGTCAATATGATTCTCCTATTGTTTGTTAGGACAATATAAAATCGAAAAAAATACAAGGTACAGTCTGAAATCGTTTAGAAATATATTAAAAGGCCTTATGTGATAAACCAGACAGGAATTTTATTTTTGGATTTCATCTGGAATCGATCCCAAAACACCTAGGTCGGAAGTCAAGCATTGTTCCAATCAGGTTACAAAGGTCGTCATTTCTTTAAATGGTACTCTTCAAAATATATGAATTTGTGATGAATAATGTTGAAAAGTATGAGCAGGAGATAATATTGTTTAAGGCCTCATTAAACAATATTTTGGGTTTCGAACAGCTTAGTTACAAGTTGTCATTTATTAAATTTATATATCTATTGACATAGTTTTATTTGGGTTTTCTTAGTTTATTAAATTATAAAGATATGAATTTATTATAAAACTGAATAGTAAATCTTTCTGCGGTACATTTTACTAACCATAAAAGCCTACAACACAACATAGGTTACCCCTACTCATTGGCAACAAGTTGGAAAAAATATTGGGAGGGCCCAAGTAAGAAGCCCCCAATCACCTCACGGGTCTGCACAGTTATTCCTCTTCACCCTCAATATTGATCTATCTTGATTCGCTCTAATCACAACTTCTAAATGAGCCGAGTCTATTTTCTCACTACAATTTACTGAATTGAATGCTGTAGGGGAAAAACCAACAGTCACCAAAAGTAAATTTTTCAGGAGGAACAATTGAATATTGAATATTCTGTATATTTTTCCATTGAAACCATTCGAAATCTGTATTAATGATACTAAAGTGATTTAATTATAAGCTCCATTTGACAGCTAATATATCTCGCTAGTGTAGGTTTGTCCAAAAGCAAAGAAATGCGTGTTCTTAGGTTTTTAGTTATTTATCTATTATCTGTATTTCTTGGGGGACTTGGGCCATACCAAATTTTCTTTGGGGGTGTCCAAGGGGTTTGGACCCCTTAGAGTTGGCACCTATGCCCTTACTTGTTCCACTCCACTTGATTCTATATTAATTGAATCCACCGTATTGCCTTACCTTTAGAAAATTCATGAAATTCCAACTCTAATACTTCTGTCTGCAAGTTTTCCATAAACTTTCGGAATCCTTCATATTTCAATTCATTGTTTCCCTTTTTACCAAAGAAGTGGACAGTGAGAAGAGTATCCACATTATGACGACGTTGCAATCCCTGTTCATCATCCACATATGCTTCTGTTGGAGATTTTGAATCTGGCTTTTGGACGGCAACATCTTCTTTCTGTTGACCTTCCTGTGGGCCAGCATTCTCGTTGATGCCTCTCTTTCCCTTCCAAGCATAGCTGAAGATTTTTTCCATCTGAAATTTTTTTTTTGCATATGAGTTGTTTAAATTCAAATCTCTTGTGTTGTACTTTGACAATAATGAGGTTTAATCAGTTAAGGAGAAATTATAACTATGCTGTATGAGTTTTGGTACACTCATAGAGTAGTTGCAGGTATAATTAAGGTAACTTTGTGGAAATCCATTTTCATATACTATTTTTTTTATTACACTAATTATAATCAGTTACCGAGACACATGTTTCTACCTCCTATCCCAAGGCTTTCTTCAGGAGGAAAAACAAACTAAAATACAACTTTTAGAAAGTGGTGTGTGAGTGTGGCTAATCTCATACTGCTATAGCTGCAACTGGTATGCGAGTGTGGCTAATCTCATACTGTGATAGCTACAACAAGTATGTGAACGTGGCTAAGGTTATAGCTGTTGCCGTTCATTAACAAGTAAATAATTTTATAGTTGTAGATTTCTATATTGCTACCAGTTCCTTAAACTAAATGTATTACATAATGTTAATTAATACTAAGTGAAACACTATTTTAAGTGAAGAAAGAGTGCCCAAATTTGAACAGCTAACTGAATGTTCCAAATATTAACCTTTAATTTGTTTTAGAGACAATCTGCTACATATATGTGTAAAATGCATGTGTTATAAAATTATTTTTACTAAACAAATTAATTTTTATAATTTTAATCATATTTTTAAAACATATTTCCTACTTAAAAGAGTTTTGATTTTGACCTAAAATACACAATATGATTTTATTTTTTATGTACTTTTTAAAATTTCCAAATAACAAGTTAACTTTAACCATTCCCACAACAATAATGAAATAAGATACAAAAAAAATTGTATATTAAATTTTTGTTGAAAAACATATGCATGAAAGAAGGAAACTAAAATTTAAAAATATTGAATAATAATTTGGACTTTTAAAAGTAATGTTATAGCCAAAATGATAATTCATTTAAAAAATAATATGTGCATACAAAGCCAGAAGATTGGTATACAGTAGAAGGAATAAAATATTTGGATTTTTTTATTAGTTTTTAAAACCATTAAATGCGGTTTGATTACATTGTGTTGTTCGGAAAGTAATTTCATATTTCTATGTGAAATTCAAATGTAAAATTGCATCAAATGCTCGTAGACGTTAGTTTTCAATATTTCAGTAATCTCTTGTGTCATAGAACACTGGTTATTCTTGGTCAAAACCTTAATTTGGTTGTCACAAGTGGTAATCAGCTTTCCAGAGCAGACACCATAGTTAAGTGTCATATCACCATTATGGAATTTTTTAAACCACATCTGACACACACAATTGCTTACTACATCATCACCATACCCTAATTTTTTTATTTGTGTTTGTATTTTTTCATTGTGGTATTAAAATCATCAAGTACCAAAAAAAAAAACATATTTTGTTCCATTTTCAAAATTATGTTAAAAAAACCGCTCAAGCGATTCGTGTAAACAATGGCCAAAAAAACATTACTGAACTATTTTATTACCTTTCATAACAGTAGACATTCAGTACGTTTGGAACTAAGCGAGCAATGAAAATTTAGTTCTAACATCTATCCAATAAATATGAAACTATTTTCCATATAACATATTAATATATTTTTAGTAAAAATGTAAATCATTAAGAGATAAGAATATATTAATGTAAGAAGACATCCAGAAGAATTAAAACATATAAACATTCAGTGATTAATAAGTATGCAGGTTTTATAACAAGTTATGAAAAGTATAATTGTATGAACACATGACAATTAAATTTGAGTTTTATGAGTATTGGATAAATTCGGAATGCAAATAAATCTAGAATTGAATGAGACTGAACTATGGTTGTAAAAATCATGACACTTTCGAACTTTCCACATTGTATTTATTCTCATCGAAATATGTGTTTTATCAGTTATCTTTAACCACTTAAATAGACAAAATAAAAACTAATGCTTTTTTATTAAGTAAGAAAATAATATTTCACTGTCTCATTATCTAGCATTCAATGGCTTCATTTATGTGCCATTTTTCTAGAACCAATTACCCAGAGGGTTGGAGGGATTACTGTATATTCAATACATATATACACGAGTATTTCAATATGCCAGATTTTTTGTTGGAACCAGTGGTCAATAGGCTAACTTACTTGCTAAGTAATCTGGTATCAAGCTGATAATTATGTACTGGTTTCTCTATTAGAGCCCATTTTATTTGAATTTTCGGTTTTTCTAGAGCTGCAATTTATATAAATCTTTATTTTCTAAAATAAGTTATTTGAATTTTTCTATGAAATACACCTGGTTATTATCAAGAAGAATTTCATATTAAAATCAACAAGAGATTAAAAAAATTGTTTTAAAATTGTGTATAATTCTGTAATTAGAAGTAAAACTCCATAAAAATATATTATGATAAATATTTAAAATATTAAGTTTGGTTTGTTTAAACAAAATATATTTGAACTGTTGTGAACCGACTGGCCAATATTTAATAATTAAATTGCGAAATAAATTTTTCTAAAATGTATTATTAATTCATGATAAAAATGAACTCTTAAGCAAAAACAAAACATAAATTTAATTATCATGCATACAATGTTTATTATAGACAACATATAACAAATTTTACAACACAGCATTCAGAAGGAAATATAGAGAAACTCATTTAAGATGTTAATTTTCACCATGAAAAAATTGTTTATCGGAACATATCAGATACGGCAGATGCCCTCGTATTTACTGTCTTGTATTTTATAACACATGTGAGAGTCTGTCATCTAAATTCAATGAGAACTGTGCTGGGACAGCGGGAATCGGAAATTAGTTTTATTTTTTTGCACTATGACAATTCAAATCTTATACTGCCATCTATTTTGGTCAATTCTTATCATTAACACATTCACTGCGATATGTATTTATAGAATAGTGTAGAGGTATCATATTTTATCAGGTAAAATCTTACGGTATTTTCGAAACCTTAAAATCTTACGGAAACCTTAAAATCTTAAAATATTCGGTACCATACAAACAAAGAGAATCGAATGATGCGCAACGGGCGTCATCAGCGTCTCTACAAAAAATGTGTTGACGCCCCAGGGGCGTCTTTAGCAGCGAACGTGTTAAGGGATGGGATCTAATCTACTATCTAATACATGTTAAACCACAACCCCACTAGCAAAATGGAATGGAGCTCTAGTATCAGATTAAAAATAATAGTTTTTTTATTTACTAAAATAAACTGTTAAAATTTGTCAATTTTACAGATAGCGATATACTTTTATTTTCGGTATATTAGAGATAGAAGAATACAGTATTATAACATGTATCTTTTTATTTTAAAATCCATTTTTTTGGAAGTTATTTGTTATAAATAAAGATGTTCAAATTTTATAAAGTATTACGAGTATATTATATAATACTTGAATGTTTACAAATATTAAAAAAAAAATATTTTGATCTCACTTTTGTATTTTTACACAATTATTGCTGTCTCAAATACCACTGTATTAAAAAAAATCCCACAAATTTTAATTGGCTGGACCTTTGAATTTTGATTGTGCTTCAAATATGCACATGTTGACTTTTATTATTTTGTTTGTATGCATCTACCTACATATTCTTTTTATGCATAATGTCAAGAGTGACATCTGGTTTGACACGTTTCGACGGTCCCGTATTGTGTTAATAACTATTTATATTACTGTTTTTTTTGTGAGAGTTTTGATGTGTTCTTGGATACTTGTGTGTTGTTTGATTTTTTGTGAGAGTTTTAATGTGTTCTTGCATAGCTGTGAGTTGTTTGATTTTTTGTGAGAGTTTTGATGTGTGTTCTTGTATACTTGTGTGTTGTTTGATTTTTTGTGAGAGTTTTGATGTGTGTTCATGCATAGCTGTGTGTTGTTTGATTTTTTTACTATATTTTTTTCCATTTATTTTAAATGTACTTTTTAAAATTTCTTTTCTTTTGTAATGAATGAAGCACTCGCTATATTTTGTTAAATATTGTTACAAGGTTTATTCTACTGTTGATAAATCAATAAAGAAATAAAAACATCTTAAAAGGGTTTCACTGTAAAACATCTAAAAATATTCTTGAAATAGGAAAATATTAATAAGGATCAATATTAGAAAATAAATGCTGTAAGTATAAAATGCATGGTTTTCTTCATAATTGTAAAGCTTGTGTATATTGTAGGTCTACTGAAGTATATCTCAATGGACAGATTTATTTTCCTGAAAAATAATAAAAGCACATAAAATGTAAAAAGGAAGAGAAAGTTCCAGAACAGCATATTATAAAAGCTGAAAAAAAATTGTAAGGTAAAATAAGTCGACTAATCTTTTTGGTGTAAAATTTTGGGAGAAAATAGTCGAGGTACATGATCCGTAAAAATAGCCTTAGATAAAATAGTTCCATTTAAACAGTCCCAACAATCAGCCCACATACACGATAACCTCAGTCAACAGCTCACACTACTATTATATATAAATAATATACACTATTAATATAGCAACTCGACTCGGCTCGTAATGCCAGAAGAAAAATAAAAATAATACTTTATTTAAGAATATACAATTAACATAAAAAAATCAAACTAAATTTGAATTAACATATATATATTTGTATACAATAATTTTAAGAAATACCAGTTTTGAGGGTAATTATTTCAAAAACTTTATCTTCAATGTCTCTGTAATGAAACTGGCAATAAATACTGGAAAAATATCTATATTATACACAATGATTTTTTTGCAATAATACATACATACTAACATCAAGCCGTTTCCTTGATTTTTTTTGCAGAGAGGATTTTACTATTGTAACACATCCATACACATTCTCATACAACTCCTACAATTTCTCTGACTTAACATTTCCTTGTTTTAAACTATAATTTATTTGATCCAACCATACTTTCCTTAGTCCTCCTCTACCATGCCTTCTACTCACATTTACACCATATATTTGTTTTGTAAGTCTTTTCATTCATTCATTCTAAATATCCAAACACTTCTGCAATACTAAAAATAGCAAAATTGTTTACATTTATAAATGTTATATGTTTGATGAGAGGCAATCTCTCATAATCAATGAAATACGTACATTGCTTTATTGTGTATACAAACAAAGACATAGTTCCGATGGCAAGGAGATCAAAGCTTAAAGACAATTGTTAAAATGGATTTATCGCAGCGTTTAATATGGCAGATTTGTATAGTGCTATTTCATTATACCACACAGATGTTTTCTTGTCGGGAAGACTTTTCTATTGCGATATATATCTTTAGTGTTAACATTTACTATCCACAGATTTTTCAGACTCCCATTCTTGGTTGTAGCTGTTTTGTCAACCTTTTATCACTTATTCTTTCTATGTATCTAAAGCACCTAAAAGTGCTTTTTTTAATTCTGCGTGTTGCACGAATCCTTAGTTCAAATGCATCTTTGATTATTTTGTTCCATATTCTGTTGTGATCATACCATATATTCTTCACAGTGTATGCAATTTTTGAAACATTTGCTTGACTTCTTTTAATCGTTTTACCTTCCATTCCATTTCCTTTCCATACATTCAAGTTGACACTTATATAATGTTGTTAACCATAATCTTAACCAATTTTGATACTATTCAGTTTGAATATATTTATTACACACATTAATCTCTCATTAACCGCTCTCCTGCCAACCATGGTTTTAAGATAACATGATTTTGTCAACTGAGATTTTCAAAAGATATTTCATTGAAAAAATATCTATGCAGTATTTTAGCTTGCAGACCAATTTCAAGAAATTCGTCCACAAAGTGATTTTGTAGATATATATCCAGGAAGGTCTTGAAAAAAATTAATAACAACTTTAATATTTTTCAAAAAATAAAAGAGTTTTTTTAAATAAAGATTTTTTTTCCATATATCTATAACTCTCTATTTTCTATGAAGTTATGTTAAGTGTGATTTTGACAACCATGGCGTTTCTGTAGAATGTAATCCCCGCGGTTGGCAAGGGGTTGCTGTATTTTATGTTAATATTTATTTTAAAGTTAAAAAATAAGATCTTTTAAAAGAAAAGATAATCTTTCACATAGAGTTGATTACTTAATACCGTGGAAATAAAAAAAATACAACAGACTGATATATTTGGAATACATTAAATTTTCTTTCTAAATCTGATCAATTACAAATCAACTCTTTCTCATCTAACCTCTAATTAAATTATAATGATTAAATAAAATTTAAATGTTTGAAATAAAAGGAATATGTTTTATTAGTGGGATTATAACTGTGAAAAGACAAATAAGGTGATGTAATTTTATATGAACTGGAAAGTTTTGATATTTTTTGAGTAATATTTGTGAAATAGCAACTAATGATTAAATTTGTTTAACACTATAGCTGCAAAATACAAGAATTGTGTAAAATTATTACAAAAAAGACATTCTGAAAAGCAGTTATTTAATTCAAATAAAAATCCATCACTTCAAAAGGTTACGGGGAAAACAAAAGACTAAATGAACAAAAACAAAGGAAAACTCTTTCTAGTCACAAAACACGACATGTCCATTTTAACCACTTACGACAGATAAACTTTTGGGCGGTTCTGGAGGTTTTAATTCCTTGGCACGGATCTTGGCTTGAGCACTATTGCAAACAAGCTTCAGAAGCTGGTGAAATAAAAATTATAATTTCAGATACATATATGTAAAATATTTCATTCAAAATAATATTATTACTGTTATTATACACAGGCCCTTGAAAAATGATATATCTATATAGTTTCAGGCTGGATTCCCACTTGACTGCAGTCATACTTCTGCGCACAAGCTGCCTTTAAGCTGACAGCGAGCTACTCACAGCTATGCTTGTAGTACGACAGGGCATGCATGCATTTTTTTGACAGAATTTTAGGTCGCTTGCATGCAGCTTTTTTTATCATTGTGAATTCCGCACAAGCAAGCTCACAGTATTATCACAGTCAACTGGGAATCTTGTTCTAGTACAATAAATTGATGAATAAATAATATCAAAGTTCATTTGGCAAACTGAAACATAATTCATTGAAAAAAAAAGTTCATTGAAATTGTTAATTTCTATGATGTTTCTGTATGAGTTTTTTTTCTTCATAGGTATCTTATCTTAATAACTCGAAAAAACCAAAGCAAAATATCAGAAATAGTAGCTCAGCATAGGTAGAAACTTTCTGAATAGTGTTTACTTTACAAGCTAGCTGTTTGTAATTTTTTTGTTAATCAAAGATAAATGTTGTGTTAATTAAATTGATAAGAAAGCTATGAAAAATTATGGAAAATAAAAGGATCCTAGATTCATAACAGATTATTATTTTGGCATATTATATTTTCTTTAGTAAATATAGCGTGGCATAATAATTCTGTCCTATTTGGTTTGCCTATAACTTTTTAAATTTAAACTAGTTATTTTTTCTTTGGGTTAATTAAAGATATACTCATCAAGTTTTATAAAAGAAAGATACACACTGCTAACAACGAGTTCAAATTATCTTGCTGTATGCCAGAAATACTAATTGAAAAATTTGTACCCAAAGAACATCTTCCATTGCAATATGCTAATCACACTCCATCAACTACTAAAACAATCTACCAGATATAGGATACATACAGCGATGTCCTGAATAATCCCATCCGTGGATAATGTTGATTGTATGCAGAAAACTGTGTAAGAATCTTCAAAAACTGATATGCCTACACCATATATGTCAAATTTATTTTGGATCACGGGCCACATAAGCTATTTGGCATTAAGCTGAAGGCCGCATGTTTTCAATATTTAAAAAATCAAAATTACTTCCAAATAACTTTTTTTTTTAAATTTCCATCTTATATTTACATACATACCATCACGCTATTTCCTTGTTGAGGTAGGCAGAGAAGAGCATGACTTTTCTATGTTGATATATATTCTTCGCCTATTTTACATCTATACACCTTCTCATACAACTACAATTTCTCAGACTTTTTAAATTTCATTCATTTGATCCAACCATACTTTCTTTGGTCTTACTCTACCATGCCTTCCATTCACATTTACACTTTATATTTATTTTGTTACTCTTTATTCATTCGTTTGTTCTTCATGCTAAAACCCTCTCAATGCTCTTCTTACTCAACATATCAGCTTTAAGTTCATCCCAAATAATTTCATTCCGTATCATATATGCAGTTAAAAAAAATTCAAGGATTCTCGGCGGGTTGCAGACTATATGTTAGCAGGCCGCATGATTGACATGCCCTGATTACAAAGTCATAAGGTTGCATATTGCATTTTTATTCATACACAATGCAATTGGCTCATGAATTAAGGCCTGCAAATGCTGAAACATCTTGCATTACTAACTGCCATGAGGCGTGCCATGACGCTCATTTTGAGTTGAGTGGGTCTGTAAACAAACAAAATTGTAGGTTCAGGGGATTTGAAAACCCCAGAAATATCCATATGGAACAAGTGCACCCATTAAGACAGATACCAAATTGTTTGAGCTGTTGATGGAGTGTGGCTAGCATATTGCAATCAAAATGGTCTTTGAATACAAATTATTGAATTATTATTTCTGGTATACAGCAAGATGATTAGGACAAATTGTTACAATTATTGTAACCATAGAGTACGGTGTGTATCATTTCATTATAAAATTTGATTAGTTTATCATTGATTATCTACAAAGAAAAATAACATAATTATACGCAAACCAAATAAGGTGACTTGTTATGCCACAGCCTATAAATAACAAATATATTTACTGAAATAGTAGTAAAAAGTAATACTCCTTATTCACGGATTTAGTATTGAACAGTTAAAACAGAGTTTATTTAAAAAAAAACTCAAAACCATGCTTTTGCATAAACAAATAAAAATAAAGGAAAACATTAAAATCCAACAGGATCTTAATTTTTTTTTAGATCATATCAACCTTCTTTTGTTTGAGTTCATTTAATAATAATTCTTTTTTTTATAAAAACATTTTTGGCTTTATTTTATGTAACTGTTACGTTACAATGCTTAGGGAAAAATTCACTTTGTAAATTTCACAAAGGTATTAGTGGAATTTAAAAAGAAAATTATATCCCAAGTATAACGATTATTTATTTAAAAAATAACTGACTAGTCTTAAATTAATGTAAACAAAAATAATACAGGTATCCCTTGTTATATACGATCCCACTTAGTGAGATTTCGCTATAACGCGATTTACAAAAATTTATTCTGAGCAGTCATTTCTTTTAAATTTCAAATTGAGCTAAAATATTTTTATTAAATAATATTCAGTTTGCTATGGTAACCATACAATAAGTATTTTTTGTGAAATTTAATTATGTTATTAATATATGGTGTATAAAAATCTAAGTGACCTAAGTTCTGTCCCTTGACTCGTTGGTCACATAACATATAGTGATAAGTGAAGAAATGACGTAACAATGTGTCTATCTATGGTTACAATAATTGTAATATTTTGTAAAATACAATTTTTCTGTTTCTCATACACCTTTTTGATACATTGAAAAAGTGTTAAATATAACTATAGCTTATTTCAATGCACTATAAATGGGAGCATTGCCTAGAATCTGTGGAAAAACAATGTTTGATGTAATGATGAAAGAATACAGTTTGAAAGAAAAGGTAGTGCTTAAGATAAAAAAGGAGCATTCAGAATGATTTATTAGTTAAATATTTATATAGAAATGATATAGAAGGCACCAGAAGTTTGGGAAGATCTAGAAAAATGTAGCATGGCCAAATTAATAAAATTTTGAAAGAGGGAATGAAGGCATAAAAAAATTGACATTTATGTCAAGACACAAAAAAAATTGACATTTATGGAGAGGAAAGTGGTGGCTGTGGCCATTAGAACTTCCACGCACTTGCACATATTTAGAAAACCATTTTTGGTAAAAAAACTTATGTTTGGTGTTCATACATAATCATAAATTTTGATAAGACTTTCCAACCAGGGTTGTCTTTAGGTGCTACCTAAAGCTCCACATGCCACCCATATCTCGAACACTTTGAGGCAAACTGACTGGTTTTCGTTTTACTTAGCATTTTAAAACATTAAAAAGATCGATCCATTTGAAATATTATTCAAGAAAATGAACATTAACCAAAAACAAAGAGAATGTTAATAACTAATACAAAACATGTTGAGATTTTCAGGCTCAATGTGAGAATCTTCATCAGAAATGCAGTGAGTTTGGTTCCATTATATAGGAAGTTGCTCACGCTCAATTGAAGTTAGTCAATTTTATTCAACCACACAACTATTGTATTAATCTTATCTGTTTCAAGAGCCAAATTTTATACCATCACTGTCCAGGCTAATCAGTGTTACCAACAAAAGCAAAATTTGACAGGAAAAAAACAACTATAAATAAAATTTTCTATAATTAATTATTGAAAAGGTATTATTATGTAACTCTGTTGAAAATTTGACACATAATAATTTCATTAACAATGTTTTTTTTAAAACTTCAGGTTACAGCATTAAACTTTTTGCAATTTGCCAATGTAAAAGAGGAAAATACAAAGATAAAATAACATAACAAATGTCAGTTTTATTCCAATTATTGTAGTAAGGTATACCACATTTCTCTGACATACTTGTAAAAATTGGCCAATTATACTAAAAAATATATACGTGACATCACGCCGTGTCCTTTACGGAGCAGCCAGCGAGAATAGATCTCCAAACTTTTCTATACACACACAACCTTCCCCTCATCCACTTTCATACATCTCCTCATGCATACAATATTCTATTATTCATACTTCTCACTTTACCTTTTTTCTAAATCTGGTTAATTTGATCCAGCTACGTTTTCCTCGGTCAACCTCTTCCATACTCACCTTGCACTTCTGACTTGTAAACTTGCTTAGATATTCTTTCATCATTAATTCTCTCCACATGTACAAACCATCTAAAATATATTTTCTTCATCTAACTTAAAACATACATTTTATCCATGTAGTCATTTTTTATGTCTTCATTCTATCTTCTTTTAAACATTGAAAAAGAAAAAAAAATTAATAGTGATGTACCAGGTACTAAAAAATGCCAGGTACCGGGAATTGAGTATCAGGAAAACAAAAAAAAACTTACCCTGCCGGGTACCTGGTTACCCGGGAGGTTGCTCAAAAAATGGAGATATTTATCCAAAACTATCAAAATTGGTTCGACAATACTTATCGCCACCTCCTAGCATCATACCCAGTGAAATAATGTTCAGCAAGGCTGGCATTATCTACGAAGAGAGAAGGAATAAACTATTTCCGCGAAACGCAGAGAAATTATTATTTCTGCATCATATAATCTACCATTATCGAGATTTAATTAATAAATGAATTTTTTCTCTCTCAAAAATAAAAAATGTTGAAATAAATTTTGCGTAATTTAATTTCATTCACATATCTTCATTTTAGTTTTCACGGGACCCAATACCCGACACGGGATCTTGGCAATATTTGCCGGGTCCGGGTACTGGAAATATTGCCAGGTACCGGGTAATTTTCATCACAAAATTTTCACAAAATTTTGATCATTATTTCCAAACGATGGTAACTTTTAAGTACCGCAGAAAAGTAATCCTTCTTTATGCTAATTCACTTCGATACGGTTTAATCTGAATGAAATTTGAAAAGCATAATAGTAATATCTTTGAAATGATTTTTCAAAATCAATCATATTATTTCTTGCTACTGAGAACAACGTATTATTTTACTATGTAAGAGCAACAACAGTAATAATGGAAGATTCATTCAGTGATGTTTAATAGGTACAGCAAATTGTAAGTTCTGTAATGTTTTTTCTTCTTGTTCATGTTAGCTATCATCAAAATGTATTTTATTAGTTATGTGTAACCATTTATTTACATAAACTTATTAAAATAAAATTAACTAAAGCTATTATAACTAAGTAAGAGTAAAATATCTGGAAATATGTAAAAGATCATCTATTTTACATAGTATTCGATGGTTTCATTTATGCGCTATTTTCCTGGAACCAATTACCCGTGTAAATGGAGGGATTACTGCATATATTTTTTACAACATACTTGCCATCTCACTCAACTCTCAAAGAGCCCATAGTATCCTCACACCCAGTGAAATACACTATTTTTACAACACACCTGCCATCTCACTCAACTCTTAGGGAGATTAAAGCTCATAGTATCCTCACGCCCAGTGAATTACACTATTTTTACAACACGCTTGCCATCTCACTCAACTTTCAGTGAGCTCAATGCTCATAGTATCCTCATGCCCGATGAATTAAACTATTTTTATAACACACTTGCCATCTCACTCAACTATCAGGGAGCTCAATACTCATAGTATCCTCACGCCTAGTGAATTACAGTATTTGGCCAAAAAACAAATGGCTAAAAGGGATTTTATTTGATATAGAAAATATAATGTGACAATACAATTAATTAATTTCCATTGAAATGACCTTTTTATATAAAAAGAGGTTAACACCAATTGGCCTAGACAGGGACTATACATTAATATAAATTCTATTTTTCCAAGACAATATGTATATAATACTCGTATGTATCACTTCAGATTTTCTTAAAACACCATTCAGTTAGAGACACATTTTAAAGCTATAAAATAAAACATTTTTATATTTCTGTGATAGCAGGAATGTATAATTATGCAAATAAAACAGAGAATTGGAAAAGAAAGCTATATGTTCCTACATATTATTGTATTTTGAAATATTTAGTTTAAAAAATTTAAGCCTTATAACTTATCAAGTCCTGTTAAATTAAAAAAAATCCCTTCCTGCACTGTTCACAAGAATCAGGTAGGTTTCGCCTGTGTATGAAAGGAAGGCATATTTAATGTTTTATGGTACTCTTTAGGTACTCCAGAATTTCTCTCGAATAAATTGCAACATTGTTTTTTGATGTCTTCATTCCACTTTTTTTCATGTATTGACACCCTAAAAATGTTAGATTAAGTTTAGTTTAACTCTGCAGTGTTCATTTTACTTTATCTCTTTACTACCCAGTCTGAGTTTCGTTTCTTTACGCTAAGGTGAGCAATAATATAATGTTATATATTGTCATTTAGCAATTTTTTTATATAGTGGGGTTGTTGTTTATTATAAGTGCTTGTTTAACATGTCCATATCGCCACCCTTCTTTCAATGTTCTTTCTAACTCATGTATCAGACTTGAAAATATTGCTCAGATAACAGAACTCATTTATCTGTTCCATAGGAGTAACATAAATTAATTAAAAGTTTAAACACTATGATTACTATTTTGTAGAATGAAAAAATCATATTGGACTAAGGGCTAAATCTGTGATCAAATAGTCAGGAACAATTTGTAAAAGATTTTTTCCATAATGGGTTGGATAAGATTTTGTGAAATTCTTTAGTAATAAAATGCGTTAAAATTGAAATCAGGATATCTGTAATAACCAGTTTGGTTGCATAATAATATACCCCCTCAAGGAGATCGACACATTATAATACAGTATTCACAGTGTTAAAAAAATATAAATTTGTAACTAAATTATTTGATAACACTATGTCCCGCTGTATGTTATATTACTAATTAAAATGTATGACAAAGAATAACCACCTTTATTTATACAAGGTATTATTCAAGACTTTCCTAATTTTTATAAGGAATTATATTTTATTTGAAAAAAAAAATTAAACCCACCACTTCAGATTTGGGATCTAGAAAGCTAGACTTCAGCAATGATGGACTGTGTAATGTAGGCTCATAGCCAATTTGGGATCTAGATCTAGAAAGCTAGACTTCAGCAATGATGGACTGTGTAATGTAGGCTCATAGCCAATTTGGGATCTAGATCTAAAAAGCTAGACTTCAGCAATGATGGACTGTGTAATGTAGGCTCATAGCCAATTTGGGATCTAGATCTAGAAAGCTAGACTTCAGCAATGATAGACTGTGTAATGTAGGCTCAAAGCCAATTTGGGATCTAGATCTAGAAAGCTAGACTTCAGCAATGATGGACTGTGTAATGTAGGCTCATAGCCAATTTGGGATCTAGATCTAGAAAGCTAGACTTCAGCAATGATGGACTGTGTAATGTAGGCTCATAGCCAATTTGGGATCTAGATCTAGAAAGCTAGACTTCAGCAATGATGGACTGTGTAATGTAGGCTCATAGCCAATTTTGTGCAGTCTTACGATGTAATTTTTTTTATTCCAACCATCTGAAGGTCCAAATCGTATAAAATAACCATCACTGGACTGCTTCTTCCTTCAATTTATCCAAATTTATAAAAAATGTCTTTTAGTAATACAATTAATTGCAGGACTAGGTGAGACTCAAATATTCCCAGAATTGTTGAAAAAATATTACAAAATATTCAGTAATCTTCTTTTAGTTTGCTTAAAACTACAATCCCAGAAATGTCATACAGTGCTTCTATATAGGGTTACCAGATTTCAGTTTATGTAAATCGTGTGATTGTTTGTGAGTATAAAAAAAAAGGATTTCTTCAGTGTTTAAGAAAACAAAACATAATCTAATAATTTTTTTTATTCCTTTCTGTTGGTGTTTAACAAATGTACTTTTCTTTTATAGGAATAATATATAATATAGGAATAATATAATATATAATATAGAAATAATAGGAATAATATAGGAATAATAGTAATATAGGAATAATATATAATAATCAGTCAAAATAAAATAAACTAGAAACTGGGGAACTCGGATGTTCACATAAAGTCAAAATTATATTTCGTATTAGTCTGATATTATGCGCTATACACTCGTGCCGCACACAAGTTCGTAGTGATTATATGAAATACATTTTATTTTCATTGATATAACCGACTTACAGTTAAGTTCATTTTAGACATTATTATAAAATTAGCTAAACCTGGAGAAATTATAACAAAACCCGGCACCCAGAAACGGTGTTGAGACCCTGAGACCTGGTCACTACTTCGATAGTAAGAATCATATTCAAAAAATATTTTCTGTAACCATATCTATGACCTCCAATATAATCTCTAAATTCAAATATTCTCTGTCCGTTTTAATTTTAATTTAAGCATTTTAATTTAGGACTAAAATCTATGACGAGAAGAAGTGCTTCCAGGCACAAAAGAAACACTTGAACAAGTGTATGACATTTTAAGGAAAATACTTTGAAAGGAAAAATAGGTAAATTACTGAAGGTTTAGTAACAAAAAAATTTTAAACTATTTTTTGATCTGATACCATATTGTAATGTGTTGATCCACCTCTATCTTGTCTCTTGTGTGGCAGCAATATAATTAATGATATTATATTTGATGTGAAAACAACACAGTTGCACACAAAAGGCAAATATCTCTTGAAGCTTCGACTCACAACTTCGGTGCTATCCTGGTCCATATCATTGCGAGTCTTGACGGATCCTCCCATCAGACGAGTAATCTATATTATGTGATCATTATTTATAAAATATACCTAATACATGGCTAAACATAAAAATAAAGGTAACATAAAACATTATGCTTTCGTAACCATTTTCCTAAAAGCTAATAAAATTTTATTAGAAAAAAAATCAACTATTTTCTAAATACCAAAAATCAAGTTTTTATAGAAGAGCTTGATACACTGGTAATTTATTGAAAAAAATGTTCCAAATGAATATTTTTCATAAAGTTACTCAAATTTGTAAAATTATAAAAAAAACTGTATATACATAATATAAAAGTAATAATGTTACTTAATTATAAACAAATAAATCTTATAAATAACTGTAAAAAAAGTAAATTTAAAAATCATCACTTAAATTTAAAAATCATCATACATTCTCTAATATATCTATATTTATTAATAACAATTTATAGAATGGTAAAATAATTATCAGTATTGCTAGTATCATAACTGTTCCCATTATTCAGACAATTTTTTTCTCTTTTTTTTAAATGGCGGCGTGCCTTCCTCCACCACAACTTCCAAAACTTAAATCATCACACTAAATAGCTTTTTGCCGTCTTGACAATGACACTATCCAGTGAGTTAGTAACATGTTAAAAATAGGGTTTGCAAAGCTTCAATGGAAAAGTCGACCAGTCCAACAGATATACACCGCCATTCAAATATATTTATTTGAACATTTGTTGAGGTTGATAAACATTACTATGTAAAAATAATCTACATTTTGACCGATGTATTTATGTACAAAGAAAATTATAATTTAGCTGCATGCTTCTTAGTATGCGCAATATGTACAAATAAATTGAAACAGAAGTAACTAACATTTAAATTATTTTATAACTTTATCATCAATAATGAGAATTTAACTATAATTTCTAATTATAAATAATAATATCAACAGAATTTTAAGGAATGAAAAGTGAAAATAAGTCAATTTTAAAATATCCAAAAACTTAATGATATAAATTCTTTATGTTGATAAGAGCCATAAATCAGACGAGGAGTGACAACAAAAACTGATTAATCCATATTGATTTTTTAGTTGTAATATATGAAAATACATTATACTACAATGTACGAGTAAATCCATTAGAGACGATGCATTTGTTTTAAAAAATATTGGTGTCCTACATGTTTTGAAAATATGGCCAGATAGAAAACAAAATATGACAGTAAATTGGATAAATTTATGTTAATTCTGTCAATCCTCAAAAATAATAAATATGTAAATAGTTAAAACACAATACAGAAGAAGTTTTGATTTATGGTGAATTCCAAGTTTGATTCCATTCCATGATTTGGAACTTTACGTAAATGCGGGGTATACCTGTAATGAATTTTATTAAAAATTGAAAAAAAATATGCATACCTACCATTTATCAAATGAGCCTAAAGCAGAGAAAAAATATTTATTCCTATAAAATAAAATACACTTAAGTTAAACATTATAGTGTTGAATTAAAATTGGTTGATTTTTAAACATAGCTCTATTCTTTTTGTGTATGCCAAATCAAAGAAAAACTACTTTTACCATAAAATGAGAGCATTCGATAGTAAATTTTATAGTTATGAAAACATTTCATGCAACCAAGTATCAATATGATTCTATAATATATTGATGTGCTTAAAATGTAACGATTTAATTGTGCAATATTGAAAAATAACATTGTAAAAGTATGCATAAGCAAAAAGATTATTTAAAAATTAATATTTCTTTAAATAAATTTGTGCAAATTGTATTTTAAAACATGAATCATTCACATGACATTTTGGATAAAGGAATGACATCTGATACTCACAACAAGGAACTCATTTTTGTCTACACGTTGGTTACCATCGGTGTCAAACATGTTGAAAGCAATGCGGAATCCAGATTGAGGTTCTGAAAAAAAATAATATTACAACCAATAATTCCAAAGAGTTCTTGCCATTAAAAATATGATATAAATTATTTCTTTAATAATTTAAACATTTGGTTTCAAACTAAACGTTTCCAAGACCAATATTTTATATAATGAAACCTCCATCATAAACATCAATGTAAATGGACAGACAATAGAATCAATACAGCACTTTAATTACTCGGGTAGCATTGTGAATAATAAAGCAAACACAGATGCTGAGGTTCATAATAGATTAAGCGCAGCTTCCCAGGTGTTTAGCTCTTCATTGGTGAGAATTTAATAATCCCGATCTAACACTGAAAATCAAAACGGTAGTCTATAAAGCTAAAATCATATCATCTCTGATGTAGGTTCTCTATAGATGACATATTAAAACACTTGAAAAATGTCAGCAGCGGCACCTCAAGCTAAAATTGTAGATTTTATGGTATCACACTATTAAATAATGAAGTTTTGAGAAGAGCAAACTGCTGTAGCTACAAGATTCTGGTGTCACATGCTCGTCTGTGTTGGTCTGGACATGTAGTTCGTATGCCTGGATACAGACTCCCAAGAAATATCCTCTTTGGAACTAATGGAGGGCAACATTCCTACTAAGGTGTGTGACCATATATCTGTTAAAAATTTTCCGCACACATCTCAAAGAAAGGAACTTGTAACCATTTTTTTGACACGATGACACACTAATATTAGAAACTGACCAATCAGCACACAGGAGTTGACTAACACAATCACACACTCTGTGTACCTGAGCCATAGTACAATACAGTCACAGGTTCTTTCCTTACGCCGCGTAGACTACCTACTCGTATTATGTTACGTATTTCGAATACAGCACATATAAGTTGATGGGCCGCACACACAATGAAAAAATTAGGGGGAACGTTGATGGAGGGCAGAACAAATTCCAGTGGGCAGCACAAGAGATATAAGGACGTGCTGCATAAGACACTTAAAAACATAAATGCTCAACCCAATTGAAAGCAAACAGCAGCAGATTGAGCCAAATGGCTTAAAACTGTTGCTAGTTATCAGGAATCCAATGGAGAAAGAAGATAAAGAAAAATTGCAAGTACTGAAGCTCCTTGCCTTATATGCAACAGGATATGCCTATCACAAATTGGCTAACATTGTCATCCTTCGTGGCATCAATGACAAGAACATAATCCTGTACAATGGGCATTTATAAATAATTAATATTTTTCATGTCAAGTTGAGTGGTTTGACAAGCAGCAATTTAAAAATGAACCATTTTAATTACAAAAATAATACTTACTTGTAAGAATAGACAGCAAAAATAGATATTCGGTGTACGAGACGATTCCTGCAATAATAAAAATTACTAAATGTAGAATAAATTACTATCCAAAGCATTTAAATTGTAGATTTAAAAAATGTTAAGCGATTTCTACAATTTTAAAGAGAATTATCTTTAGCTGTTTAAAAATTAGTTTGTAAACAGCGAAGAGCTTCTCCTAACTATAGACGGATAAGTCACATGTTGATGTATAGGATTATTGTGCACATGCATTGTTCCATAGTATAAAATCTTGACAGGTCAAACTTGAGCTTCCAATGAAAAGGATTCCAGACAATTGGATTGGCTTAATCTACTGCAGTCTTGATCAGGCAGATTTTTATAAACTTATTTTTTGTCAATACATTGTAAAATTTATGGAAAGCAGCTAATACAAGGGTAGTTTGGTAAATTTCCATAAGATGGCGTCATAATTCATAGTGACATCACTGCTGGCAAGTATCATTCCTCAAGTGACCTATGTCAAAATTTCGGTAAGATGCGACGTGTAGCTAATATTTGACAGCCATCTGAATCGGTCACTTTGATACTTGCTGTAACAATGGAAAAAACCAAGTTCCGTGCCATCATAAACTAATTTGAAGCCGAGTAGGATGAAGTTCAAGGGGACTCTGCCCCAGCATTGAAGACTGTTTATTTTTGGATAAATGAGTTTAAAAATGGAAATACATGCACTGAACTTAATCGTGCTCCAGATGACCAATTGCATTCGCCATGGAGGAAATCATTGTATGAACATTATAATAAAATAAATGAAAGTTAAATTATCTTAACAAAAAAAAAAAAAGATTTTACACATAATTATTACCTTTATCTCTCAAATTCCTGAACATCTGAGGTGAACCTTGATTGAGGGGAGGCGTTGAGTCTCGTAGCTTTTCGATTTCTTTCAGAGTCAAGTTCTTCCTCTTCAAACGAGCTGGAAAACAAGAAATTTGTACATTTATCTACAAAATTCTATCTCAATCCTTTTAATCCCAGCATATTTAGCATAAAATGTGCGAAAAATCCCAAGCATTTTTTGGCAAAAAAACAGTAGTTTATATTTTATTTTTTATCTCAGTTAATATTTAGTTTTGAAACCTATTTTTTGTGGAGACCTCCCTGTAGTGTGTAAAATAACAGATGTAAAATAACAGCACTTAAACCTGAGTAAATGTGAGTCCATTAGTTTTTATAGAAATAAAAATCCAATTAATCACGAGTATTCGCTAAAAATCAATATATATTAAAACGTGTAGCTTCTATAAGGGACTTAGGAATTATATTTGATGAAAAACTTTCATTTATAGAACATGTGAACAAAATCACTCGGGAGAGTTCAAAAATCTTGGGATTTGTACTAAGAACTGCCCAACATTTCTCGGATTTTGGAACATTAAAACTGCTGTACTGCTCTTTGGTATGTAGCCGCCTTGACTACAACTCATCAATATGGTCTCCTCATTACGCCGCCCATCCACAAACTTTAGAACGTGTACAAAACAAATTTCTAAGATTCATAAATTTTAAACTTGGAATATCACATGAACAAAGAAATTATCCCATCTTATTAAATGCAATAAAACTCTTGAAGCTGTGTGATAGAAGAAAAATAGCCGATATAGTACTGCTATACAAAATCATTCACACAGTGATTGATGCACCTCACTTAGTCGCAAGAATTTCATTTCGTAGTCCCACTAGATACACAAGACAGCTCAATTCCTTTTATACCGAAAATTGCTATACTAATTATAAAATCAACTCCTCTATAATTCGTATGCAAAGACTTGGAAACGAGTTTTGCAACAATTTAGATATTTTTAATATAAGTATATATAGTATTCGCCAGAATATCACAACAATATTTAGAAATAGCTACTAATTTTGTGCTCTCCTTTATTAATATAAATAACGTAATATAAACAAAACATTAAGGACAATACTTTGCCTCTGGAGTTGAGTAACCCTGCATCAACATGTATGAAGGTTTTAATTCTGCAAAGCAACTTGCATCTCGTTCTACTAATGAGGCCATGTGTTTTCTATATCTCAATATCTATTCATAAAATTCCCACAAAATTCTCAAAAAATCTAATATTTGTTCTATGTATGCGTTATTCCACTAAAAACAAATCTGAGTTCTTTACCTCTATAAAATAAGTCTTCGACAATTACGTAAGTCTGCTTGGTGAAGTTTGGTAATATTTTGTGGTATACATACATAACATATATTGAACTTAAATATACATATAGTATAATTATTAAATAATTTTAAAACGATGACTGTAATTTATTATTACGAGTACAGTACTGCTTTTTGTATCTTCATGTTAGTTTAAGATAAAGTTGTATTATTTGTCAATAATTTTAAGTACTTTATAACCTGTCACATGTTCATTTGTATATAAAGACACTCTTGTGTCGTTAATTAAATAAATAAATAAACAAATAATAAGTAATTTTCATATTACATAAAAAATTATTTTTTTTATTCAACATAAAAACTTGTATGAAAACTTTGAGGCCGATGATCGGCCCCGTGGGATTTTTCGCATACACTAGTTGGGGCCGATAATCGGTCCCGTGGGATTAAAAGGGTTAAGTAGGAAGATAAAACTTGGTTCGTTTAATTTTCAGTAAATAAAAATATCAGATCCTTTATCAGAATATTTATGGAAATGTGTTGGGGAGGGGATATTGGGAGTCTTGGAAGAGGACTAATTTGATAGTAATATATTGACTGCTGAATAAATTCTTTTAAAATCATGGCGAAGATAAAAATACATTTAAAAAGAAAACTAAAAAAAAGAGAAAATGATTTATTGGCACATTCTAACATGGACAATATCTTAGACAATGAAAATATGCATGAATTCTGATATCGCGTCATCAATGTTTCAGTGATGTCAGATTTTAACATATGAATCTAGAGATAAACTAAAGTCTCCAGGTCCAAATAGAGTTTTTCAATTATCCGGGCTCGAGTGTCCCCCTATTACCATGGATAATCAGTGTTCAACTGTATATAAACTGAGTTTGATAAGTTAGTCTTGTTGCGCATACAATATGTAAAGTAAGGTCAAAAGAAGTGTTGCTCTTTTGTGAGTGCAGAAAAGTGTAGAGATGCCCCATTTGCACTTTTCAACGTCACATTTCTTAAGTACGAGTATGTCAAGCTACTTGTACTTCGAAAGCGTTGATCTGGCTGAGGAGTCTATCTATGGCACTTTACCCCTACTACTATATGAAAAAAAATTACCATGATGATGAATACTCACGTCTTGGTTCCTGTTCCACGACAGACTCGAGGAAGTCCTGAGGCGTCATGTACAACTGGCCGTCATACTCGACCGAGGCAAACTTGATGAAGCGCCTCTCGCGGGATGTCAACTTCACGGCGCGGGCCAGGGTCTCGTCATGCTGGAAAAAATATATTGATTAAAATATTTTTTTTAGATATAAGTAACCCTCTATCATTGAAAAGCGCGCGGTTAAAACAAGTGCTGTTGTGAGGGAAATTAAAACTAAAGAAGAGATAGACGAATGTTTCAAATTACTTCTTTAGAGATGATATACTGTATCAGTAATATTTCACCATATCCATTACACGTCTCAACCATGTTTAGTCTAGACTTCGTTCCGGATAAATTATTTTAACAACAGCACCGTCCATTGCCATTGAAAACAAACGATATTTCTAAGCATTATGTGAATGTCTTTCGTTATATATCATAACCAAAGAATATAAAGAAAATATAAAGAACAGAGACTTCGTAAAACTGCGAACGTCTTAGATTTTAGCGATCCAATAAAAAAGCCAATACATATTATGTTCATTCGCAAGGGGTAAAGCAAGGATGCGTTATGCCACCCTGGTTGTTTAATAATTACAGATTCATGAGTGAATTGATTTTTTTATACTGATGATAAGGATTAATTAACAAGTTCGATAATTAAATTGTGTGAGAGATGTAAAGAGAATGAATATTGCCAAATCAGATGTAATGGCGATAGAAAAATGTGAGAGGAAAAGTATATGTGAATTATGGGTGAGTTATGAAAGATTTAAGCAAATTGGAGAATTCACCAGGAGAGTCTGCTCTCTAAACGGTTCAATTATAAATTGTCCTTTTATTATTCTGCTATTTAGGTCCCTCAGATGTTGGAAGAGTTATGAGGGACATCGAACGGCGTGAAGCGACAGGAAACAATGTAAATGGAGTACTTAAACATATATCCTCGAATGGGACAGTATCAAAATCTGCTGAGATGATAGTCCTCAACAGTATTTTAGTATCATCTTGGATGTATGGAAGTGAAACGTGGACGTGGAACAAGACTGTAAAGAGCTGAATAAATGCTAGAAAAATGTATGCACTTATAAGAATACAGGGGGTGATAATGTATGACAGAATTAGGAATTAAGGGATTGGGGATGAATGTGAACTTAAGGCTGATGCGTTGAGTAAGATGAAAAAGAGCACTCTGAGATGGTTTGGGCACATGGAGCGAATGAAGAAAGACTAACAAAACAAATATACAGTGCACGAGTGGGAAGCGTTGTAGAGAAAGATCAAATAAAGCATAGTTGGATCAAGTGAATGATGTTTTGAAAAAAAAATTGTAGGAGTTGTATGAGGTGGATTGATATGGAAGAGCTGAAATATGAGTATCGAGATAGGAAAGTCTGGCGTTATGTCCTCTCTGCCAACCGCAGCAAAGAAACGGCGTGATGGTATGTATATAAGTTAATTCGTTATTCCGCTATAAGACGATAAAGAGTGAAGTAGTTTTTGTGATATGGAAGATCAGAATCATAATCATCATGACAAAATGCATCCAGACAAGTCTCTTGTCTTCGCAATATTTATGTATGGCACGGAGACGTGAAGCAAATGTGAGACGTAGAAAAGTTACATTTGAAATGTGGCGCTGGAGAAAAATGTTACGAATTCCATGGACGGCAACGTGAACTAATGTTTCCATTCTCCAATAACTGAGAGTCACCGATAGATTATCGACAATATGCCTACGACGGGTCTTCCAATTCTTCGAATACACTGCTCATGGCCAAGGAAACAGTTTGGAGAGGATTGCGGTGTGAACTGGAAACGTGTAAGGACGAGAGGGACTACCCCAATACTTTGAACAGACTGCAAGTGAGAAAAGCAACAGGACTACCCTTAACAACCGAATAAAGGCTTTCGTTATAAAATCTAGAAAGCTATCAGCTCTGATATAATTCTTACGTACTATTGAGATTCCAGAATATCTCAGAATAGTAAAATTTGGAAATGGATGAAGTTTTTATTATTCAGCTGCGATTCGAAACGATCAATGACATGGTCAAACATTGCGTTAATTAATTGATGCTTGGCTCGAAGACGTAACTTTAATTCAATAATATGGGCAGCCAGATCCACTAGAAAAGCCAATTAACATATCCTATTTCTTCATCGTAAAATTTCTTAACTGCTTCACTTTTTTTCCCATGAATCCTTGAATATCATTTTAACATAAAATCGGAAACCTCAAACATTTTTCCACGGCTGAGCCATCGAAATTCAGAAAAATAAATTACGAGTACAATGCTACTGTTTCTAGGTAGTTCAAAAAATATTTAAATTCCCTGTGGTGCAAACCTTTGGACCTATTTTAACAACTGCCATTAGGTTTTCCACTTTCAGAAATTTAGCGCAAAGGAAAAAGAAGGGATGGTGGAGAGGAAATAAAAATCAGGAATGAAACACATTATGTATATCACTACTAAGAAATTAAGAATTTTTTAGTCGCTTCTCAAAACATGCCAAGGACGGAGCGAGTCTAACATTGGTGTGTAACTGGTTCTAGAGTCTCACTGCATGGACAGTAAAATACGACGTAAAAAAGAAGAGTAGAGAACTGGGAAGTACAATAAACAATACCTGTTTGAGCGTAGCGCAAGTCCATGATTGGAGACGCTAAAAATATTAGAGATAGTACGAGAATTTGGTGTTCATTTCTCACATTCAACCAGTTAAGTGTATTGAAAAATAATATTTTTACTATTATTTATAATGTTAGTATCAGTGTATCAGAATTTTTTTGCCATTATTTGTAATATTAAAATCAGTGTATATGAAAATAATATTTTTACCATTATTTATAATGTTAGTATCAGTGTATCAGATTTTTTTTGCCATTATTTATAATATTAAAATCAGCGTATATGAAAATAATATTTTTACCATTATTTATAATATTAGTATCAATTAGTATCAATGTATCGAAAAATAATATTTTTACCAATAATTGAAAATGTTTTGTAATACGTTTCTTAGATTTAATTTTAATTTTATTTATTCATATTACATGCCTAGGAAATATATAATAATAACATACCAGGAGTTTCAAGACATACATTTCAATAGTCATAAAAAATATTCCTCTTTCCCTATTATACTTAGTTACCATGCTCAGATACCATAGGCCTGTCCTGTCAGCTGACTAACTAGGAATTTCTGTTTTAAGTCAATCAACTTATCACATGTATCAATTAAACGCTCTCATCACTGAAAAGTACATTAAAAACCAATCTCGATTTAGGTGAGATTACCACTTTTATAGTTCAAGGAACAAAAAAAAAAGAAAAAGTAAGATACCACAAACAACTTGGTATATGATGTACGAGGATAGTCCCAAAAGTACCCGACCTAACAAAGAAAACGCAAAAAATTTGGGAAAAATATTTTTATTTCTCAACATAGTCTCCTTTCAGCTCGAAACACTTTTCCCAGCGATGTTCAATAGCTTCAATACCCTGTTTATAGTAAACACCGTCGAGCGCCTCAAAATAGCCATCAACCCCAGATTCCACCTCTTCATTGTTGGCAAATCTTTTACCACCGAGCCATATTTTCAAGTTTGGAAAAAGAAAATAATCCGAGGGGGCTAAATCTGGCGAATAGGGTGCGTGAGGAAGTAATTCGAACTTTAATTCATTGATTTTGGCCACCGCGATAACGGATGTGTGAACTGGTGCAGTGTCTTGATGAAACAACACTTTCTTTTTCGCCAAATGCGGCCGTTTTATTTTGATTTCATCACTCAAATGCTGCAATAAGTTCGCATAATACTCGCCGTTGATTGTTTTTCCTTTTTGAAGATAATCAATGAAAATTATCCCACGCTTATCCCAAAAAACTGACGCCATGACCTTGCCTGCAGATGGAACTGTCTTCGCCTTTTTTGGAGCCGATTCTCCCCTTTCAGTCCATTGTTTTGACTGTTCCTTCGTCTCAGGTGTGAAGTGATGGACCCATGTTTCATCCATGGTTATGAATCGATATAAAAAACTCGGCTTTATTGCTGTGAAACATCGCCAAACACTCGATTGAAACATCCTCACGACGCTGTTTTTGTTCCATTGTGAGCAAACGCGGTACCCATCTTGCGCACAGCTTTCTCATGCCCAAATTTTCAGTCAATATGCGATGTATAGAACTTTTTGAAATGCCTACCATGTCTGCTAGCTCGCGCCCTTTCAATCGACGGTCATCCAATACCATTTTGTGGATTTTTTTACCATTTTTGGCGTGGTCACCTCATTTGGTCGACCACTGCGATGTTCGTCTTGGCAGTTCGTACGGCCTCGTTTAAACTCTGCCACCCAATATTTTACTATTGTAAACGAAGGAGCAGACTCCCCCAGAGTAGAATCTAGCTCGGCTTTGATATTGGTTGGACTTAGACATTTCAAATGGAAGTATTGTATCACTTAACGATGACCATTTTTTTCCATGTTTACAAATTCACTGAGAGCCTTCGCTATTGATGTCTGCCAAACAAATACTAGCGTCAACAACGTAGCGTCTTAAAACTTGAAACTTAAGCTTTACAAGTTTAGTACTTTCTACCATAGTAATTTTTTAAAGCAACAACCGCCATCTATACGTCAGGTCGGGTACTTCTGGGACCACCCTCGTACAAAGAATTCTGTATTTTAACGCAACAACCTATGGACCAAAATAAAATAAGATTCCCGCCATTATTTATTTCTCAATGTGTAACAATATTTTTGAAGGTTCAGCAATGCTCTGAGAAAGGAGCTATTCATTCAGTGCGTATTTGAGCTTTAAACTATTAAGCAAATGACTTCCACTCATCTGGCAGTGCGTTATACAACCTAGGTGATACTCGTAAAAGAATATGATGCCTTTGCCCAAAAGTGTTCATCCTTTTAACACTAAACATATTCCCTCTACTACTGTTCCTTGTCTGAAAAATGTGGCCAATCATCCTATAAGCTCCAGAGCGTTTGTGAATCATGAGAACCATTTTCATTATATACGTCTTATGCCAACATGTATCAATTAAACGCTCTCATCACTGAAAAGTACATTAAAAAACAATCTAGATTTAGGTGAGATTACCACTTTTATAGTTCAAGGAACAAAAAAAAAAAGAAAAAGTAAGATACCACAAACAATAATCACACACTCAAATTTGTATATGATGTACGAGGGTAGTCCCAAAAGTACCCGACCTAACAAAGAAAACACAAAAAATTTGGGAAAAAATATTTTTATTCCTCAACATAGTCTCCTTTCAGCTCGAAACACTTTTCTCAGCGATGTTCAATAGCTTCAATACACTGTTTATAGTAAGAACCGTCGAACGCCTCAAAATAGTCATCAACAGCAGATTCCACCTCTTCATTGTTGGCAAATCTTTTACCACCGAGCCATTTTTTCAAGTTTGGAAAAAGAAAATAATCCGAGGGGGCTAAATCTGGCGAATAGAGTGCGTGAGGAAGTAATTCGAACTTTAATTTATTGGTTTTGGCCATCGCGATAACGGATGTGTGAACTCCAAAGTCTTTGAAACGTTGCTCACTTGGATATCTTAAGGGCATTTTCAATATAACCTTAATTATTAGTATCTGCACCCTCTCAATTGAATGGATTATATTTATTAAGATCGTGGATTAGTTTTATGCGTTTTTTTGTTATCTTTATTCATTATTTATATATGACTTCTGTACCTCAATTTAGTTTTTTTTTGTCTCAATTTACGCGATTTCAAGTTTCTTGCCTCAATTTACACGATTTCGATTCATGCTAGTTTTCTCGGAACCTACGTACCGCGTAAATCGAGGGGCGTGTGTATACCATATATTGAAAGCATAATACAATTAATGTTTTTTTCCAGCCGGTCTTTTCCCAACGTTCTTATTTCTACTGCATTTATCTAACGTTTATCACTTTTTTTTATGAAAGTAAGATAAAATAAATTGAGGGATGATCCCATTGATAGTTTTCAATGTTGCTATTCGCAAATAAAAAGCACATGAACTCATAAATCATTAGCGCAAATTTTCATTAAGATCAAATAGCCTGTTAACTTTTTTATCTCCGATTGTACGATTTTGACAGCCCATAAATAACATAGATATTTTATTGCCCTAACCGACTAAACAATCGACTGTAATAATAAATTTTCAAGTTCAATATACGACACTTAAATATGGTATTCGATTCGTGTTATACTGCTAAAAAGGACTTGACATTTATTTTAAGTCTTAGAACAAGCTTGAAGAGTTTTTTCATGTTGGTAGTGAATAAAAAAACATTTTATTTCATGGAAACGAGAATACTATACAGCTTTTTCCCTTTAGTTTTGAGTTTTTTTTCTTATTGTAACAACAATTTATGACATGGAAATATAATCCCTATTGCCAGGTTCATAATTTTCTCACATTACGAAGGAGTTGACTTATTTCTGAGCAATGGCGGCGCGCCCTCTCGGCGGGAAAAACAACCTCTCCACGACAACTTTAAAAATCCTTGCCCATCGCCCTAGATAACTTTTTTCCTGATTTAATAATGACACCATAGAGTGAAGATACACAGACTATGCCTCTGCAAAAAACAAAAATTAGTCACCCGATACGAAAAAAAGGATATTCAATGTAAACGTCATCCCACTCTTTTTAACAGTTTAACAATATTATTGCAAAAAAAACATTACACTCATTCAATATTAGCTTTACTTTGAACAAAGATGTAAACAAATATTAAATATGATAAGTAAGGATCTCATACTGACTGCTGTCTCTTGTCAAGTTTCTAGAGTTCAGATTATTTAAATTTTCTGGTTTAAATGAAACTCTTTTTTTAACAAAAATAATTATAACATATTCCATTAGATTCGATAAAAACGTAACTTGTTTTTTTTTTGCTGGCGACAGTGTACACCACTTATTTCGCTTAGCGTAATATAATACTCGTATGGTTATTTTTTTATCATTGCATTATGAAATACGTCTTAAATAATAGGAAACTTGAAAGGTAAATCGACACAAATAATTCTCGAAGCCGAGCGCGCATATTCCGAGGTGTTTACAAATTTATTGTTAGCTGTGAAATGCGGAAACCAACTCTGTAAACGCTGGTTGTTAAGTTAAACTCTCCAGAAGCTGCCGAATACTTGTGCAAACATTTAATAAATATTTTATTTTGAGCATTCGTTTATATTTTTTTGGTCGTTGCCCTCGCACGCTGGACTATTCGGGATCAAGTTCATGGAATATCGGAAACTTGAACGCATTATTTTCAAATATAACATTATAACATCAATAAACTGTCAACAATGACAGAAGTAAATCTCTCATTCTTTTTTTTAATTTTTTATTAAACAAAGTAAATTATTGTACAAACATTTGTCAAGGCTATACCTATATACAAATTTATTACTTAACTAATCTTAATTATATGTTATAATTTATGAACTTACTTAATCTTATTTTCCTACATATCATTTTATTTTATTTATTCAATCTTAATATATGAGATCTTAGAAATAATTAACACCTACATCCTACTTATAACTAGATAACAATTCTTAAACTAATTATTTAGCAAAAACAAGTCTACTCGTTCAGGCTACTTGTATTCCATCACATTCACTCAGACCTTGGTCGTCTCAGCTAATACTGTAGGTGGACTAGTCAGACAACAGATAATGCTTCGGGAGCTTGTGCTTATAACGGAAGGGTAGGTCGGATTTACTCTCGTAAGCCCCCAGGGCAGCGACTAAGAGATTTTGTTGGCTTTTATAGAACTTCACGGTCCAAGCGAGGATGTGGTGTTGTAGGGTTTCTTCTCGCTGTTCGGCGTGAAGTCGGGTAAGGTTTGTTCTGGGATGGGTGTTAAAAGAAATCTTGAATGCCTTGTTCTGCCCTCTCAGGAGTTTCAGGTGATCCGTGTTGCTCACACTACCCCAAACGGGTGCAGTATAGGTCAAGATAGGACGAATAAGGGTTTTATAGAGGAGCTTATTTTTGGGTTAAAGGAAGCTGCGTCGATGAAATATCGAACTGATAGCCCCTATGCCCTTGTGACCCTTCTGTCTGATGGTATTCAAGTGGGTTTTCCACGTCAGTCACCGGTCAAGGTGCAGGCCGAGGTATTTAACCACGTCCTGCCACTCAACCAGGCAACCACCGATGAATAAGGGCATCGACGGCACTCTTTCCTTGATTTTTTCGGGAGAACATGATGGCCTCAGTTTTGGCGTCATTGATTTTGAGCCTCCAGTCCTGGTAGTATTTCTCAAGGATCTCAAGAGCAATCTGAAGACGGCGACCAGCTCGATCCACCTTGAGTGACGATGCGTAGCATGCCGCATCGTCAGCAAAGAGTGCGAGCTTACAGTTTGGGGGAGTAGGAATGTCGTGTGTATAAATGTTAAATAGATATGGTCCAAGTATACTGCCTTGGGGGACACCCATAGAGATGGGCCTGGCGGATGACGTAGAATGATGAGTGGTGAGTGTGAAACTTCTATTGGAAAGGTAGGATTGAAGTAGTTTCACAAGATAGAGTGGAGTGCCAGTAAGGAGAAGTTTGTGTAGAATGCCATCATGCCAGACAGTATCAAAAGCCTTCTCGAGGTCCAGCAGTACCATGCCAGTACCTCTGTTCCTATTAAAGCCCATCGACACGTCTTCCACGACACGGGTAAGTTGCTGGACCGTGTTGTGTCTTGTCCTAAATCCAAATTGCTCATGAGGGAATGTATTATTAGATTCGTGATGGAACACTAACCTTGAGGCAACCACTCTCTCAAGGATCTTGCCAAGACCTGGAAGAAGGCTGATGGGCCTGTAGCTAGTTGGATTTTCGGTAGGTTTATTTGGCTTGTGGATAGGAACAATATTGGCTGTTTTCCAAATACTCGGAAAATAGCCATTAAGGAGTGAGGCATTTATTATTTTAGTAAGAAAAATCCTCGCTTTGAGTGGTAATTGTTTAAGAAGGCTATTGTGTATATTGTCGGGACCGGGTGCTTTTCGTGTTTTAAGTCTGTCAAGGATACGACCAATTTCGGACGGGGTGCAAAGTTGCACCTCGTTTTGGTTGGTCGGGGAGTAAGCAAAGCTGGTGAGAGTGTCCTCGACAGCTTTGTTGACATCAACATTTCCAAGGTCGGAAGTGATTGAGTACGTATTCTCGTAAGCGTCCGCCAAGGCATTAGCCTTGTCAATGCCAGAAACAGCCAACCCTGAGGCTGTGCGCAGAGGTGGTATGCTTTGAGACGAGCACTTGATACCCTTGACGACTCGCCAGAGAGTACCGTTACCCGGTTTTAGAGCTGCCAATTTTTTCTGCCATAGCTGGTTTTTAAGTAGACGGATTTCTTTTTTGATTTAATCTTGAAGGACGTTTAGAAGTGTTTTGTCACGTTTGTCTAGTGTACGTCTGTCTTTGTTTGTTTTTTTAGAGATATAAGGAGTTTGATATGAGGAGTAAGAGTTATTTTGTATGGAGTGACAATTTTGAGGGGAACATTTTCATCACGGGCATTATGGATGAAGGTGGAGATGGTATCTATCGCGGCATCGATGTCCTGTGGACTCACTAGAGTTTCAGGTGATAGGCAGAGCTGGTTGTGGAGGTAGGCTTTGTAACCCTTCCAGTCAGCATTGGCGTAGTCGTACTGCTCCCTGCGGCTAGCAATCGGCCTCACTCCCAATGTGAAGTAGACTGGGAGGTGGTCTGACGAGAGAGCTTCTAGAGTAGTCAAGCCAGAGATGTTAGGGTAGTTTTTGACTACGGCAATGTCCAGTGTAGAAGGACTACGGGGGTTGGTGAAACAGGTATGTTGATTTGGATAGAGTATTTGACAGTTGTGGTTTTCCATATAATTGTACAGCGTCGTTCCGTTCGGGTTAGCTCTCAAGTAGTTCCAGTAACGGTGCTTGGCATTGAAGTCCCCGGTCACGATGACCTTGGGCCCCAAAGCAAGCACTGCCTCGATGTCCTTTTTTCAGAAGTGAACGATAGCCAGTACAATATGCTGCCACAATGGTTACTGTCTCCCTGTCAACCTTGAGGCTGATGGTAGTAGCCTCCAAGTTTGTCAGGTTGGGCGTGAGGAGTTGGGTATGATGGATAGTGTCTCGGATGAGGATCGCGGTGCCTCCACTTCTACCGGAAACGCGATCCGATCTATAGACGGTGAAGCCACCTGTGCCTCTCACACGATATACAGGTTTTAACCAAGTTTCCGTAATAAGCACAATATATATACCTGAATTGTTCACCAACAGCATCAGCTCCTCGATCTTCTGCTGCATGCTGTAGGCATTCCAGCAGAGCACTTTTATTCCAGAGAAACTCGTCATCACGCTTATCCTACGAGCTGCTCAATGATCTCGAGGTAGATCATAGTCTTCTCGAGCTTAGTGGTGCAAGAAGATTATACACTTCTTTCTCGTTTTAATATTTATATTTTACTGTTCAACTCTCATCATATCAAGAAGTGACATCTGTCAAATATTATCGGATATCCGAGGATACCTCGAAAGTGTCAGGTCGCCTATTGGTGGGGCGGATTGACGTTTTTATTGGAGCTTGGAAGATCCTTTTTTTCGTGTTAGGTGGTTGATTTTTGTTTTTATAGATACGCCGTCAGTATTTTCTTACTGGATTATGGTATCGTTAAAACAGGGAGAAGTTATCTGGTGCGATGGGCAAGGATTTTTGAAGTTGTCGTAGGGAGGTTTTTTCCCCGCCGAGAGGATTCGCCGCCATTCCATAGAAATAAGTTAACTTTCTCCATAATGGGAGAAAAGTACGACCCTGCCAATAAAGATTGTATTTCCGTGCCATAAATTTTTATTAAAAAATATGTTCTGAAACATGATTTTAATATACAATTCCTTGCATTCCTAATTAATACGATTAAACACATTACCAAGAATGATAATCAGAAACTCAAAAATACAGTAATCAAAAATGTCAAAATATATATAATATATTATATTCAAAACATATTTCAGAGCGTTTTTATTTTTCCAATATGACAGCTGTCACGTCTTGAGAATTTAGGTTTCTCAAGTTTTGTTATGTGACCGACGTACACGCGGTGAGAATTTATATATTATATTCGCTTTTGTCCAACTGAATTTCTAATCAATGAATATTACATTGAATAAATAATGTGGACATAGGGAAATAATGCTGATTGAAAGATGAAAAAAAAGAGCATGAAGATGGTTTGCCCACGTAAAAAGAATGAATGATGAAAGATTTATAAAAAATAATCTATACGAATAGTATACGAGAAGATCTCCGTGACTTACTTAGTAACATGCATGTCTATCAACCCGGGTGTTGAGGGATCGACTTTCGTTGAAATCCGACATTTTAAAAGGATTCCAGTCTGGTTTTCACTTAAGGCTTCTTAAACATCTTTCTGGTGGGTTGGAAGAGATTGTCACGTGCAATAAGTTCGACAGGTTGGACTGTATATAACGTTATTTTTTGTGTCGTTTAATAGCGTTATAATAAAATATAAGCAGTATACTCGTATAAGCTGAGTTCGATCTCACCAGGACCCACGCTGCCATGGGGGACAAAATAAGTAACCAGTCAGTGCTATCTTTACTAGAAGATCGAAATTTTATTTTTTATGAGCGTAACGTCACAGTGGCAAAGAAGGAGCTGCCCTTCTCCTCCGATAGTGCCATATCTGAGTATAAACATAATAATAGTGACGACAGACTTAAGGTCCAACGTGACGGGAGATTGAAAATGACTAGCCGCGTAGTACTAAGGCCTGGAGTTCAAATAACCCTAAAAGATTGCAGCAGATTAAATCTGACGATCATCATAAAATATCATCTTACATATCAAAGCATAGGAGGTTATAATTGCCATAGAAATTGTGGGTTTGATATGTCAATACTGTATGCTTGCTGCAATGCAACATCTTGCACATAATAAACTAATGCAATCACGGCGTCTTCCATCAACATGGTGGCTGACAATTTTACTCGATCACGAGAGCCTATCGTAACGTATAATTTCAAACATTTGATGAAAAAATTTACAAATAAAACATCTTCCGCAAAATTCAGTTAACTATTGGGAAACTTACTTGCCTATATTTTACGTTCAATATTCACAAAAATCATCTAGATCTTGAAAGAGATTAGTCAACCACATGCACAAATAACAAATTATTCCTTCGAAACTGTATCAATGTTAAGGCTGAATTTATACAAAATAAATAACATAGTAAGAAAAATTGAATAGAAGAACAAATTCCGATCTGGGACGATTGTGAACTGGAAATGAAAAGACAGGGGTGTTGCCAGAGGTAGTGCCACCAAAACCAAATTGTCCGCTTCCCTCCTTACGATAATATGACACGAATACAAATTCTTTACATAATTTAATCAAAAAGCTATTCAAAGATTAGAAACGATTCGTAAATACAAATTGGTGATACATTGCGAATTCAATGTTTTTTCACCTTATATTACAATGCCTAAAGACATTATAATTAAGCCTGAAAAAGGTGTCCTCTTTAAAGTTCCTTTCCTCGTCGGAGGTTGGTGATCATCACTTCTTCTTTGGAGGTTGCCAATTAATTACAGCTTGACAATGGAAACAGTAGTTTTAACAAATATATAGCACGACAATGAAACAACTCCCGGAAGTTTTTCAACCAGGAGATGTGTCTTCCTCTGAATTTTCCTAAGCATTATCAATTGAATTATTTCACGGCTTCTCGCATTATATGTCCAAAGTACTCTCCTTTTGATGGTGTATAATACTTCTCTATATTTATTCATACATTTCAAGGTACCATTATTATGGAATTTGTAAATCAATGAGGCTCTCAGCATTCATTCTTAGATAGCTTTAATTTCAAAAGTTTCTAGCTTTTTGTGATGGATTGAGTAAGTGTACTCCTAAAGAAGTAAGATACCATAAAGAAGTATGGGGTATACGTAGAAATGAAAAATTCATCAAGTATCAATATATATTATATAATACAGGCACAAGTCTTGAATCGAAAAACCGAATTTAAGGATATGGCGGTAACTTTCGATGCCGGACTCACATTTCTTAACTGTGTTTTGTAACTGGTATGGGACTGTTGTAAACTTTAAGATTTTTTTATTTTAATATATCGAGATTGATTGCACCGATATCCTGTGAATTTTTTAATATTTATGTAATTCGTTCTAAATTAGAATATAAAATACAAAAATATGCTGAAACAAATACAAAAAAAAATCCTGTGATACTAAAGAATACCATGTTTGTACTTTTTTTTTTTAATTTAATAATTTAGAAATAGTTGTACGATTGTCGAAATTTGTAAGTATTCGTGAAGAAGAAGGCGAGATTTTATAGCTAGATTCACTTAATACTTTTTAAAAGCACAAATTAAGATTTATGACGTATTGACACAGTAAAACCTAAAAAAACTCTTGTTAAATTGCATGTAAAACAACACGTTATATTATTGTTTTATACTTTCAATCTGCACACTAAAATCTTGTGTGACAATAAGATTTTATATGGAAACTTTTAAAAAAACGAAAATAAAAGGTATGAACGTGAATTGAACCCACAATCCCTGTGTTGAAAGCCAGACGTCTCGCCAACTAGGTCAAGTGAGGTCGTCATACGCTTTGATACACGAAAATTTAAGTGTGCCACAATTATTTACAGTAGTAATATTATAAATATTTTTTAATAACGAACTTACACTGAGGCTAGTGAGACGGCTGATGCAAAACATTGGCTTATACAAATTCAATAAAATAAAAATTATATATATGATGATGTCGGCCGTCCGTAGAATTGTCTGGCATTATCGACGTTTATATTGCACATATATAAGTGCCAGCCCTGTGATGAGATCTCAATTTGACTTACGTGCCGTTAGATGTCAACAAGTCTGGTGTGCGAGACACAGAAATGTTGGATATTCGGCCAATTCTGGTGCAGAACGCGTAGAATCTGAGGGAAGCAGCCGCCCATATCCACCGGTTTACGAAGCGGCCTGTTGATTGATGGTACAAGAGAAACAGGTAAAAGGAAATAAGGAAAGCAGAAACAAGATGACCAGAAAGAAAGAGGATTCTAAAAGTTAAGAAAAACAACTGTAACCCCCAAAACCGAATTAATTGAACAAAAATGAGATAATTGCAAGCGTAAGGAGCTTGGACGTTTCATTTTTCTAATTTTAAACGACATATCTTGGATATTTGCCAAAATGTAGGTATTTAAGTTGGCATCATCATTAATGACACTTTTTATAAATTAAAAGGCTTCTTAAATATCTTTCCTTTCTTAAAATCAGCCATTGTCATTAATAAAGCTTTTTATGAATTCAAAGTTTACACCGTCATTAATGACACTTTATAGGTATTTGAAGCTGGCATCGTGATTAGTCACATTTTTAGATTTTTGAATCCGGCATCTTCATAAGTATTCTTATTTAATTACAATATCTTTGACTGGGAAAATGTTGTCAGTAGCACAATGATTGAAGTTAGGTAGTTAGGTATCCAAAAATTGAAGGGCGTGGCAGGGAGACAATGTTGTATTCGGCCCCAGTAATCTAGTCATTGGGTTTAGAATCACTACTATATATTAGGCAATGAACTCGCGATGTGGCATTGCAAGTATTGGCAACACTACTGCACTCGAAGAGGCAACAAAATTCTTACACGTGCTAGGCGTGTGCGAGTATTGTTACCGGACGAACTTTTTAATCAGACTGGAATCCTTTTTATATCAAGGTACCACCGGGAATCAAACTCGAACCCACGGGTGGAAGTGAGGAGTCTATCAACTAGGCCACGGAGGTTGTAATATATTATAGTAAACAATTGAAAAACACTAATGTCAGTCATGGCCTAATGTTGATTTTTGTTTTCATTGCTGTCGTCCTCTTTTTTGGATTTTATTTTTCACGATAGTAAAATATTTCAAATTAATAAAAATTTAACTTTTTCCTTTCAAAATATCTGGAGTTATGGTCACTCCATCTTAACATACAATAAAAATGGCAGTTAAAAAGGTTAAAATACAGCGCTCTAGATGTGAAACTTATTACGAAAGAGCGCTAGATGATTTGTCTATTATTTTTATTAACAGAAAAAATGCAATTTGTTCAGACACATCAGATTGCCGTCCAGAGACAATTCACCGATTGCGATGCGCGATGGTCCCGTTACGCCGCATTATCGCATTTCCGCTCGCATTTAGGGGTTTCCCCTTTGCCTTTTTTAACCAGCGCGACACTTTGTGTTACATATCTCTCTGCCCCGCGCCGCTCTCTCTTTCCTTCGCTAATGGCATTTTCCGCGAACTCTTTTTCTCTTCTTTCTCTTTTTAAAAATACATGTTACGAGATATTTTTAAAATATTACAACACAAATACACACACCTTTGCTCCGTGTCGGTGAACTCTTCAACATGGCGTAGTTTGGCCAATATGTTTCAGTTTGTATTGAAACAAAAATTGTTTTTAGGGGAAGACGGTTTAAATATTTGACTAGATTGACAAGAACTTTCAATAAAATAAGAAAATAAGTATTCAGGACGGTTTTTTTAAAATTTATATTTGTTAATAGTTTCGCGACGAAAATAATTTTTTTTAATAAGAATGTATTGTATTATTGAGGTGCATGGCCGCCCGATAGTGCACAGGACTTCCGTGAGGAAAGGTCGCCGGTTCGAACCCCGTGCGGTGCTACTCCCCTCGAATAACACGACAAGTTTTCCGCCTGGTATTCGGTGGTCCTACGACTTCGGTGATATCTACTCTTTAAAAAATGGAAAAAAAATATGCCGATTCGGTGTGCCATCGTATCCAGTATAGCGGTGTGGCCGGTGAAGTTTGCTGGTGTGCAACAGCTCACTCACTTAAAGAAGAAAGAAACAAAATTTCACGGCACAGCTTCGCTTTCCAACTGAATTGACGTTGAAAAGGCAAGGGGATCCTCGACTACGAGGTCTAGGAACGATTATTGTATTACACATTTATTGTATACAGTACAACCTAGTGCACTTATGGGAATCGAATTCGCAATCTCCTGGTTGGAAAACATGAGTTTTACCAATTAGATCAAGGAGGTTTATCATACAAGTATAATGCAATATAATAAAATGAACAAAACACAATATTTATTGTATTGAAATGTGCATTCGAACTTGTTGCAAAAGTTTATGTGAATTCTTGAATGTGGTGTGACTTTGGTTGTTATGTACGGGACTCGGCCGGGTGGACTTTTTGGTATGTGGAATGATGAAGTATTTGAGGTTTGACTCGCGCGATACTTAAATTTAAATGAGTCTCACTGTTTATCAAATTGATGCGAGCTTGAAACGAGGTATTGTATAATCAACAATTGGAAGAAAAAAATATCAACTTATTTTTCCATGTTATATGTCCTCAGTACGATACCGGTAAAGCCTAGTTTATTGCGGACACGACAAATGAAAGACAACAAACCCAGATCCATATAAATTGTGTCCAGTTAAAATTTCCTGTTGTATTTTCATAAATTATGTTTTCATAAAATTTCTCGTCATATATAAATAAATAAATATACTTGTTAAATATCTACACTACAAATATTAGCGCTTCGATGCGGTCTTTGATTAATTCCGACCTAGACAGTGTGCCGAGAAAGCACACAAGTCAAGTACGAGTATTTTCATTCTTGCGAAAGATAACACGAGTATCTTTTAGATCGACTGAAAGAACATATCAATTCTAGGTATATTTTTGTTTCAAAATTTTATTTCCCTGTCGTTACTTATAAATGTATCAATATTTATGTGCCGTTTCGTATAGTTGATTATATAATTCTATTTAGCTGCTGATTGGTTAAATTTTAGTGTTTAATTTAAATTTAAGACTTGGAGTTGATTGTTGTGGAGTCATAGTCTCATGTTCCATACAAATCAAGCACTCATCAGCCCCATGCATCACGCCGTGTCCCTTGCGGGGTAGGGAGAAATAGCATATCTTCAAACTTTTCTATCCAAGTACACAATTTTCACCTCCTTCACATTCATACATCTCGTTATGCACAATCTTCTATTATTCATACTTCTCACTTTACCTTCCTTCAAAATCTGGTCCATTTGGTTCAGTCACATTTTCCTCGGTTTTCATCTATCCCATGCATACATTGCACTTCTGATTTGTGTATTCGCTTAGTCATTCTTTCCATAGTGAATTTTCTCCACATGCCCAAACCATCTTAATGCTCCTTTCTTCATATATACGCTTAGTCATTATTTCATCATACTGTTCAAACTATCTTAAAGCTCATTTGTTCACGTTACTTAAAACATCCATTTTATTCATTTCTGATGTTCATAAACTAAAGAAACATTATTTATTTCAAAATATTCCTCGTCCTTCAGTCCCACCCTAATCCCTTTTTTCCTTGAGATTTATCTTTTATTTTACATTTTTCTGAAATTTTCTCAAATGTTCTTTGCATATAGTAAATTATAGACACGGTCATGTGTACCAATAATTATTATGAATCAAAAGCTAGATTGGAAGAAATTGCTTTGAAGCAACAAAAATCCCAAGAATATTTTTTATGGAAATGTTAATTAAATAAATCAAATTAAAGCTGTCAAAATACTAGCGCGAGTTGTGAGCCAATAAAATGTTTACTTTTCAGCTTTTTTACTTTTCTTTGTCAATTTACTTGAAGTTTTTCATACTTTTCTGTGTGCGGAAGCATTGTCATCGTGTTCGCCGACGAACTACGAGTTACGTGCGTATTTGAGTGGTTTTAAACCCTAAAATTCGATTCATGGGGCAAAAGACTGTCGCCCTTTTCAACATTTTCGCATTACCAAAATATGTTGAAGAGTATCGTATGTTTTAAAAAAAATATTTATAAAATGATATTTTCAAGTCACCCTATAAACATCAAGAGGCGCCAATACGAAGTTGTTGAAATTGGCTTTGAAGTTTGCACCAAAATAAGATATCCTCCGGAGAATCAATTTCTCTGAAATATATTGCTCATCAAAAGGGAAATAGCGGAGTAGCAATAATTTATCCCAGCTGCGGGAATATAAAACATTCCAAAGTTTGTAAGGCAACAAGATGCATGGAGGAGATAAGTGAAACGTGGTGGGTTTGTTTGAAGAAGAAAAGCGTTATATAATAGGTATGCCTATCTACAAGCATCAAAATTAAAGGTTGTGTATGGTTCAAATTGTGCGTTGGTTGGATTTGAACCGAGATAACAGGAATGAAATTCTTGTTGAGTGTGGAAAAGGGAGTTGCGGTGATGCCCTGTATCACATTTGTCACAATTTGTGGAAGGGTAGTTTAAGGGAGGGAGGTTCCTGTAGCTATGGTGTGTTTTCTGCTCTAAAGCACTTTACTAAAGATTTATATTATTTGATGTTGATGCAGAATTGAATCATCTCGTGCGGCTTTTAATAAAATGAGAAGCGTATTCTGCGATAATAATCTAAACTTGAAACTTCCACGACGGTTAGTCAAATGTTACGTTTGGCCAGTGTTATTGCATGGAGTGGAATCATGGACCCTCAAAGTTAGTAGTATTAACCGACTGGAAGCATTCGAAATCTGGATGCACCGGAGAATGCTACGGATACCCTGGACGGATATGGTCAGCAACACAAGGGTTCTTCAAAGAGCCAAAGTTGATAGAGAGTTGCTGACTAATATTAAAATCCGAAAGGTGTCCTACTTGGGTCATGTACTTAGAGGAGCAAAGTACAAATTACTGCACCTGATCATCCAAGGTAAAATAGAAAACCGAAGAGGTGTTGGCAGGAGGCCAATCTCCTGGCTTCGCAATATACGTGATTGGACTGGCATAAGGGGCGTTGGAGATCTTTTTCGGGCTGCCGGGGACAAAGATGTCTACTCACAGGTGATATTCAAAGTTGGGGGGATCTGACATGACACTGGGAAGAAGAAAATGTTGATACATACATACATACCATCCCACTATCTCCCTGTCGAGGTAGGCAGAGAGGATAGAGCGTCATACCTTCCTAACTCGAAATACATCCTTAGCCTCTTTCACATCCATACACCTACTCATACAAACTCTACAATGTTTCCGATTCTCTACGTTTCCTTTTTTAAGCATATCATTCACTTTACTATTTTCAGTAATTTCTGAGACTAAGAAAAAAAGGGCTATTCAATTTTATTTCGCGATATTAGTCGAGGACAGGGTGTTCTCATTTGAAGATGTAATGAGACATCGTATTAATACATTTTGGTTTCGCGTTATGGAATCCAAAAATAAAATTTGTAAAGCAATACCTAATAGGGTTTCGTCACCGATTTTGGTGAAAAAAGGTTCTGCTTCCAAAGTAAAAAAATGTTTACAGAATATCTTTGAAAATAACTATTTAAAAAAGCTAAAAATATATCTTTAAAACATACTCTATATTTTAAATATGATAACAATATATTATATATTTGAAACTTATAGCATATCTTAATAATGCTTACAGCATATCTTTGAAACTTTTAGTATATCTGAAAATAATTATAATATATCTTTGAAACTTATAGAACATCTTAAAAATACATACATACCATCACGCCGCTTCTCTTTCAGGGTAAGCAAAGAGGAGAGAACGCCAGAGTTTCACATATTTCACCTCCTTTACATCTATACACTTTTTCATACAAATAAGATTTTAACATTTCCTACATTCAAAATAGGATTTACTTGATACTCCAACGATACTTTCCTTGGTCTATCTCGATCACCCTTTCACTCACATTTGCACTGTATATTTTTGTTAGTTAGTTTTTATTCATTTGTTCGTTCCACATATCCAAAACCATCTCAAAGTGATCTTACTTAATACATTAGTCTTAAATTCAATTTCTTCCGTAATCACTTCATTCCATATTTTGTCATACATTGTCGCTCTACGTATTCTTCTCAGTGCACGCAACTTTACACTTTTTATTCGGCTCCTTTCGGTATTTTTACACGTCCACGTACATTACACTTCCAAATGCTTATAAAGGGTCTTTCAAATTGAGCGTTTTTTTAAATTCTTGGATAAAACACAGATGGCGTCGCGAACTTGCCTGGGTCTTGTGACATTTGAGAAGTGTAATGTATGACATTTATAAAAATGGAGTCGTATATAATACAACAACGCGTTCAAATTGTTGAATTATTTTATGTCTTGTAATCTCCGGAAACGGTGATGTTAATTGGTCCCAAGTAACCAAGATCATGTGATCTGACACCGTTTGACTATTTTATCTGGGGTTACGTGAAAAGCCAGGTCTATAAGAATGACCCCCAAACAATTTATGACCGACGAATGAAGGACGAAATTATTCGCGTTATTGGTGAGTTAGAACCGCCATTATGCCAAAATGTCATCGAAAATTTTGACAAAAGAGTGGACATCTGTGGAGCTGCAAGAGGTGGACATTTGGCGGATATTGTTTTTTGTGTGTAAATGTCATACATTATACTTCAATGACCAATAAAGAGTTTTTTGAAATCAAAGCAAATTGTGTGTTTTATTCAAGAAATAAAAAAAATTGAATAAAAAAAAACCGCTCAATTTGAAAGTCTCTTTAGTATACATTTGAAACATATTGCAATGTCCTGAAAATCAGTTTATCTTACACTTATTCGTTATAAACATGATTGTTTTTTATAAAATTATAGCGTATATTGCATTGCACCACTGAATAAATACACTTCATTATTATAATTCTATTATTTTTCAGCTTGACTAAAATGAAATACCAATGAGAGTGCAACAGATTATATATCATATTTTTTCAAAACAATCATAATACGAGTACAAGCAAGATTGTCGTTTTTTTTTCATTCAATAAAATTGTATTTTAGCAGCAAATTGTGCTTTTCGAACATTTTTGTCCGAAAAAGTATGCATAAAATGTACTCGTATAAATCTATTTGGTCGATTTGAACATTCGCAAAAAAAACAGTGATTATTATTTTTTTAAATAAAAGAATACGAAGACGTAAGCAAAATTGTCGTTCATTTCTTCAGCAAGTATCTGACAAGTCGTAAGACTTGTATTTTTTTTACAAAGTGATTTATTTATTTTTGTGCTTCCCACCGAGAATTCATATTTCTAAATTTCTGCACTTAATAAATTTCTCATTGACAAAAGAAACGAAAAAAAATTATACGACGTGGATTTGGCGTCGGTTGTGTCACCGAACGCGAATAGAGCTTTGTATGATAAATTGTAACTAACAACTGCGACTGATGAAGACGAGAGAATTTACACAGATTTTATAGATATAAATAATAACGAAAAATTGGACAACCCAGTGGCGGCTGTAGTTGGGTAATTATGTTTCACGGAAAACAATTTCCGTATTTCTTGGATAATGTCTTCGTTGCTAACTTTATTCCAGATGGTGAAACAAAGATGGTGTCCGTCTTGGAAGGTCGATTACCACCGATGACGAACAAATTAAGGCCTTGATCGAAAATAACCAGCGTTCTACGATACGAAAGATTGCTGAGATACTGAAAATATCGAAAACCACCATACACGAGCAACTGGTGCAATTTTCGTATTGAATTTGACCTAAAAATATGAAACTACTTTTCGGACAACACAATATTTTTTTTTTTAAAAAGTGGTAGAGGGCCCGGTAGAAAGAGACAAGATTTATGCATTTAGAAAGTCTTGGCGCTTTTTTAATTGAAACTCCAATATTAACAAATAATGAAAAGGAAAGATCTAACGCTGCTACTGGAAAAAACTCAACAAAAAAAGCTGAACAATAAAGATCCTACATGACAGTTAAGAAATAAAGTAAATAAATGAAGCAATCAAGAAAATATTCTGGAGAATTAAACCATTTTGAACGGTGTTGGACTGATTTTCAGTAGAGAAAATACTATACAATATGTACATTTAGAAAAGTGTTGAATTGTTTGAAGGAAGGTATGAAGTAAAGGGTCTTTCAAATTGAGTGTTTTTTTAAATTCTTGGATAAAAAACAGATGGCATCGCGAACTTGCCTGGGTCTTGTGACATTTGAGAAGTGTTATGTATGACATTTATAAAAATGGAGTCGTATTTAATACAACAACGTGTTCAAATTGTTCAATTATTTTATGTCTTGTAATCTCCGGAAACGGTGATGTTAATTGGTCACCAAGATCATGTGATCTGACAACGTTGGACTATTTTATCTGGGGTTCCGTGAAAAGCCAGGTCTATAAGAATGACCCCCCAATCAATTCGTGAGCTGAAGGACGAAATTATTCGCGTTATTGGTGAGTTAGAACCGCAATTATGCCAAAATGTAATCGAAAATTTTGACAAAAGAGTGGACATCTGTGAAGCTGCAAGTGGTGGACATTTGGCGAATATTGTTTTTGTGTTTAAATGCCATACATTATACTTCAATGACCAATTAAAAGTTTTTTGAAATCAAATCAAATTGTGTGTTTTATTAAAAAATTTAAAAAAATTGAAATAAAAAAAAACCGCTCAATTTGAAAGACCCTTTATTTATGAATAATATAAATATGCGCGTGATTAGATGTATTTATGAGGAGAAAGCAAAAGTTGTGTGCTTAGATAGAAAATTAGGAAGGTATGTTTTTTCGATGCGATGGTACGCATTGTGTTTGGGATGATGTAATGAGGAGTAAACGTAAAAAAATAAAATAAAAGGAATATATGACATAAACTCCAGGGATTATATGACAGGGATAGAAAGGAGAGATCGCCAGACTTTTCTATCGCGTTACAATGTTTTCGCTTATTCTCCATCCATACCTTCCCTACGATTTCTTTGACAATTTATATATCCCTAAAAATATCATTCACTTGATCCAACCATACATTCATTGGTTTTCCTTTAACACGTCTTTCACTCACATTTGAACAGTGTATTTGTTTTATTAGTATTTCTTCATCCATTTGTTCTACATGTACAACCCATCTCATAGTATTCTTATCGATATATCCTCCATAGTCCTTTCATTTCGTATTATATCATACATTGTCATTCTATGTATTCTTCTCAGTGCACGAATTTCTACCGTATTTATTCGGCTAATTTCAGTTTTTATCCACGTCCACCATAGATATTTCCATGTATTGTGTCGTTATTACACTTTCGTTGTATACTGTATACTTGCAGGGTTTAATATCATGTGGCAATCTCTTCCAGTCAACTAAAAAGGTGTTATAGAGACCTAAAGTGAAAATAAGAATGCGAACCTTTTTGCCAGTGTGTTGGAGGGTGAACGAAAAAGTCTTGTTTTTTAAATCTAAGGCCAGTGAAGAAAATCTATTTACTACGGTTAATTTATTTAATTCAAGTGTTAATGTAGAAAAAGCGTAAAGGAAAAATCTAAGTGTAGGCACAGTAATAAATGCGTGTGCGCTAAACAACGGTAAGCGACACGTGTGGTGAAAATAAGTGACGGCTAAAAACATACCGAATGATTTTTGGAAAAATAAACAGCGACGAAAAAAGTATTTTTTCGCATTAAAATGCACATATGATAGACGAATAAATTGGCATGAATTTACGCAGACATAACTACGCGCACTCGTAAATAATAGTAATTTAAAAACTGGCGCACTTAAGCGCAACATTCTTCAATATAAATCTGTTTTATAACTTAATATGTAATGAAAAAAAGTGAAGTAAGAATTCGTTACTATTTAATCAATCTGGAATAATAGAAGGACTAAACACTGTAATTAAAAATACATTTTAAATTATATTTTTTTCTTCTTAAAATATTGAGTTACAATAACATTAAATTGTTTTCCTTCAAACAACGCTGAAATAAAAAGATTTTTTAAAACGGCATTTCGGATCCGAACCCACGACCTTATTTATTCTTTCCGGAAAGCTACTCTTATATATGTGCTAGGCATCGCAGGTATAATCCGTACCACTAATCTTTCAGCAAGACATTTGGCATAACACTGATTGATACAATCGTAAATTAGATTTATTGTAAAATGCAAAATTTTATCTATTTATTGCCCAAGGCAATCTATTCAACATGAATTAATGGGACAATTGAATATCAAGAAGTTTTTATTGTAATACATTTTCGTTGTTAACAGTAAAACTTGGCGTGTTTATTGCCATATGGCAATCTCTTCAACCAATCAAAAGGAATCCATGTCAACAAATATAAATTTTAATGCACTATCGCATGACATCTCAATCAGAAGTTCTTCCTCTCTCAACGTCAAGTTAGATGGAGATTGGACACTGAAAGGATCTTCAACCCATTTGAATTTCTTCATATATTATCTTCTTGAATATATTTTCGACTAGATCCCTTTTTTTTAAATCTGGCTCCCAACAATTTGGTTGTAAGATAGATATCTTATCTAGTAGACCACGGAGGTCATTTGTTGACTATTCCCATTAACTTAACGATAGCTAAAAATATGTAAAATGATCTATAAAAATCTTAAAATAAAAGCTATAATGCACAAATTTGCTCGATAACACGTTTTTACTTATCCTTGTGGAAGGTTGGAAGATACTGCTATCATAGATATAAAAAAAACAGAAAATAACATAATAAGATATTGTACAATATCAATATTTTCTAAATCAAGAATTGACGATCACAGAAACTTGAATACACATAGATTCTTGAAAATAAACTTACAGAAAGACACAGGCATATTTCGCTCTATGAAAGCATTATTACACAGGTGTATAACTCTCAAAAGTTTTTTAAGAGCTTATTTATTTATTTGTGAAATTCGATTAGTCTAAAATAGAGTACAGCTTTTATTAATATCACTGTGAAAATAGAGAATAGCTTTTATTCATTTCGCTGTGAAAATAGAGTACAACTTTTATTAATATCACTGTGAAAATAGAGTACAGCTTTTATTAATATCACTGTGAAAATAGAGTACAGTTTTTATTAATATCACTGTGAAAACAGAGTACAACTTTTATTAATATCACTGTGAAAATAGAGTACAGCTTTTATTAATATCACTGTGAAAAATAAAAAAATTAAATGAAATAAATCAAGAAATACTAGTTTTACAGTATAATAGTATAAGTTAAGGAAATGGCGTTAATATAAGTTAACGAAATGGCGTTAAGGCTAGAGCATTGTTATTATTTGAATAAAATCAAACAACTGATTTTAATCTGTTGTATACGGTCTTTCGGTGTGATAGAGCGTGCGTTTTTTCAATTGAACCTATATAAAGAAGCTATTTAATTTATTTAGTAATTTTGTTAATAACCTAGCAAGTCAAAATGATCATGCAAGATGTGGAAATAAGTATATATGAAACTTAAAAATATTTTTTTGATTTTCATTTAAAAAATAACAATACTTCCTGATTTGATAAAATATTCGAGAAGTATTACGACCACACGTATGGAAGATTTTCTCGGTATGCGTCAACCAACGAAGATTCGCTTTTCTTTTCGAGTATTTTAAATTACTTTTTATTTTAAGAAGTTCTGGTTTCGTCTAAAGCTGAAAATAGGTTAATACAAACGTTTGGACAATATGGGAGAATGATTATGTACTCAGACGATATAATGGCCAAAAAATGTGCGATGAGAGCTTTATATTGTATATACTTTTCAAGATAATATTTAAATTGTCGGCTTGACGACCCCCGTGGCTTAGTTGGTAAGATGCCTAGACGTCTTCTAACCCGGAAGTTGTGGGTTTGATCTTTGTTGGTACCGTTTTCAAATCTTTTTAGTCGGTTGGAACACATTGCCACATGGTAATAAATTCTCCAAGTTGCACTGTATATAACCAGAGCGTAATTTAATAATAATACAAAATAATTGATAAATATTCGTTTAAAATAGACCACGGCCGCCGACGAGGGATAATGTACGAGTATATAACAAAAAATCATGCCTTGTGGCAATTTTTAGTAACCGTTGCTCAACACTTCAAGATATTAATTAGCAACTGGTTTTTTAAACGCCTGTTATATATTGTGATTAATTCCTTGACAGCTCATTTGGACACGGCCAAATATGCCAAAATATTTGAAGAATCTTCAGAATAAGTGTTTTTACATTTATACTATATTATTATCTGTTTATTTTTAAATGTATTAAATCTTTTGAACACGGAAAGTGAGAAAATGATGACCGTATGAAACTGCTGACATTTGAAATATAAAAAAAACGAATAACGAGTATAATACACTGCGATACAGGACCAAACGTGTATATGTGTTGAGCCACTCGTTATAATGATTAATTACGCTATTTCGTCAAAAATTCTTCAAATTTAATGAATGAAAAAGCTATAAGAAATAAATTGATCATTTACAGGAAGGAGTAAGCAATAAAGGCACGTGTCTTGAAATGGTCAAACGGAGCAGAATTTCCTTTTTATTTTCTTTAATTTAAAATACAATACGGAATAAAACCAAAAAAATCCAATATACTCGTATATTGGAAGCTTTTTTGTTTTATTTCGTATTGTGTTTTAAATTAGTTATTAATGGAGAATGCAGACTGAATGATAACAGAATAAGCACACAAATTTTGGAAGTGCGTAACACAGTCGTGCCGAATGGCCCGTAAATGATGTTGGCATGTACAGGAGATATGTTGATCGCCAGATGCCAAATGTCCGTGCTCTGAAAGAAAGTTTATTTCACGAAGATATGAAGGAAATTCAGGATTGTAAATCAAGCAAAATAAGTTCGACAAAACGTGAAGGATTAATTATCTTTTTTAAAGCCATTGGAGTCTATTTCGGGACAACGTATGTTTAGAATACGAACACATGATACATTAAAAATATGTTGGTGTTCATTAAGTGTACAAACAAAACGATCAACTGATTTTGACTTAACACTGTACTGAATATTTAATTAAAAAGTAAAAAAAGGCAAACCACCAGTCTAGATTTAAAAGTTGTTTTCTTTTTATTTTGTCAGGAAGTCTGTCAGTTTACAAACATACTTAATGCCTGCATCGGTTTATTATAATGCATGTGGAAGGTCGGTGGAAGGCGTGTCGGTGGAGGTCGGTGGAATGCGATGGTACCAAGAAAATTATGGTTGGATTAAGTGAATGATATTTTTAAAGGAGAGGTAGAAAGCCAGAGAAATCGTAGAAGTTGTATGAGGTGTATGGATTTGGAGAAGGCTAAGGATGTGTAAAGAGACATGAAAGTCTGGTGCTTTGTTATCTCTGCCTACTCCGATAGGAAAATCACGCGATGATATGTATGAATGTAATGCATTACACTTTCGTTGTGTACAGTATAACCTGGCGGGTTTATTTCAATGTTGTAAAATCTTCAACCGATTAGAAATATGTTCAAGAAGCCTTAAGAGAACACCAGAATGAAACCCTTTTAAAAAAATAATACAAAAGATTTTTTGTTTGTAACTCATGGATTGGAAGACAGACGTGTTATTAACTAGGCCGCTGAAGTTTATTGTGTGAAAAGAAAGGTTTGATAGGGCATATTTCAAGTTCCAATATTTATATAAGTATCAAGGCATTCCGAGACGATCGGACGGACTTTATACCTATATATTGCAGCTTTCGATTTCCATTGTATTATAATATTTTTGACTTTCGATTTTACCCACATTAAACGTTCCATATTTTCTTCCACCCACTGCGCTTTTGGCGTCCGCCGTAAGAAGGGGGTTTTGTGGGTTTAATTTTGCTGTTCTTGGTTTTAAATTTCGGATTTTAAGGTTGATGAAAACGGGGTTTCTGGAATCAGGTGGCTATTTATATTATCCAGAATCTCACGGCAATGATAGTAACTGAAGACGTAGTAAAATAATTGTGATGAAATAAAAATTTATGATCAAGGAAGCATTATTTTGTAAATGGCCTAACGCACTATTCGAAGAATTTTTTTACGACACCTCTCGCGTAAGACTTGAGAAAAAAATTATAATCTTTATGGTGGCTCGATTTTTTGAAGTTTTATTAAAATACATAATTTTCTATGTAAATCTCTCTCTTTCTACATGTCATCCTCATGACTGAGGGTCGTGATATTCATGATTAGGCCTGCGCATTATTTTAACAACCATTAATCTCTCCAACCAGATGTGAATCCACCTGAAGAAGACCTGAATATCCTCTTGTCGAAATACTTTATTGTCAAAGTTTCTGTTCTATATATTGTAGAAATATAGAGAAGATCGATGCTTTGATTACTCTCATTCAAAGTAAACATTATAGATAAAATCATTTTGATTTCCTTAACATCTTGACCTTTACCAGATCAGATGGAAGGAGCATAGGCAGACCGCGACTTCGATGGTCGGATGGAGTGTAGGTAAACTCTGTGGGTAGAGCTGGGAGTCGATGACAGACTCCTTGAGGGGCCCAGAGCCCATCCCGGGCTGTAGGCATGATGATGACTATAACCTACTAGGGTCCAAATTCATAGTTCGATCTTAACATTAAATCTTAAATATTTTTTAATGAAGAATGGTTTTGTATTTAACCCTTATCTTGACAAAGTTCGATTTATCAAAATATTAACGTTTTTCTTTGGTGATTCCTTGTTAAATGGTAAGTTATGAAAGAAAATTGAGGAAAAAAATCACAACTTTTCCTTATAGTTTTTTTATATGAGACACCCACGTTACATTGCCAAAATATCAATTTTTATAAAACACAAAAAAGGCTATAAAATGAATCTATAATCTAAAACATGAGCAACATTTACATAGCTGAATTATCAACAATTAAAATGGTTTGAATAAAGTTTTCTCTACATGTAGTGATTAATAAGATATTTAGTTTATTTACCCCAATTTTCAAAACGCACCCACGCTGTCCAGACATGTTGACCTGATGTCGTTTGAAAGGTTGTAGCGTTGTCAATATTTATCACCAGATGATACCACTGCACACAATAGTGCATGTATAGTATTTGAATGTGTTGCCACATTTGAAATTACGTTAAAGTTTCTGGATTTTTTTAAATCCCTAAATTAGTGTAACACCTGTGTTACAATGCCATCATAAGGGTTAAGGTAAAATTTCATACGAATTTGTTGTAGTTTCGTTAAACAGGGGAGTCGTGTGGTTTCATTAATTCACTTTAAAGTTTGAAACGTGTGAGGTCCGACATTGAATACAAATCATGAAATTTTAAGGAGAGAAATTAGTATTTAGGCTGGACTATCAGTTCGTGCCTAGGTAATAATAATAATAATAAAATGACAATTTATAAAGCGCCGTTCAGATAGCAGACTCCTTAAGGGCGCTCTTATTCGAGATTCCACCAGTGATCACTATTATTGACAGATTAATAATAAATATCAGACAATTAATAAGGAAGTCGAACTACAAAGAAACCTTTGTGTATCTTCCGATATGTGATAGTAACACATTCTGCTTTAGGTGTAGTTTCATAAATCATCATGAATTTTGATAAGACCTCACAAAAAGGTTGTCTTCAAGTGATTTTACGCCACCCATATCTTTAACACTAAGAGCATCCCACCTCAGGACCAGCAACGGCAAAAGCTCTACCATAATACCCAGATCTATAAGATTGATTTGAAACAATCAATTTATACGATGAAGATGAAATTGACCTCAAAGTTTTACTTCTCTCATAAACAGGTATTTCAAACACCGTGTGCCTGTTGAATTTTTTTTGTCGTAACAGAATGCACCACAGTCAATAAACAGAGTCGTAAAATGATATTTGGCTAGTTCCAAGAGTAGCCAGTTGAGGAGGAGGGAGCTACAAATGTGGTCTGATGTTTTTTTGTGTCTACCAGTTTTGTCTAATAGGGCGATGACATTTGGACGATTTTCTACAAATAGACGCCAACTCAGTGTACTCACTATTTCCTGCTGACAATTCCATGCAATTCTTTGTTGTTTATACCGCGTCTCTATTCATCACTTGCACATTTCTTCGCGTTTTTTTTTGTCCACTCAGTCTAGCAACAGTTGCAGGCGGCAATCTTTTAATTAACTCAACCGCATGTTCATTAATAGGAAGTCTCGTGTGTGGTGCCGAAAATCATGAACATTTGCACTGCCTTAATTTAGTTCTTTTCAATCGAGATATGTAACTGGCAAAATGATAAAATATTAGCAATATTTAATTAAATGCTCCTTTTCCTCTTGAAATGCGGTCAACCTTTAATTTGTTGACAACCTTTAATTTAAGATCAAATTCAAAGGCAAAATGCTCATGATTTCGATATTTCCAGTACTTCAGCAATCTACTATGTCGTAGAACGCTGATAATACTCGATCAAAGCCTAAATTTGGTCATCATCAGTGGTAATCGGTCTTTTAAAGAGGATACCATCTTCGCGAACCGTACCACTATAACGATTTTGAAACCATATTTTAAACACACAATCGATTACTGTATCGTTGTCGTACACTATACATGCCTTCAAATAACGCAAAAAAGTATAAACAATTTGGAAAAATGACTATTGCTTTTCATAAAAATATACATTGAGTACGTTTGGCATGAGTGAGCTAAGAAAGAAAATTTTGTCCTAACGACATCTGTCCGAGAAACACGAAACCACTACCGAGACAATATTTAATTGTGTTAAACTAAATAAGTTCGCAAATAAAACATTTTGTATTTTTGCGGCTCGTTATTGTTATTTTTTTAATAGGCAATCCATTCAAACTAGGATGATTTGTGCCACCAAATTCATATCATTGTGCAATTATATGAGTCAATATAATAAAACTACTTTTTTTAAATGACAATTCTAGAGATTTTCAAGTTTAGCTGATTAAGCTTCAAAAATGTAACAATCGATCTGTAAGTGGAAAAGTTCCACGAAGAAAGAAGAAACGCAATATTCATTGGACGCGGCAAAGATGCTGCTTTTAGTAAATCAAATTTGTCTCGCAAAGGACAACCGAAAAAAAAATATCTATAGCTTCATCATACATACCATACTCGCAGCTGGGATTCTTCACAATACCCATTCTGTAAAGATGACTAGTCAACACGCGGTGGCCCGCCCACAAACGACACATTACAGACACTTCCATCTTGTTAATTATTATTATTTTAAACCGTGGTTTCAAAGGGATAGTTTGTTGGATTGATTTATATCTACAGCCCTTACATATACCAGCCCTATCTCAATCCAACGTCCATCGGTGCCAAGTATAGTATCATGTTTAATTATATTCGAAATATGAGCCACTGGTTGTGAAAAATCAGACAGGGGACAACCGGCAGAACATCCTTCCATTACCAAGGAATCAACACACTCATTACCAGTGATACCAATATATGAAGGAATCCAAGCTGTAGAAACATCTATGTTTTTTGACATCAATTGGAATAAATTGGCTTTGATTGAGCAAATAATTTATTTGTCTGAGTTACTCAAACAATTACCTGAAATAGAATTAAGAGCACTTAAGGAATCGGAGAATATAACAACTTTTGTAAAATTTAAGCACTCGCTTATTCTTAGGGACTCTTTTTTTACCACACATTCAGTCGTAAAAACTGAAGAGTCAGGAGAAAGTTTAAAAAGTGTTTTTGAGTCAGTTTCCGGGATATATTGTATACCGCAGCCCCACAAGACTCTAATATTTAAATTCTCAATGCAGCCTTTCAGCCCAAATATTTTCCAATGCCTACGTTACACAAACCATAACTATTTTGCATAGTTTTAAACTCCAAGAAAGTGTTGTCTCCTGACCACACTCTTGAACATATCTGCGTCGCCAGTACGGATATGGAGATAAGAGTACCATACGTATGAAGAAATTTACAATTTTTAATACGCAACCAAAAATAAAGTAATAAGTGTACACGGCGTACGGAAAAGATAGACACTAGATAAACGTTAAGTGGGGCAAAATTAAAAATAGTTCAAGCTATTGTCCGTAAAAAGAATAAAATAAAAAAAACCAGCGTCAGTCAGCGTCACAACCGTTATTTTAATCTTTTTTCTGCACGCATATAATTTTTTCACACTTTCAGACGTTTTTCGAGGCTATTCCGAGGAAAACGCATATCTGATACGGAAAAATCAACCTTACAGGCGTACGGTGTTGAATGATGCACCCACGTCTAGACATATATTGATATATAAATCAAATAAATCATGTGTTTGTAACAATTTTCTGTTTCCACATTTCTGGATGGATCTGTGGCCTAGTTGGTAGAACTAGATCATTTCAAGATCGATTCCCGATCAAACATAAAAAATGAGTCTCAGTCTTTATTACATAAGGCCTTTTAACACTTTTTTTGCGAGTTAGAAAAAATTGCCATAAGGCAATACAACCGTCAGGGTCTACAGTATACAGCGGAAATATTATACAATGCAATGCAATACATCGATACCGGACAGAAAGTGACGTAGCCAAATTTTATAAAAAAATTACTTCTGGGCAGTGCTGAAAGTAAGTGTTGTTCGTAGAGTAATTAAAAATGTAACGACCTCCGTAGTAAAATTGGTAAGTCGCTTGTTTGATCGCGTTGGTAATCAACGGTTCTAGTTTGGTTTTAACTTTGGAGCTTTTTAACATTGCTCTGGTTGTTCGGAATAGATTTTCATGGGCCATAAACCAGGTATATAACGAAAGTACTCGTATAGTAAAATATTATACAACTGTTGTTAAGACCTCTTCATCAATCCAGAACATACTGACGAAGCCGAAGATATTAAGAAAAAAACATTCAAAGGCGATTGAATAGTTTTTTTATAGGCAATCCACCCAAACTAGGAATTATTTGTGCCACGTAAAAAGGTTTAAGTTGTAAATAAAATCAATGTGTTACCTTCCCGAGGTGAGTTGATGCATAGTTGTTGTAAATCAATTGAACAATATTTTTTATTTATTTTTAGTGTGACAGCAATCTTTTTGAAGGCTAGCAATAATTGCCGGGTAGCCCTGATATTTCACAAATATATCATGGGAAGTGATAACCGTGCCAAATAAGCGTACTAATTGGCATGCAGGGGAAAGTGAATCTTATGGACGTGCGCAGAACAATAAATGGTCGCATCAATCACGATTGACGAGATCTGTTGACCTGGGTTATATATTATCTTCCTCAATTATTGTATCCAAACAGACTAACTACAATATCTTTATAACGGGATAAACGCGCGTTACAATTTAATCAACAGTTTTCAAATACCGTACATGATAATTATTCTAAGTTAAAAGTTGTACGGAACATATATTTGGAATATTAATGATATCTTAGATTTGATATGGAAGATAACTAGTGTTTCTTTTATGGTTAATTTTAGAAAGTCTTTAATGTTGACATTCCCTATTTAGTGTCAACATTAACTGAATGATGTCATTAAAATACGAAAAAATATTATTTCTCACTTATACTAGTTAATGTTCACATTAATGGGTAGAGCGTAGTATACATGTCCGAAAATCGTAAAAATAAGCCGCCAGGCCGCATCTCAAATTCATTACCTTTGTAATATATTTATTTTTATCAGCATGATGAAGCGAAATAGATTTAGAAATAAGTTGATAAAAAAAGTCTCAAAATACGTAGCTATGTTATTCTCAATATTATAACACGTTTTTTAAAATTAAAATTCATGAACCCCGGTTGCCCCTGTATAGTTCGTAATATGTACAATGCGAGATTTACTCGCACGTATCCGTGGTATTTTGTCAATTTTAACGTTATAATTGACATTATATAGGTTTTACTAAACTGGGTTCCCTTTTTTTTAATTGTTGGGTACCATCAAGAATCGAATCAGAAGCCCCCGTGTGGAATTCAAGCATCTTACTAATTATGCCATATTTATCTATTTAAAATATTTATCTTATAAGTCACAGCGTTATTCAGTCCGTTTCACAATACTCGATGGAGTAAGGTGTCCTTTAATCGGACCAATACTGCGAGTACAAACCATCAGCAGTGTGGTATTATGAATAAGTGAAATAGATTAGTCATATTATGAACTTCCCCGCATCTGTATATATGGTATTTAGAAAAACTAAAACGAACCGCAAAAACTCACCAAGGAAAGACAAACTACAAAGAAATCTTCGGATATATGACTGTAACGAATTCAGCTTTAGGTGGAGTGTAATGTATGTGTGTATACATAATAAAATATTTGAAAATATTACCCCTAGGTTAGTCAAAAAGTTTTGAAAGCGGAAATGAAAATACATTTTTTTTGGGGGGAAATCACTTTTATTGCTCAGTATAGTCTCCCATAAGATCAATACACTTGGTCCAACGATCTTCCAACTTTGTTGTCCCATCACGGAAGTGACTTTCTGGAAGGCCTGCAAAATACTCCTCTACGACGGCTATAACCTCTTCGTTTGATGAAAAATGCTTTCCAAGAAGGAATTTTTTCAGGTGTGAGAACAGCCAGAAGTCAGAGGGAGCTAAATCTGGCGAATAGGGTGGATGCTGCAACAATTCGTACCCCAATTCACTGATTTTTGCGATGGTTTTTTGAGCTGTGTGAGCAGGTGCATTGTCTTGATGTAAAATGATTTTTTTCTTCTGCAAACCGGGTCTTTTTTCACAATTTTTTTTATCCAACTGGTCCAAAAGGTCACAATAATAATCAGAGTTGATTGTCTTACCCGTTTGGAGATAATCTATCAATAAAATTAATTTTGCATCCCAAAAAACTGACGCTAACACCTTCTTGGCCGATTTCTGGACACGAACTCGCTTCGGAGCCAAAGTGCCTGGTTCACACCACTCCTTAGCCTCTTGTTTTGATTCAGGATCATGGTGGTAGACCCAAGTCTCATCCATAGTGATGAATCGACGCAGAAAATCCTTTTTATCCTTTCGAAATTGCTCCAAATGTTGCTCAGAAAGTCGCATTCGAACGTGTTTTTTTTGCATTGTTAGCAAATGCGGCACCCATTGTGCACACAGTTTTTTGAAACCCAAAACTTCAGCCAAAATATGCCATGTTGTTCCATGTGAGATGCCTATGGTGTCAACTATCACATCCACAGTCGATCGATGATCTTCCAAAACCATATCCTGTATTTTCGCTATGATTTCTGGTGTTGATGCACTTTTTGGACGTCCTGAGCGTGGATCGTCTTCAACGCTTGTACGGCCACGCTTAAACTCCAAAACCCATCGGTGAACGGTTGGAAATGAAGGAGAAGACTCCTTTAATACTTTCACCATCTTTGCATGGATCTCAGTAGCCGATAAACCTTCCAAAACAAAGAATTTAATCACTGTACGATATTCGGATTTTTCCATTGTTAAAAAATACACTGACACGTCAACTTCAAATGGCTTGTAAACAAAGAATGAATTGACAGATTGAAATGAAATTTTGAGTACGTTCTTATGAAAGATGAAATATTAAAATGGCGTAGAAATTTTGGTTTTTCTACTGCTCCATAGATGTCGCTTTCAAAACTTATTGACTAACCTATTACATACAACAAAAAATATATTTAATTGAAATATTACTCAAGAAAACAACTATTAACAAAAAAATGAATTCATTAAATATTATGCCAAAATAATATACCTAACTGTTACAATAAGAAAATAAGCACGTTAAAACGATGAATAATACATTTTTATCGACTTGAATTCACATACTATCTCTATTGCATAATATCCTTAACTGTCCGCCAGATAGAATCTCCAACTTGCAGTTAGAGCGTTTTTGCTTCCAATGGCAGATTAATTGTATTTCTGATATGAGTTTATTTACTTTTGACATGTACGAGCATTAATTAAAGACGATACATTATTAGTGTTATTGAAGTTCAGTTCACCTTTACCGAGTCTATACCAGTTCTCGTTTCCAAAGGACGAAAAGACGGCCTGTGGACGTGCCGAGTTGAAGGTCTGGTCTACGACAAAATATGAACGTAATTGGACTGCATTGGATATTATTTATGACACGTATCATACTGAACAATTCTGAGTAGAGGAGTATAACGGAGTGTATTGCGCCTAATCAGAATTACGTGTCATACTCGTATAACGCGACACAAGAGAAGTGGTTGACGAGCGTTCCACAAATCGTCCAGTCAAGTATTTCCTGAGAGTAATTTTAATCCGATTTTTCTTTTCGACAACTTCCAGAATCGTCAACTTATCGAATACCATCTGCCGTTTTTGATCGTCTTCGAATGCAAAATTGATGACGACCTCCGTGATTTAGTTTGTCTGCTTTCCAGCTCGGAGGTTGCGGGCTCGATTCCCTTTGGAACCCATTGGTACCCAGTCTAATTTTCACTTAATGTTTCTTTAATATTTTTGTAGTTGGTTAGAAGAGATAATAAATTGCCACATGATAATAAATTCAATTTACTTATCATACGCTGTAGTTAATTTTTAGTATCCTCTAACACTACCTTATCGTCAACATATATCAGTCAATATTCCCGATTGACATTTTTAATAACACATTTATTTTGTTAACGCTACGTCTTTTTATTCTTAATTAATTGTAATGATCTCTATTGTATAACATCCTTAATTGTCCCGCCACCCCTTCATATCTCGCCGAAAATTTTCAGAGTCCTTCAGATCATGGATTTGCGCTACGCTCTAACATATATTTCATTGGCCTTCCCAGTTCACCGCTCTTCTTTTTTTACGTCGTCCTTTACTGTCCATTTAGTGAGACTCTGAAACCAGTTACAAACCAACGTTAGACTCGCTCCGTCTTTGGCATGCTTTAAGAAGCGACTGAAAAAAAACGCTTAATTTCTGGTCAGTAATATAACGTGTTTCATTCCTAATTTTTCTTTCCTCTCTACCATCCTTTCTTGATTGAACCGATTCCAGAGTCTCACTGCACGGACAGTAAAGTAGGAGCGGTGAACTGGAAAGGCCAGCACATGTTCTTCGATCAAGTTCTTCAACGTATACCATGCACTTCTAACTTGTATATTTATTTAGTTATTCTTTTGTTTTTTATTATCTCCATATGACCAAACCACTTAAACGTCTCTTTCTTCATTTTTCATGACCCCCACTGCACTATGCACTAATTTCTAATGTGTGCATTTCTTCTTTTTTCGTGCATTACCATTGCAAAAATGTTATTTAGTAAACGTTATTATTTCTTGATTGTTTTGAAAATTGAGATTTGAACACTGAAGTATTTTCGATTATTTTTTTTTATGTACGGAGAAGACCAACGGATAAACTCAATATTGAGATATTTACTGTGAGTCATGTGCATGATTTTAGAATCACAGGATGCCACATCCTTTGATCGGTAATATATTTATTTTACTAACGAGCTGTGAAAACAGATTTCCAATGAAAAATATCAAAAGCGACCTGATATCAAACGGTTTCCGCACACGGTGAAGATATTGTTAAATGCAGTTTCAGAGATTATTTCAAAATATAAAAATAAACATGAAAAGAGCGAGGTATAGGTAGGACGAGGAATGAATTGAAGAAACTTCAACTTAGAGATAGGTGGGAAATATGAGAAACCGAAGATAATGTTTGGCCACAGTGAGATGATGAAAGCAGTTGGGATTCATACATACATACCATCACAGCATTTCATTGTCGAAGAAGGGAGAGAGGACAGAGCGCCAGCCTTTCCTATTTCAACACACATCCATAGACTCTTCTACGTCCATACGCCTTGTTATACATATTCTACGATTTCTCTGACTTTCTACGTTTCCTTCTTTTAGAATATTATTCACTTGATCCAACCGTAATTTCCTTGGTCTTCCTCTTACATGCCTTCCACTTAGATTTGCATTATACATATGTTTTGTTAGCCTTTCTTCATTCATTCGCTCCACACGCTCATACCATCTAGCGACGCACGCACAAACCATTCAAGACGTATAAATATTATTTTGTTTCTATGTTGTTGACAATCACGATTCGTATCCCAACTGAAAATGCTAGTCTTATTGATTGCTAGTAATTAAATTATTTGTTTAAAATTAGATAGAAAAGAAAATCACGAATTAAAAATATGATTGATAGTACTCGCAAAATGCGACTAAGTTTTTCGAGGGTTCACTTACCAAGCAAAATAGATGCGTGAAATGAATGAAGACTGAGGAAGAAATAGATCGAAGAAAGAATGGGAAGAGATAACTGTATAAATTTTAATTGACGGAAAGGTATCATAAGAAGTAACAGAAATATAAGAGCAAGTAAAACGAGATTTATGGATTTTTATGGATTTTTACAAGCCAAAACTATATCCGTGGATAAGAAGTTGTTGAGATCTGTCCTCTATGCTTAGCACAAAAAGTATCTTGGTGGTATTAATGCAAAAAAATACAGACCTCGAATTATTTCATCGAAACATGTGTGATATAAAGATATTTTGCTCAGTTGACTACAAATAAAAAAATCCAAAATTAATCAAAAGGTTGACGGCGCCAACTCTTTTCTTTAGTATACCAGAACAAACGACCTATGACGACCTCCGTGGCTTAGTTGGTAAGACGCTTGTCTCCTAGCTCGGAGGTTGCGGATTCGATTCCCGCAGGAACCCAAGTTTTTTTTTAAAACGGATTCCAGTCTGGTTTTCACTTAAGGCCTTTTTTACATCTTTCTGGTTGGCTGAACGATATTGCCACATGGCAATAAGCCGGCCAGGTTATACTTTATACAACGAAAGCGTAATACTATACAACAAAAGACATACAATTTATCTAGACATACAACATAGGTAGTTTTCAGACAAGTTGATAAATATGAAAAATAAGTTTATATTTTTAAGTCAGACAAATTTGACATCAATTTTCAAATACTATTTTTCAGAAATCAGTTTTGAGTGTTCCTTTATAAAATTGCTTCGTAACCAATGACAATTATTTTTTTATAATGAGGTCAATAAAATACAGGATGGCCCATATTTTGCGTTACAATGCTCTTATTCAAGGCGTTTTTGTGCATCTTGTGGCTTCAATTCTTGCACCAAATGAATTTTACACAGATAGGTGCAAATCATTTCTAAGATTCGTTGCAGTGTTGTTCGAGACATTTCGCGTTGAGCTGAACGTCGTCTGGTTGAAATTGTTGATTATCAGCTACACCATTGTACCCTTTGAATATTGTCATAAGTAAGAAGTACGCGATCTTCCGGCTTGAGGAACGTTAACTACTGATCTCTGTTGTCGTAAGGTCCAGCGTCGCACCGCGATTATCCGTCTCGGTAAGGGTCAACCCGGGAGGATACCTTCACTCTTTGCCAAGGATGCCCTCTCGCGCGATTCTTAAAACCTGCCTAGAGGCCCAGTTGTTAACTCGGCAACATTGATGATCATCATAATCCATGTAAAGACAAACATTCAAATGTTTACCTTGAATCAGGGTGCGCTTCGGTTTAAGTGAAGTAAAACTAATGTCCTAACTGTCCATCTTGTGGAACAATCACCATTAGTTAAATTTTCTATAATAAAACTTAACGATACCTTATATGATTTTTTTATCAAACTTAAAAATTATGTTTAAAACTCGGGCACGACTGATGGGTCACCCAATATATTATAAAACGAACGTAAGGCGTAGTTTATATCAAATACAATATGGTTCATATAATTAATCTGCCTTGAAAAGATTATGTTGCTTGTAGTTAATTTTTTTAGCTCCATTATGATCATGCAAAAAACTTGTCAACCATTTCTCACAATGATGTAATAATACGTCGGCTGATGGAACAAAAAAATACTAGACAAGCCCGCCAGGGATATGGGAAAACGTTGAAGCGTTTAGCTGTCAAATTTAACTCGAAAAAAGATCATTAAGTTGAAAAATATAACGATAAAAATATACAAAATCGTGTTAATGCCACATTAAGAATTGTAAAGATAGAGTTATATTCAAAGATATGTAAGTTTTATAGTAACGAATTGCAAATATAATTTTTTTCCCCTCTTCCACAGTTTATTGATTTTTTTATCGTGCTTGAAGTTATTTCGATTTTTTTTACACTTTTTTGGAAACAATTCATTCACTTAAGGACCACAACTGTTGAGAAATCAAACTATAAAATGATACATAATTTAATAAAATGAACCAGTCTCGCAACTTTCTCATCACAGGTTATGAGTCTTCTTTCCGCATTTCGTAAGTCCTAAATTTACCCCTGCCGTATCAGTTAAATGATCTCATATTTTTATCCATGCATTATGTATACAAACAACTCTAAGTTTCCCCCTTTGACGGTGGATAAAACGTCTTTATCTTTATATACTCGGGATGGATGTGGCAGATTTCAAGGTGGATATGGCCCTAAATAAGACATGCCGGCTGATTACAAACAACTCAAAGTTTCCCCTTTTGACGGTGGATAAAACTTCTTTATCTTTAAAGGCTCGGGATGGATGTGGCAGATTTAAAGAGGGATATGGCCCTAAATAAGACATGCCGGCTGATTACGGATTGTCTTAAACCAGCAACACTAAATATGGTGCACGTTGTCATCGGAATCGCTACCACAAAAATTATGAGATATTGGAAGCAGCGCTCTGAAATCAAACCAATTTAATGGCCCCAGATATCCTTTGAATGCCCCCCCAGCCCCTAAATTGAAATCTAGGCACGGTTTTATTAGGGTCACCAAGCCTCTAGAACAACCACTTAATATAACCTAGGATGAACGAGTGTAGAGAAACATCGGGTTCCAGCGAATAGATTTTGCCTTTGGAGGTATTGCCACTTGGCTCTATACACCCTGGAGAACCTGAAAATTTCTTAACACGCTCCGAAGAGGAATTGAGAAAATCAAGGACTTGTCAAAATGAGAAATGTTACGTGATTGATCGAATCTCTGCATATGCGATGAGGAGCAATCCATCCTCGACTTTTTTCAAGTTCTAGTCTGATTTTCACTTAACGTGTTTTATATCATTCTGATTGGTTGGAACAGATTACCGCGTGGCAACGCTTGCCAGGTTATATGGTATACAACGAAAATGTACAATACAAAAATTAAATACTTGATATCGTTCCACTCATTTTATTAAGACCACTGACGCGTTTCACAATGCTGTGCGAGTTTACAGAATCTTACTAATAAATAAAAAATATAAACGTTTTCATTATATTTCCATTTAAAAGTATTAGACGTAAAAAATATTCACAAATATTTGTATAACACTTCTGTTGTGTGCATGACAACTTTGCAGCCTTATTGCCTTATAGTAATTTATTTTAATTAATAAAAAATGTTATAATACCAGTATGTTCAAAATAAAATTGAATAAGATAATTTTTAGTCACCATTGGCGATCAAACCCGAAACTCCCATGTAGAAAAAAATTCTGCCACTCAAGTCAAACGCAACGTTGACTTCAGTGATCTAGTTGGTAAGTTACCTGTCTTACAGCCCGCGGATTGCGGGTTCGATTCCCGTTAGTTTTTTTTTAAAGGTATCTATCTAGTCTGGTTTTTTTGATGCTATATGACAATAAACTGTACTGTGTACAACGAAAGAAAAGAAGTGTAATAAAATACATTACAATAATACAACGCAGTGTTAACAGGGAGATTACTACGTTTTTCCTAAGTTAAATTAGTTTGATTTATCGTTTTGCTATTGGTATGATAACCTAACAAGTAACAGACAATGGTGGTAAGATAGACGCACTTTGGTGGATCAAAGTGACATGATCCTCGGGTCTGGTCTGGCAGCTCGTTACGGTTCTCTGCATCTGAAGCTGACACTTGTTCATCATGAGCCTATTCATCACCATTTCATATCATAGGTTCATCTCCAGCAGCCATGAAATTACGAATGTGTTTGCACAATAAAAATTAAAAATAGAAGTTTGATGACTAGTCTGCTTCTATGGGAAACGTTGTATCGATTTAATGACTCACGTGAGCGGCTGTAACATAGCTCGGATTAGTCGCATTGTTTATGTGTGAATTTAGCGGCTATAAGTCGGTTGTCTCAGAACAGGCCATACGCCCACTAAGACGGCTGATATAGACCATCTATCTTGTGTAGATCTGAGAATGAATGCTGCAAAATCATGGTGATACGATATAAGGGTGACCAATGAAAGATTAGAGCAATTTAAGGAATGCTGCTATTTGGGTAATATTTTCTCAGATGGTGGAAGAGTTGAGGGATATCTAATTGCGTTTAGCAATGGGAAACAAAGTCAATGAGGCACTAAATCAAATATATTCGAACCAAGTCGTATCAAAATCTTGTAAGATGATAGTCTACAATAGTATTTATGCACAAATTTTGATGTATGGGAGTGAAACGTGGATGTGGAAGAAGACTGAAAGGCATGCAGAACGAATGAATGAAAGAAGATTGACCGCACAAATATGTGTGGAATGCGTGGTAGAGGAAGACCAAGGAAAGTATGGTTGGATTAAGTGAATGATATAAATTGTGTTTTGAGGATTTCATTGCTAAGTTAATTTAATTTAATTTGTGATCTTTAATTTTTTTCTATTATATTTACCTATATTTTTAAGACTTTTCAATTGTCTCTATCCACCGCATTTGGAGTAAATTATGTAAACCTCTTTGGGATTTATGTAACTCTTCTTTGAAGTGTCCAACAATCTAATCTGTCTTCAGAAGATACGAAAAAAAATCTATTTTCTTTCTGAGCATCGATTGCCCCTCAAATCTGGTGTCACCAAAATCCTTTGTACACCAAGGTTTCACACCTCATTCTGTGCACCATCTTTTAAGGTTCACTCGGCTCGACTTGGTAACGATTGCCCTGGCTCAATCAATGTGCTTCATTCTTTAAAGAATTAAAAACTAAACAAGTATCACATACCTCAAGGGTAGTTAAAGAGAACAGATTTCCAAATGTTTACATTCAAGGACACAACTTTAGCCTCCTCCACATTCACACATCTCGTGATGCATAATCTTCTATTATTCAAACTTCTCATTTTTCTTTCTTTTAAAATAGGATCCCTGGATCTAATCACGTTTTCTTCGCTCTATTTCTTCCACGTGCACTTCCGATTTGCATACTCGCTTACTAATTATTTCGTTATTTATTCTCTCCACATGTCCAAACTACCTTAAAGTTCTTTTCTTTATCTTACTTTAAAAAAAATCTTTGTCCGTTAATTAATTTCTGATCTTTTCATTCCAGCCTCTTTCATACATGGAGACTACAGAATTTTCTTAGTGCAAGCATTTACACAGTATTGATCTTACTTTTATCCTTTTTCTGCCAAGTCCAAGCTTCACTTCCATATGTCAAGATGGGTACCAACACACTATTATGTAATGCATAAACATAAATAAGCTAATAAATAATTATTAAAAATTTGAAGCAATGGCAAACAGATCGCGGTATTTCGGCTCAGGCGATGTCTGGTTTATGATCAGATCTATGTCGTGGTACAACACCGATCGTTTAATTTTGGCCAATTGACCAAACAATCATTCGCGAACCGATTCACCGCTATCATTGGCCGAGCCACTAATGATAATGATGATGACGAACAGGGAGACGTGATACTCCACACGTAGGACTCCAGATGGGATTACGGTGCTATTGAACCAGATTCCTCTAGTGGTAGTCTGTGTCGCTTGATCCCTAGACTTTGTATTCTAGTTCTATTTGCTTAAATGAAGTCAGCCTTACCAGACAGTTTCCTTCAGAGTATTTTGTTATGAAAAAAAATGCGTGACATCCGCAGTGCGTAGATTTACGTTGTACGAGTACATTGAGTATAAAATCGCACTGACAAGAAATCCGATTACTAGAGAAAATGTGGAGGTGAAACGATTATGTGTCCTCGTAAATATGCCGTTGATGCAGAAAATAATGCGTGACCGTGGGTCTTTATAACTTCCTGGGAACTATCAAAATACGAGCAACTTATCAGTTTCGTAAGCTTGACCTTTGCAAGAAGGTGCTAGCTATGCTCTAAAGACACGCCTTTAAAATTAAGTTGTTAAAACAAATGGAACAAAAACATAATTATGTTCCGGTATATCTGATGGGAATTGATATATTGTTAATTTTGTAACCGTATTTTAAATCTAAATTTAAAGATAAAGGCACGTTAACACGATTAGTGTGTTATTTCGACTTATGTTATTTATCCCAGTATCTTCTTCTGTCCTGTTTTCAAAATAACATATTTTTAGTATTTCTTTATTCTGCGTCGTGCAAAGCACAAACTTAAATATCTATTCAGTTGGGTGAGGTATATCTGAGTGTTTTACAGCGTGGTTTAGCGTATGGTGCCGGCGTTTCGAAAATATTGCAGTTTCATCTTCAGGATTTGTTTGTAATCCACTTTGCCATAAGTGATTGTGCGCCGGATACCGCTGATCCACAGCTGAGTCTTAAACACAACGTGATCGCATGGGTCCTTCCTGGTCGCAAACAGGACGTACCCACACGTTCACGTAGTGGTTGAAGCTCTGATGTAGGTCAGGGATATATGGCGAAGTTGACTACGAATACGCCGTGAAGATGAAAACTGCAATGTTTTCGAAACGTCGGCATCATGAACCCAACCGCGCGGTGAAACACTTCGAAAAACCTTATCTAACTGAAAAAATGTTGTTGTTTGAGCTTTTCACGATGATACAGCATATTTTTCTTCTTATCTGTTAAATTAATGTAACCTAATTTATGCTGAGTTCCAAAGTCAAAAGAAAAAAAACTAAATTATTCGTAAAAATGATGATACAACACCTAACAGTTACGCATCTGGTAATCATTTTCTAAGTACTAAATCTCAACAGAAACCAATCCCGGATCTTACAAAAACAACTTGTCATATCCAATATTTAAATCAACCGCCACATAGATTATTTTAACATGTTATTTAAGTCTAACCTAAGAAAAATTTACTTTTAACCTAATCATTACAAAAAATTGTAACAGATATATTTCATTTTATGCAGTTTCTTGCACCAAGAAATTACAAAGCATCCCAGAGAGAACGTGGTGATTTTTTATAGTGTATCGCCTTCAATTGTAAAAAATAAACATACATTATACTTACTGCAAATGTGAGTGGAAGAGAAGACCAAATAAAGTATGGTTGAATCAAGGGAATATTTTGAAAGAAAGAAATAGAAAAAAGTCAGAGAAATCGTAAGAATCGTATGTATGAGGAAGAGGCGAAGGATGTATGTCGAAAAAGAAATGTCTGGTACCCTAGTAATAATCTGTGTGTCACGCATATACTATATTGTTTATATTCATGTAGTAAGACACTATAAATAATAATTTGCTGTGCAAATGTAATGGACGGGCGTAACGAACCGGTCGTGAAAGAAGACCAATATTGAAAGGGAGCAACCGACAATAAGTGTAATATTGTTGATAACGGCAATTACACTCCATAAATTGCCTCGAGTCCTGGTTTAAAGGGAAGCATCGTCGTTGCTGGGCCTCGCAGTCAAGGATCCCTTCGCCACTCCAACGTCAATCTTGAGGTGCTCTTCCACGTCAATCATGTGATCTTCTGTAAGAAAACAGTCCAATCCTAGATGCGCACTCCCGCCCGTAAATGTCACAGACATGTGGATCCTGCTGATTCGCCTGGCAACGCAGACGCATGTTCGCGGCACGCTGACTGTTTTTCACACGTCTAGCCGTTGAGACGCCATCAGCCCGAGAACAGATGGTTCTCTATTTTCCATGATCCTGAGCCACCTGCTCCCAGTTCTCAGGAGCTTCGCACACAGTCAGCGACTCTCGCAGACTGTCCTTATAGCGCTTTTTCTGTCCACCATTTATCCGTACAAGACGCGTTTTGGGAACCAGTTGAACACTGTAATTCAACTCTTATGGAAAGACAAGAATCGTCATCACTATTATGTCACGCCCCTTATAGGGGTAGACAGAGATAAAATTATGATCAAATTTTGGAATGAAGAAAAGCGGTAACTGAAACAAAAGTGAATGAAAATATGTATTGATGTTGAGGAGCGAAGGAATTATGCCATGACCAGAAAGGTCTGCCCTCTGCCTACCCAAATAAGTGGCGTTTTACTTTATTAAAAATGGCGTATTACATAATTTTTATTTTATTTTTCATCAACGGTACGTACAATGCACCTTACAAAATTACATAAAAAAGCAATTTGTGCTTCATTTACAAAATAATCTTCAAGTTAAAAAAAAAACAATTCGACAATTTCAAATAAAAATACACAACAAAACCTAATACATAAAAGAAGGTGCTACTTATAATGAATAAATAATAAATAGTGGAATGGCAGATCTTTCCTATCTTTTCATACCTATACTACTTGCATATATTATTTTTAAGAAATTTTTCATCACTCATTCTTTTTACATGGCCGAACCATCCTCTACACTCTTTTATTTATGATAAGTACTACGGATGTGATCCGAGGCCTAGTGAGACATAATATTATATATCAGGTTGGTTGGAAGAGATTGCCGTCTGGCAACTAATTTGTCAGATCGTGTTACAATAAAGTGTTAAATAAATAAATACACCACAATACTTCAAACTACGAGGAGAGGTCAATCAACTCGCGGAATGAAGGGGTTAAGTGAGGGAGCGGTAGTGCGCATGCGCATGTTCCGATAATATCACTCATGATTAGTATTTCCCCTTCCCTTCCTTTTGTTTAGTCTAATTTTGACAGTATTGTTTAAGATATCGTCGAGAGAGTATCTCAAACGTTAAATTATGGCAACATTTTTTTGGGATGTGGAAGGCATACTACTGATAGATTACAAAGATAAGGGCATCACAATAACTGGAGAGTACTACTCTGGTCTGCTGATGCAGTTTAAAGAAGCTGCGAAAGAGAAAAGGGGAGAAAAATGGACAAAAAGGGTGCTGCTTTTGCATGACAATGCACCCGTGCACAAATTTGTTTCCAAATATGAAAAAAGAACTTACAAGGGAAGAAATTTACAAAACAATGAGGAAGTTAAAAGTGCAATTTCGGCTTACTCGTACTTTGAGGTCAAAAGCAAATCGTTTTTATGGGTATAAAAAAGTTTATTGAAAGATCTGAAAACTGTATTAGAGTTAATGGTGAATAAATTGAAAAGGAAAAATAAAAAAAATGTTTTTTCCCCTTCTCCCTTTCATTCCGCGAATTTATTGACATCCACTCGTATAATTACCAAATTAACAAAAATTAAGCACTTGTAAGGCAGTGATCCACTAAACGCTTCAAAGAAAGCTGAAAATATTCCTTGCAGCGCATTCATTATCCAAGTGTCCTGCATGACGCGACGGGAGTATAACGTGGTAATGAAATTACTCGCGTCAGGACATTAACAATTTCGGTCTCGACATCGACTGAATCGACTGAACATTATGCCAACTCCTGTCGGATTTAATGATGTTATATGTTTCAGTAGACGGAATATACAGTCGGAAGCACGTGTAATTATATTCCCATTTGTTGGAGAAAGTAAATATCAATGAAATATTGGGTAAATTCATCGCTAACAATTAACATACTCGTACATACTATCACACCGTTTCCCTGTCGAGAGCTAAACTTTCCTATCAACATAAACATCTTCTACAACGACACACCTTCTTGTAAACTCCTACGATTTATCACACTTAAAATTGTATTAACATGTTCCAATCATATTTTCTTTGGTCTTCTTAAATCCACATCTCCCACTCACACACGCACTGTATATTTGTTTTATTAGTCTTCATTCATTTTTCATGCCCAAATCATCTCTCTTCAAACCAAAAAAAAGTTACATCCATCTCTCTTTTCACTTCATTTGGTGTAATGTCAAACATCGTTACTCCATGTATTCTTCTCAGTGTTCGCATTTCTATACTATTTATTCGGCTCCTTTCAGACTTTTCCACGTTCATGTTCCACCCCTATACATCAATGTTGATTCTAAAATACTGTTGTGGACTATCATCTTTTTCATTCAAATATAAAAGAGAAGTTCGAGACGACCGAATAAGACGAGGAAGAATCAAATAACTAAAGAGTTAAGATTTTTAATAATAATATATATGTGTTTGTATACAATGGTGTATGGACTTGGACTGCCTCTGTACCATCCTGGACTACCTCTGTGGCCTAGTTGATATTAACAATTAGGCCACAGAGGCAGTCCAGGATGGTATGAAGTAGACTTCTGGTCTCTAAACCTATACTCTAAAAGACACGACAGAAAAACTAGAACTCGTGAAGCTGTTAACTGACATTAACCTAACTGTCCCATAACTAATGAACTTTAGTCAAAATAAAAACGAGCATATGAAAAAATTCATGAATATTTCCTATTTTCTACGAAATTCTTAAATTGAAATCACAGCATACGAGAATTAGTAATAACTAATCCAAAAAGTATCATTGCTAGATGTACAGATTATTTCGTTGAAGAGTATGGTCGGGAGACAATATTGTATTCAACTCAAGTAAACGAGCCTTCGACTTAAGGAACACTGGAGTTGCGGTTTGTCATTGCACGTAATGGTAACACTAACGGACGTGAAGAGACAACACCACTTGCACACTTACCCGATCTATGCCGAGTTCATTTAAGATTATTAACAGATGAAGTCTTTGTATAAAATTGGGACCCTTTTATTTAAGAGTACTATTGGGAATCGAACCCAAAACCTACGGGTGGAAGTCAAGCAGCTTACCAACTAAGCCACGGATTTGGTCTTATCTTAGGTCACGGAGGCAAGATGGCTGTAACGATAGGTGGATTAAAAAAGAGTTGGAGTGGCTACCACAGACAGGGATAAAAAATGTAGAAAAACCCCACGCAATATGATCGGATGACATCGGAAAAGTTGTTAAAAGCAACTGGAAGCAATATGCCAATAATAGGAAAGAATGAAGGAAGATAGCGAAGGCCTATGTTCAACAAGGTATGTCGAGGCTTGTGGTTGCTGAAAGCGTGGAAGGACGATGTACAAGAGGAAAAGCCTCAGTGCGTTGGACTGACCAGTGAAAGACACAATATGACAACCCTTAACAACTACTCTTCGAACTGCAGAGTGCAGGGATGGATGGAGAGTAGTCACCAAGGGCTATCATGGGAGTCACATTGCTCAGTCATTAACAGGATGAATATCCTACATTGGAATTAATCGGGCTGATAATACACGTATGATGAAGTCAATAAGAAAAATACATATTTAAAAATGTGGAAAAAATCGGATTAAAAATATATATTTATATAGTACAAAACTCATAGAAACACACATATTTAAAAATGTAAAACAATAAATATTCGGTTTGTAAAACCCATATTTAAATACACGAAAAAGAAAACGAATGACACAACGCAAGCAAACATATGTAGTGTAATTTGCATTGCGACAAAGTGCAATAAAATCTCGGAAGAACATTTTATCATTTTAAGTACAAAAAAATGATATATTGGGAGCACATGCAAAGCAGTCTTGCAGCACGGGTACAGACTTCAAACGTACGAGACCGCACTGAACAGATTTAAGATGAATAGAGGAATTATTTAACGTGTCAAAAGAAATGAAAACATAATTCCGCATAAGAAAATTAAGCTATAAGCATAAAAAAGTTACTCATCTTTTGATATTTCTCATGCACGACTCGTGTGTAAATATGAACAAGATTTTTTAAGATAAGTTTTATTTGCAGTAGAAATAAGAGCGTTGCGGAGTAATTTGTGATTAATCAAATTCGAAAAGATGGAAGATTGAAAAGTCATTATTATAGAAGAGTATGCGTGACGAGGTGTACTGACTGGCGCAAGCGAAAGATGTGTGCCAAGATCGAACGAAGTGGAGATATGTTCTCTGTGTCTAACCCAATAGAGACACGACGTGATAGTATTGATGATTTAACTGTCAATATTTAAGAAAATAACAAAAGTTTTTAAAATTAATTATAAAAAAAATGTTTATTTTAAAAGAGAAATTAGACTTTATACAGGATTGAATAAAGGTCAATTGATTTTGCTCTATTGAATTTTATCACCGTCTACCGGTTTCGGTTTTCAGACAAGTATCCTCAGAATGGAATGACTTCTCGACTGATGATGCTTAAGATTACGGCACATTCAATATTTAAGTAAGAATTATTCTAAGGTCGATTCCCGTTTCAGAAATATCGTTTTATTTTTAAAAATAAATTAAGACGAAGCATTGGTTAAACGTGATAAATTCAGATACAACCACTATTCTATAATATCCTTAAGTGTCCCGCCGCTCCCTCTTATCTCACCCCGAAAATATTCAGGGTCTTTCCGACCATGGACTTACGTTACGCTCAAACAAATATTGTTTATTGGCTTTCCTAGTTCACCGCTCTTTTTGTTTCACGTGGTCCTTTACTGTCCATGCAATGAGACTGGAACCAGTTACAATCGAATATTTAAAAAAGCGACTGAAATATTTTTTATTTTCAAGTTAGTAATATAAACTATTTCATTCCTGATTTTTCTTTCCTCTCCACCACCCCTTCCTTTTGTTTTGATTGATGATATCTCACTTTTATTTTTACTATGCATATTGTTCATGAATTTTGTCAAGGTGAATAATCGTTTGAATATTTTTTTTACTTGTATAGTAACTTCCTTGATTAATATTATCTAATTAGTTGGAAGAGATCGCCACCTGGGAATAAGCTCGCCACAATTTTTGCAATAAAGTGTTAAATAAAGCATTTGGCGCTGTATTTTCTCCATTATGAATAGTACTTCCTTAAAAAGAACGGGTATGTTTAAGAACTAATAAGTAAGGAAAAAAAAACATTTAAAATATGAGTATGTAAATATAAAAAAATCAGTTACGTGCGGACATTACTTAGTTTACCAAAATAAATAAATTATACGTTTATTGATACCGATGTAGTATATTAATATATTTCATATAATTACACACATATTTTAAGAAAGAAAAAAAATCAATAATAAAAGGGCAATTTGCAGAGTGCCATTCAAAGAGGAGACTCTCCTCAATGGTGCACTAACTCGGGATTCAAACCCACCATTAATGACAGATGTACGTATGTACAATTTTGTTAAAAATATAAACGCACACGTTCTTACATACACATAAAAAGCCCACATTCAATGCCCAAAGGAGAAAAGAAAAAAAAGTCCTAATTTAAAAAAAATGATTTTATAGAAATATGTTAGGTGGGCTAATAACGTTATGAAATATTTGTTAGAATTTTAAAAAAATGTTGAATATCAGCAATAATTCAGTGTTCGGTGGATTCATAACACCTAGAAGCAACACTAAATAATGAAATGTCGTCTCATCGCCAGTTTCCAAGTGGAAGATGTGCCGTTAAGATTTGAGAAATGAACCAAAAAGCTCATTTTCAGTTTCTTAGATAATTTTATCTCTCCATCTAAACAGGCAAAAGAGCAATAAAAATTGGATGTATATATGCAAAAAATATCCAATCTATGTATGTACCTACCTGTTTCGAGAGAGTTGAGAAAATATTTTATTTCGAGATAGTTGAGACTATATTTTAAATCGAGATAGTTGAGAAAATATTTTATTTCGAGATAGTTGAGACTATATTTTAAATCGAGATAGTTGAGAAAATATTTTAATTCCAGATAATTGAGAAAATATTTTATTCGAGATATATGAAATTAAAAACAATATGTCAACATTTTTTTGAGATATTTGACAGTATAAAATTGGCGTCCTAGAAATGACGTTTGTTCGTAAAATGGCACTAGAAAAATAGTAAAATGTGAACGTAAAGGACGTTAAAGAGGATGATTTTTGTTTTAATCCCGATCCTCTGGATAAGGAAAAGAAAACTTATAACTGCAAGTGTGGGTTTATATGAAATAATTTTTTTGAGTATATCATATTTTTTAATAATTTGGGAATTTATTTCAACCAAAACAGCATTTGTTTATATTTTGAGATAAAAAAAATTTAAAAACTTTCCTTACTACATTGATAATTTTCTAGGAATATGAGCCATTACAAGGATACTTGAGAGAGAAAGACCAAGAAAAGTATGGTTGGATTAAGTTGATGATATTTTGAAAGGAAGCACAGAAAGTTCGAGAAATCGTGGAAGTTCTATGAGGTGTACGGATGTAGAAGGATGTTTATCGAGTTAGCGCTCTGTCCTCTTTGCCTGAATATGGCGTATGTACAAGACTCGGGTATTCTCGAAATGATGTGTTTGCTGGGTTGGACTCTTTCTGCATCCATTTGTCCATCTCGCGAGGGTGACGCGATATGTTTTGCCGTGCATAACGCGTCGACTCCTGAGTTATGAGGCCAGACAATGCCCATAAAGAAAGGGACAAGAGTTATCAATCAGCGTACATGACAATTTTCTACCCCTAAATCTCCTATTGTCGGAATATCTTATGAGGTTGCCAGCGTTTCTTCAACTTTTAAGGCTCTACATATGTATACTAATAGATTAGTGCGGTGAATGTGAAACTGGAAGGAGGAGAATAACAGGTATGGCGAAAAGTGCTATGCCTAAAGTAGAAATAATCTGGAGAAAAATACACTTCCAAAAAGTGAAAAAACGTTTGGTTGAAACCCTACATTTTCCCACATTCTTGTATCCCTCAAAAACTTGGAACAATAAAGTCCAGAGAAAGATCAAGGATAGACTCTTTCCAGATGTGGTGTTAGAGAAGATTCCTTCCGTGGTTGCAGTCCTAAGACTGGTTTGCAGCAATTTGAACTCTTCTCCTCCATTCCCCCCTGTCCTGTGCGGCAGAGAAGATTGCTGTATGTTTTATTGTATTGTATTCCACTTTTGCTGCATACAATTCAGCTTGGTGGGTTTTTTAAAATACGTCAATCTCTTTTAACCAACCAGAAATGTGCTAAGCAACCATTAAATGAAAATTTGTCTAGAACCTTATATAAAAAAATCTGGGAATCAAGGGGAATCGAATCTGCAACCTCAGGTTGGAAGACAGGTCAACTATACCACGGTCGTAATGTTACAATCTGATAATAATTGGGATTATACCCACATTTTAATAACTGACAGATAATTGAGGAATATTAGCTTTGTATGCCATGGCGACTAAGAAATAATTAAAACTTTAACGAAATTTAACTATGAAATATTCATACATATTTAACTGATATTAGATTTAAGCACACCAAAGATATAAATTCTCAATTTTAACTCGGTAATGTTACGTGTTTCATTCCGGATTTAATTTTCCTCTCCCCCATCCCTGCCTTTTTCCAGCGATTGATGATATTTCACTTTTATTGTTCTTATTTATATTGGTCATGAATTTTCAAATGTTTAAATATTTTTTTCGGCCATGTAGGTTCCTTAATTAACTTTTGTCTGGTTGGTTAGATGAGATTGCTACCTGCCAATAAGCCCACCAGATTGTTTTACAATGAAGTTGTACCAGACAGGTACAAAGACTGTAGAAATAAAATAGATCGTTGGTCGCCGCGTAGCGCTCGAAGAATCGACGTCGCGAATCCCGTCGCGAAGATCCAGCAGAAGAAGAAGAAGAGCAGGGAGAGATTCCTCTCAGGCAGCTTGATGTAGGGTAGCGGGTCTCAAGTAAAAACACGGTAAATTCGGTATTACTGAGAATGTATTTCAACGAGAAGTGATTGAGAAGTAGAGTGAGAAGTGAGAAGTGCCTTACAAAATTTGGTACCCTCTATATTAGTCGAAAGTCGGCCCGAGTAAGCGCCCGTCAGCCGTGAGGCAAACCCACGTTAGGGGGTCGGGGGGCTGCTTAAACTGACCGCCTTTTGACCTAGTCTCGATGGCCCGGCCGGAGCACATTTTTCTACGCGGTCGCGAGCTCATTCGGATTCAAAGTGACTAAATAATGACATACAAATATAGTATATGACATACAAATTTATTATATATTTATAAAACATTTTACATTACATAGACATTTTACATTGACATAAATTATAAAACATTTTACATCGACAAATATGAGGGCAAATTTGCCTCCAGATCTACACACAACATTGTCTGTCTCATCATACCACATACACACACAAGGGTGACGGCATACGTCCGATACAGAAGTGCTAATACATAATTAACTTTAGGTATGGTTTTTCGTTACTTTAAATTTAAAAAAAATAAAATTGAGTTGAATCTTATATTGTTAATACTAAGAGAATATATATATAGATTTTACTTTTGAATAAATCAAAACAATCTGAAGTGCACTGCCGCACGTTTACAAATTGGAATTCCGTGCGGAAGGTCGCCGGTTCGAACCCAGCGCTGTGCTACTGCTGTCGTACGAGTATGGCAGACATATTTCCCGCCCAATATTCAATTGTATGAAGATACCTTGGACTTCGGTCTTGTATATTCTTTAAAAAAGTTGAAAATAAATATTCACGTGGGTATATAGTATGTGGTTCAAGCTACATAAAATAATAATAAAAAAAACAAATATCAAAAGTGTTCATTGAACTTATCAAACAAAAAGTTCAATATCTTGATATCCTTGGCAAAGTAATTAAGGATTATCGAATATTTATCCTGCGAGTATATGTTATTTATTATTGCGAATGATATTATTTTTCTAATAACATACACTGTCATGATTTCTGTTCGCAATATCCATTTTGATTGACAACCATACGCAAATGTTACGATTAAAAATTATTATATATACCATAAGTACCGTCTGTTCATATTAGTATAAAATATTATAACTCTCGTGGTTGATAAACCGTTAAACAGGCAAAATGATTTGGTTCGATTCTGTAAGAATAAAAACTATGATATTAAAACGAAGCCTGAATTTGAGCTTAATTTATTTGAGCTTTATGTACATGCGAATAATAAAAACATAATATATGAAAACACAAGACAAAAAACAATGCAGTTTTAAGTGGATCGAGGTTTGTTGCCTGTCATTTGTCGTGACCCCAGTAACTAGGCCTGTATCTTACTGGGGACCAGGAAAAATAGGCTTTTGCCCGTATCTCACTGGGACTTTATGTTCTGATTACATCGTTATAATTAGATCTTTTGGAACGAATTTGAGATATTTTTATTTATATATCATTCGAATTAAAATCTTAAACCCAGGAAGTGGCAGAAAAGCTTCTTACCAATAAGGTCACGGAGGTGGTTTATAATATGTAAAAATATACGAGTACATAATCTTGTGGAGGTTTAGAGACATGGTAATTTGTTTAAGCCAAACGCTGTTTATTCCACTTTATATAACGGTACAGTCTTTGTGCTCCCCTGATGATGAGGTGAAAATCTTGAAACCGGTAGGGTTATACCGTTATATAAAGAGGAATAAACAGTGTTTGACTAAAACAAATTACAACCTTAATAATACTCGTAAGTTTGCAGTTCATATTATTATATTATACGAGTAATTGGATCTCCGCAACAGTCTGTTTTATTTCGAGACCGTTCAAACAGGTGGAGTTCAGCTCTATCGACTTCAAACTGAAAAAAATGTTTAAAACTTGTATTTGAAAAAAGGACCGAAACAAAAAAAAAAACCATAGATTATTTAAAATATAGAAAAATTATACCTTACACAATTCATGTTCACAATTCATCAAACAAGGAAAATTAATATTTCATTAATAAATTCAAAGAAGCTGGATGTTCAATATTTTTTTCAGTACAGGTCAAGGGTGAGTTGGGTAAGTTTTACATATTTACGTACATGCACGACGAAAATGAAATTTTTCTTCACTTACATTTTTATATTATCAGCTTTTAATATTCTCACATAAGCTATATAGTTGACTTTGTCAACAAATTCTTAGTTTTTTTAGAAATCGCCTGTGCCAAAGGGTGCAGTTTGGAGAGGCTTATGGTTATTGGAGGCGTAGAATTACGGAGCACAAGAGGAAGATCTCTGATTCGATGGACCGACCAAGTAAGGGGCGAAATAGGGCTATTAATACAAATTGCTAAGGATTGGGATGAAAATGAGACCGCTACAATCCGAATTACTAAGTGTTGGGATGAAGGAATAGGAATAGTCGAGGGCTATTATAGGAGTAACGAAGCTGCGTAATAAGACAGGGAAAATAAATAGATTTAGTTATTATTATTTTCAATATATACCAGCAACATGTATGTTATTTATATACTCGTATCTGTATTAAGTTTAAGTGTCACATGTTTATATACTCGTATCTGTATTAAGTTTAACTGTCACATGTTTATATACTCGTATCTGTATTAAGTTTAACTGTCACATGTTTATATACTCGTATCTGTATTAAGTTTAACTGTCACATGTTCATAAAGAAAAAAGGAGAGTAAAATAATTTCAGGAATAAGCAAAAGACAATAAATCCCTTCTGGGTTTGTGTAAAGGAACTTGTCAAGACGGTTTAAAACTAGTTCAATATCACATCACTCAATTGGAATATGTAAGTAAAATATATTTTGGCATTGAAATCTTGAGTTCAAAATCTTCGTAAAAACAAATTACCACTTAAAAATTGGTTATTATTGTGAGTGAAGCTACCCCGATATAAATTAAGGCCCGCAGGACACGAACGGTGTGCTAAGGGATGCTTCGTTAGCGCATGGGGTGATTTAGCTGGCATTTCTGTGGGATCAGGGCGAAAGGTGTCACTTGGTTCCGTGTTATTGTGTCAATAAAGGAGGTTTTGTTTATGGCTGTCGTTTTACAGGGCGTTTCAGTGATTGGTTTGATCAAGTGGCAATAATTCAGAAATTAATTTTATTATTATTTTGCATACATAGTTACGCATGGTCCATCTGGCGGGCTTATTGCTCTACATAAATTTCTTCCAGTCAACCAGTTTATCTTGTATAAGTATTGAAGTTGTTTTAATTTATGATAGATTTTTACAAAAAACGATTTAAAATAATATATTATTTATAAATTAAGGCATTATGGAGGTTTAAAGTTACATTGTGGAGGTTTCAAGACATTGTAATTTGTTTTATCAAACACTATTTATCGCTAAACAACTGGAACTTATCGCTAAACAATATTGGTAAGACTAGAGGAAAAGAATTCGTTCAATAATAAGGAAGGGAAATAACAGAAAATTAGTAATATTTATTCAATTGGTGACAAGACCCAAGAAAATATAATTTTAATAAATACGAGACCAAAATTCTGCAATACGCTGTCGCATTAAGGCTTCAAATTAATGCATTCTACACATACACACCATCTCGTCATTTACCTGTCGGGGTAGGCAGAGAGGACAGAGCGCCAGACTTTCCTATCTCAACACACATCCTTCGCCTCTTCCACCTTTCTCATACAACTACGATTTTTCTAATACGAGTATCATTCCCTAGATCAAACTATACTTTTCTTGGTCTTCCTCTCACACAAATTCTACTCACATTTGCACTACATTTCTGTTTTGTTAGTTTTCTATGTTCAACAAATATCTTGTTTGCACTAACATAAGCTGTTGTACACGTATTTTTTCACAAATTTAATTAAATAACTAATTCTAAGACTGTAATCTGTTAAGTAACATTCCTTCACAAACACCCTGCGGCTAAATAATGCGGTAGGGGTGTGAAAAGATAAAATAAAAGGCAATAACTCCGCACGGTGTTCAGTTTGCGGGTGACGGATGGGCCCCCCGGCGGCTCGCGCTCCGGGAGGTTGCGCGCCCGCGACACTAATACTTCTTCTTTATGACATTTTTTAAGGCAGAAGCGATTAAACGACGCAAACAGTTTTTTTTCATGGGCACTAACGTGTTAGTTTTTTAAACAAATGGATATGCAAGCAACCCACGCTGTACCTGTTTAGATATATTTGAAGAAACACACCGTCGCGTTGATGGACTTAACATATAATATAACATAAAATGTTATTTTTAAGATAACATTTACCGAATTAGTGAAATTTACTAATTTAACGTAGATGAGTTATAAATACATTATTTATAGTTAAGGCATTAACATTGTGGAAGTTTAAAGACATCAGAGGAGTACAAGTCTTGTTTGTGCTCCCCTGATGATGAGGTGAAAGCCTTGAAACCGGTAGGGTTATACCGTTACAAACAGTGGAATAAACAGTGTTTGATAAAACAAATTACAATGTAGATGAGTTATGTTTTGTGGACAATATGATTACGTGTGATGGGCGAGTTTAAAAGGACATTGAAAAGGAAGTGACTGGGAAATAGGTAAATTGAGCACTTAATGTGAACAACAAAGTATAATATACAACAATTGCGCTATATCAAAAAGAGCAAAAAATTAAGATACATAATAGTGTGTTGGTATGGAAGTGAAGTTTGGATTTGGCAGAGAAACGAGAGAAGTTAGATTAATGCTACTGTATAACATTGCTTACATGTCAATGTTAAACGAGAGAAGTTAGATTAATGCTACTGTATAACATTGCTTACATGTCAATGTTAAACGAAAGAAGTTAGATTAATGCTACTATATAACATTGCTTACATGTCAATGTTAAACGAGAGAAGTTAGATTAACGCTACTGTATAACATTGCTGACATGTCAATGTTAAACGAGAGAAGTTAGATTAATGCTACTGTATAACATTGCTTACATGTCAATTTTAAACGAGATAAGTTAGATTAATGCTACTGTATAGCATTGGTTACATGTCAATGTTAAACGAGAGAAGTTAGATTAATGCTACTACTGTATAACATTGCTTACATGTCAATGTTAAAACGAGAGAAGTTAGATTAATGCTACTGTATAACATTGCTTACATGTCAATTTTAAACAAGATAAGTTAGATTAATGCTACTGTATAACATTGCGTACATGTCAATGTTAAACAAGATAAGTTAGATTAATGCTACTGTATAACATTGCTTACATGTCAATGTTAAAGTACATATGTTGTTTTTTTGAAATGTTGAAATAATTTAATGTTTTGTAGGTTAGATACTTTTTGCATTAACATTTCCAAATATGATGTTGATCTAGTGATGTGTCGGGACTTATGTGAACATTTTTCTTAACTCGATTTCCCTAATATATGGCAACATACGATTATATTATATTTTCATAAATGTATTGATCAAATTACATATAAGTTGCACAATGGTTAGCGTACTATACTACATAAGAATTCTCGCGTCCTGGTTTTGACTTCCGGAGGGAAATATTCAGAATTAAAATCCTTTCAATTGCTTATACGAGTATATAGACAACTTAAAATCCTTTCAATTGCTTACATTTGATAAAAATGTTCAAATTTATAATCAAAGTGTTTATTTTTCTACAATATTTTCCATTTTGATTCGAACAGAGATATGAAACAAGAAAACTCCAATTTTGAACATGAATACGTAAAAGACTACTTAAACGTTAAGAACGGACATTGAGTTCGATGTCTAATCATTTGGGTTTGTTAATATCTGAAGCCGATAAAACACAAGAAGAATATCAACAGAATAAAAATATATCTTTCTACCACAAGTCAAAATATTACTGTCAATATACCTTTATCTAGCTTTACGGATCCTCTTTTAACGGAAATTTTACATATACCCATGCCTCCCTTAACGGACCATACTTTTAACGAATCCCGCTATAACGGAATTGAAAAAAAAAACAATAAACAAATTCGCTTAGCGAAAAATCGATAAACGAAATATTTAAAAATGTTACTCGAATGAAGATTTGAGCTAATATCCAATGCAAGTAGCCTGAAAGAGTGGAAATGTACGAGTTAAATAATTAGCTGTAAGAATTGTTATCTAGTTATAAGTTAGTATCCAGATGTAAATTATTTATAAGAAATAAAAAATTAAGATTATTAAAAATAAAAATAAAATGAAGGAAATTAAAATAAAGTTAGCTTACAGTTTTAGCATTGAAATAAAATTAGTTTTTAATTAATAAATTTGCATATGCATTTGGCAAATGTACTCGTATGTATCATAGATTACGTTATTAAATTAAAAAATGGGCTGAGATCCACCTTTATGCGTTCGTTAACATTTAGTGTTTAGGTCGAGTTATGAAATTGGGCCTTAGTATTGAAACGAAAGGCCCGTCGCTGTTCCCACACACGCTAAATGACGGAAAAGAAATAATTAATTTTGATGGACGCGTTAATGTAACGAGAAGCATGCGAAGATTGAATTATTCCAGTAATGTTGGCATGATGGCCTGCACGCAATGCAGTTCATTAGCTGTTGAAGTAACTTCCTATCAGGAGTTTAATGGAAAAGTTTTAACATCAGTTTCTGGAGGATATTTCTATTCATATATAGAAATATTTGAGACAAGTTCTGAAGATCACTTAGAAATGTTACTCATACATAATAAAGATGGCGTCCTTGGAGTGATTTTTGGCCGGTAAATGGCGACAGAGAAATAAATGTAAATGTAGTCGTTGCTGGATCTCGTAGCCGAGGATCGCCTCGCCATCTTAATGTCAATTCAGTTGGAAAGCGAAGTTGTGCCGTGGAGTTCTTTTTTTTCTCTTCAAGTGAGTGATCCGTTGCACACCAGCAAACTCACCGGCCACACCGCTGTGCTGGATCCGATAAGTGAGACGATCGGAGCACACCAGCATTTTTTTTTCTCTTTTTGAAAGAATATATATAACCGAAGTCATAGATATCCTTACAACTCCGAATACTAGGCGGAAAAAAACGCCTGTGTAATTCGAGAGTAGCACATCGCGGGGTTCGAATCGGCGATCTTCCGCTCGGAAGTCCAGTGCGTAACCGCGCGTGCATGCACTTTTTAAATGTATGTATGTTACTTTTTCTCTGTGTATAGGTTTCCTAGTTGGTAAGACGATTGTCTTCCCCCTGGGGGTTGCGAGTTCGATTTCTGATGGTACCAAAAAAAAGACGGGGTCCAGATTAGTTTAAGAGTTTGTCTGGTAACGATATTAGCATGCGTTAGTCGTATGCGAGTATTGTTACATGTGCAGTACATCAAACATGTACGATATCAAACTGTCAGTTACGCACATACTCCAGTGGTTCTAGCTCAAGGGCGTAAGTATTTATTGGGATAATATTATCTCCCAGCCATAAAATTAGGGGTAGTATACGAATAATTTAGATATATTGGGTGGTACAAAATGGTACCACATAAGGGTTCATTCTACTCTATGGTATTGAAACATAAACTCTTTATTAAATATTTTAAATTTGGATACTGAAGTAAGCTTAAGATACTTTAAACGTACACAATAAGCTCACTATATTCATCAAAGTTGGAACTCAAAACGGAGTTGCTCACTAATATTAAATCCAGTAAAACATTTATTTGGACCATGTGTTACGTGGTGAGAAACATAACTCCCTTCAGCACATTATCAAAGTGAGGGCTGAGGGGTCGAAGAGGTGTCAGAAAAGATCATATGTCATGACTGCAATATAAGGGACTGGGGTTGGGCAAAATGATTAATTTGGCTCAAGATAAAGATGCTTTGATCAAGCGATGGACTGAAAATGACACTGTTACATGTTAAACTAGTACATTTTAAAACCTCCATGCCCTAGTGAAAAAAAACACTTTTTCATCGATCCTCAAATCACTCGATCCATTGTACAGTGGATTGAGTAATTTGAGAGTTTAATTAATCGTATCGAGGTTTGTGTATATTGAAAGATATTTATTATTTAGAAGAAGAGAGTTTAGCATGTTTAAAAAAAAAGTATAAAACATTTTGTAATTAGATGTTTTTTATATAACAAAACATAATAATGTTATCGGAATTCTTTGAGCAGGCAATCACCCTTGTAAATAAAAGATAATGTACAATTTGAAAAACAATTTCTTTTATTTTGTAAATACATAAGGTATATGAAGATATTTACACCCACATATTTAATAGAAAAATTAAATATCACGTCATCGATCAATAAGTCACGGGGCTAACCAACAGATGGCGCCTCTAATAACAAATCCATACCATTCTCAGTTAGTACCAACCTTTAGAAGTTACGTGTCAAACTGTCAAGACATTTTGACATTGTGTCATTGAGTTACAGTGGTTTTAGTGACGCTACTTTTGCTATTTTCAAAACAATGAAAAAAAAACGAATTTCGTGTGGTGATAAAACATTGCTTTTTAATGGAAAAAAATACAGTTCAAACTCAGCGATGGCTTGAAAAGTGTTATCTGGGCTCTGCTCCGTCGAAAACAACCATTTGTCGGTGGTATTCTGATTTCAAATGCGGTCGTACAGACACAAATGATGTTGAACGCTCTGGTCGTCCAAATGAGGCTGTTTCACCAGAAAACATAAAAAAAACTCAAAATTGTGATGGAAAATCGCAAAGTAAAGTTGCGTGAGATAGCTGACATCCTGAAGATATCATTTGGTAGTGTTTACACTATTTTGCATGAACATTTGGTCATGAAAAAGCTTTTTTCGAAATGGGTGCCGCATTTGCTCACAATGGAACAGAAACAACAACGCATCGATGATTCAGAGCGCTGTTTGGCACTGTTTACGCGAAATAAACAGGAGTTTTTACACCGGTATGTGACAATGGATGAAACTTGGATCCACCACTATACTCCGGAATCAAATCGGCAGTCAGTTGAGTGGAGAGCAGCCGGTGAAAGTCGTCCGAAGCGACCAAAAACTGAACAGTCCACCGGGAAGGCTATGGCCTCCGTATTTTGGGATGCGCATGGTAATATATTCATCGATCACCTTGAAAAGGGAAAAACCATCAATAGCAAATATTACATAGCGTTTGAAGGCAGAAATTGTAAAAAAACGGCCCCATATGAAGAAGAGAAAAGTTCTCTTTCATCAGGACAATGCACGATGTCACAAGTCGATGGTAATGATGGCCAAATTGCATGAGTTGAACTTCGAATTGCTTCCGCACCCACCGTATTCTCCAGATTTGTCCCCCAGCGACTATTGGCTGTTCGCAGACCTCAAAAATATGCTCCAGGGAAAGAAATTTGGCTCCAAGAAGAAGTGATTGCCGAAACTAACGCCTATTTTGAAGCCAAAGATAAATCGTTCTACACGGCTGGCATAGAAAAATTAGGAAAGCGTTGGAATGAATGTATTGCTTTTGAAGGAGACTGTTGATGAATAAAGAAGAATTTTGCCAAACAAATGTTGTTTTAGTAGTTAGTCCCGGGACTTATTGATCGATGTGTTATATGTGTATATTAGATTGGGGTACATTTAATTGTTTTTTTAAATTAAGATGGAATTCACCACGAAATACTATACATATTTTACTGACATTATATTTTTATGGTACATATAACATATGTTATATTGGATAGCATTTATAGGTATATTATTGGATAGTATTTTCACAGATAATGAAAAAGTAGAGGAATATCGAACGACGTGTAGCGATAGGAAACAAAGTCAATGAGGCACTTAAACATACATACTCGAACAGTTAAGTATCAACATATGCTAAGATAAAAGTCTACAATAATATTTAGGTTGTCAACTTTGATGTATGGGAGTGAAACGTGGATGTGGAAAAAGACTGAGATGAGTCGAATAAATACTGTAGAAATACATACATTGAGAATAATACATGGAGTGACAATGTATGACAGAATACGGACTGAAGTGATAAGGTATGTGATTGTGAGCTTAAGGCTGATGTGTTTAGTATGTAATACTAGATGAAGAAGAGTACGTTAAGATGATTTGGGCACGTGGAACGAATGGATGAAGAAATACTAACAAATCGGATAAATAGTGCAAATGTGAGTGGACGGTGTGTGAGAGAATGGATTTAGAAGAGGTTAAGGATTGTGTCGAGGTAGGAAAGTATGGCGCTCTATTCTCCCTGCCTACCTCGAGAGGTAAATGGCGTGATGGTATGTATGTATTTATTATTGGGGTATATTTTATTGTTATTTCATATAAAGATGGAATATCATCACGAAATACACATCTTACTGACTTGATATTTTAACATGTACTCGTATTACATTGGGGCACATTTAATTGCTTTTAAAATTACGACGGAATTTCACATTTTACTGACTTTATATTCTTACATATATTAATTACATTGGGGAACATTTAATGGACATTTCAAATAAACAAATAATTGTGTTTTGTATATTGGATCCTTTTTGCTTATAAACGTCCAAGTGCTGTATTGCAGATAAAAATTAAAAAATATAAAACTGGAACCCATGGAAGTTGCACACGCTTTTATAACAGGAATAATTTGTATTTCCAAATACAATGTCGAAATAAACCGATGGCCCATGGTTTTGAAGATTGCGTGGCGCATTTAGCACCATCACGCTTCGGGCGAAAGGGACGACTGCAGTGGGCGGCGGTAGAGCATGCCGCCTGGTGTATTAGATCTTTATTTGCATTTCGCCTCCGGGGCGGAGCGTTTAAGGTTATTAAGATCGCAGACTCTGGACGGACGATTTCCTTAACGGATCATTTCTAATAAATGCTGACGGCTACTAGGGATCATATATGACTGGAATATAATTAAACTACGGTCAACTCTCAAGAAACTAATGAGTTTTCTGCGGTTTGCTCACCAAATGTGTCCTCACGAATATGCAACTGCGGGGAAGCGGTCGTTTATAAGGTCGCAGCCACTATGTTTCCATCCCCACACTCGACACTATTACCATATATTGTAAATAATTTAATACCAATTAAACACTGTACATATTTCCTTCTTCGCCGAGTTCTGCCATCTTCTTTGTCATTTTGCGCGGTTACGATATGTTACTGGGAGCCGGGGGTACTGCCGTCGGGGGGGTGTAGATCAGAGCGATTGGGAGGACGGTGGAACCTGACGATGCCCACCAGGGCAGCTGACAAGTCGATTCATCCCTTTGGATATGTTCGCCAATAACATCTCTGGCTGAATTCAACGACGTATCTTGGGTAGAGGGGGGACCCATAAACAACATATAGTGAAGACAACGACTCAAATACTTCCTCAAAGTATACATAGATAAACACCCCACACACACACAGGTGACACAACAGTGGAAAAAGTAAACCCTGAAATCACTGACATAAAAGACGAAACACATAGGTCACACGTCATTATTACTTTGAACACAAATCTTAGAACTCTGCTGCTTACTTGCTCTCAATAAACTGAGTAAATAGTACATTCTTCGGTTTGTCCAGGAAGTTATAAGGGGAGGGGGAACGAATAAATTGTAATTATTCTTATTAAATTTATTTACTTTACATTTGATACGTGTTTAACGCAAATACATAAAAAAAAGAAACAAACAAAAAATCTAAATATATTATAATGACAATAGGAACAGGAAATGATACTCATGCTTTCCTGTGAAATGGCTCTGTTATACATACCAAGTTTACTGAGGAGTTCTATTACAAATTTATCCACCGAGATATGGAACATATCGATATCAGGAAATTCATTCAACATTGTCCTGTACATTAAATAAAAGTTTATCAATCAACATAGAGTTTGTAATTTTACCTGTTAACAATTTGTGAACCAGGTAATCTCCATGGATTTTTCTCGAATAACAACCAGAGGAAGACCAAATAATTCGTGGGTGGTGCAAAAAGATAACCTGATGCAGATGCACGGCCTGGGGGACGTAGTCCGGGATAGAAGAGCATACAACCTGAGGACGAACAGAGCTGCCCCCAACATTATTCGCAGACAGTGAGTTGGGATGGAGCCAGGGAGAAGAAGAAGAATTTGTATGTCTATAGACAGGTGCGTAGATCTCTTCTAACGCTTATGTTAGAGAGTAAAATTGAAGCATACGCATTAAAAATGTGGGAAAGAGTCATGAATGAAATACATACTCTTTGCAATAAAGGTGTGCAAAAATCTTTTCAGGGCTCGATTCAATTATCAAGGAGTTCTGAATTCCACTCGGGTTTCAGATAATTCAGCCGTACTCCAATCTTTTGGGAACTAGTGAATATATAGAAATCTCGTAACAGCGATACCAATAAATACCATATAGACTCGTATTACAAATCCTAAGACTCTATTGAAAATGAAACACTTGCTATAAATATGGGGAGCAAATATTATTTTACTGTTGAATCTAATGCCAAGGTCTTTGACGGTATCGATATGGACGATATACTGATACGATGGGCGCATCGATAATCTACCTTAAGTAATGCTAGGTCCCAGCTATTAAAAATGTCACGAGTTTATATTTAGAGATTATGAAGGCCAGCTTATTATTTCATTCCACTTGTAGACACCATTCAAATTGATCTGGAGCTCTACACTTTATACAGTTTTGGAGAGAATTAATTATATAATCTAGTTTAAAGTCATTGGCAAACGGTAAGTACTTGAATGACTGGTGACTCGACCGATACAATTGATGAACATTAAAAACAATGCCGGACCGAGGTTTGAACCTTGTGGAATACCAGGCCGTGTGGCAAAAGGTTTAGATTGGAATATATCATAAGAAACAAATTTGTTTGTATTAGACAAAAGTTGTCCATTTTAATCTGATACTTAAGTTGTTCATTCAAACCAATGCCTTATTTATAGCCCAATGAATCTCCCCTTGTTAATATACGAATGACGAGAAAATTGTCTTCTAGGACTTATACGACAAATTACACATCTCTACATAGGCATAAATTAATTGCTTTTCACCTAAGCAAGGCATAGGTAATGTACTTGAAGGTGCATCTCAAAAGGTTTCGTACATACCAAAATCTTCTTAGCAAGTCAAATCTTGGGGGAAGAAATTATGGAGGCTGACGGGTACTTGCTGCGACATAACCAGGCAATTAATATCAAGGGCCATCAATTGCCAATCATTAGGAAATTAGCAGTTATAAATATTAATAATAAAATGTTAATAATTTAGAAGATAGATACAAAAATTAAAGCGGAAAAAATAGTTTTCGGTGTTAATTTTCTTTTATAATAATTAGAAAAGCATAGTGTGGTACACTAGAACACGCGAGATAACCTATATTCTAAATAATTGTATGTTACATTTCGTGTTCCGTACATAATCAAAACCGAGTAAATAATTCACCAAACATTTGTTCTCTTCTCACGCCAATAATTTGGATAAAAAAGAAATCGACCGTGAAAAACAATATGTTATCTACCGTGAAATAAGTCTTGTGGTTTCTTCAAGTTTCTTAATTAAGTTCCTTAGTAAAAACATAAATATGTAATGTTCTAATTAAGAATTTAAACATAAAGCTGCATACTAAATTGTTAAAAACATTTGCATATACTATATAGACGTTGTTCAACACAAAAACAAGTTCAAGAGCATCGGAACAAGTTCACGGTCCGAATTTGTCCATTTGCGTGTTGGTAAATTCGTGTTTATTTAAATGCATGCATTTTTTATTCATGTCTAAACGTGTATGACATTTCCATTTCGTGTTTCGCTAATAGGACCGTGTTTGGCCGCGCCAGTGGAGTCTGCAAAGCGGGGGCAGACTGTAGCAAAATTTGACTGCTAATAATTACGATATCAATCTATATTAAACGATGACTTAATTTTTCTGTGGATTCTGCAGATAAAAAGGTACGAAAAATCTTGGAATTGCTAAAAATTCGTCATTAATTACACAGAAGCGTCCATGGAAATAATTAAGGTTGATTTTAAAATTTTATTGATTGTACGGTACACGCATTCCAAGATTAATCACGTACGATTAACATACTTAAAGTAATTCGTTACTTTTTGTGAAGTTGTCTTCTTGAATAAGTAGTGAATTTCGTATTTTTTGTTAATTAACTCTTATTAAGTCGTAGCGATGGAGAAATTGAACGTCAATATGCAAAAAGGATATATCATACATTAGACTAATTTGAGAAATGTGAGAAAAGAAAAATAGCGCTGTGTATGTTATATTTTTAGGGCATTATTTAACCATGAAATACAAAATTCCGTGGATTGATATTAGAAAAAGAATAATCGCTCGTTGTTTATACAATAATACCTTTTAGAGCGGCATTTAACCATGAAATACAAATACTGGCTTAATATTTTGAGATATTTAAGGAAGAATAACCTCTCGTTGTGGGCTATATTTTTAGGGCAATATTTAACCATGGAATACGAAATTCGCCGACTATGGGTAGTATTTTCTCAGATGATGGAAGAGTTAAGAGGGACATCGAACGGCATGTGTCAATGGGAAACAAAGTAAATGGGGTACTAAAATATATACACTCGAGCCAGGCAGTATCAAAATCTATTAAGATGGTAGTCCACAATAGTATTTTAGTATCAACTTTGATGTGACAAATACATGAGAGTGACAATGTGTGTGGAATACATGAACTGACAATGTATGACAGAGTACGGCATGAAGTAATAGGGATGAATGTGAACTTAAGGATGATGTGTTAAGTAAGATAATGTAGAAAGTCAGAGAAATCGTAGTTGTATGAGAAGGTGTATGGAAGTAGATGTGTGTGCGCGCAAGGATGTGTGTCGAGATAGGAAAGTCTGGCGCTCTGTCTTTCTGTCTACTCCGACAGTGGAAACGGCGTGATGGTATGTATAAATATCAAATAAACTGAAAAACTTGAAAATATTATGTTTAAATATTTATTTACTGATATGGGTTTTTTAATTCGATGAACCAATGTAATTGGTTTATATGAAACATTCCATCGAAATAATTCAAACGAATATACTCGTAAATGCAAGAATACTCAGTTGGCCAAATAATGTGTACTCTTTGTAAGATACAATTATAAAGAAAATTGTATCATATAAACTTATATGCTCACCTTATATTACTCAATCACTTATAAACCGTATATGCTCAATTCCCAACAAAATACAAAATGTAGTTAAGATCTATTTTGCATATTGGTTCAATCTGGTAGCTGGTCACAGTAGGATCCGTTAGGCGAGGGCGGACTGTATTTAAGTTTTACATCGAATAATTAAGAGATTCATCTCAATAAAATGATAGCATAAGTTTTCTTTTAATTCTGCTCATAAAAAGTTACCGAAAACCCCTCGAGGTATTCATCTATCAAAGGAATTAATTAAGGTAATTTTTCTAAATAATTTAATTTGAATGCTTGTGCAAGATACGATCTCTCCGAGTTAATATACTCGTACCCACGCACTCAAACATAATTTGCTTGCTTGGGAGATGTGTTGATTTCTATATCATTCTTTGTCAACCTTTTAAATATTTTCGGTAACTAGCACATTAGGATCGTAGATGTGTTGATTTCTATAACATTCGTTGTCAACCTTTTAAATCGTGGGCTCAATACTAAAACTAGGTAACTTGAAATTTGGCGGTTTTGAGTTATTTACATCAATGGATTGCTCATTGAAGGGACTTTCCAATGCTAAAAATAGGTATCTTAAAATATTATTCCTCAACTGAATTATTTAGCTTTTCATAATTAGGTAAGTCGTAAACGTGGAAACAAAATAATGCTTAAAGTAGATATCCGAAGATCATATAATTTACATCTTACGATCTATTAAAACCTCCTTTATTAGTTTCATAAAAAATATTTGCGCGATACCTTATCATTAAAGAGGAGTTATCAGACAAAAGAACCTCGAAACTAAGAACGCCATTTTCTCAGAATAGAGAATTTTGAGTTAACTAGTTAGAGTATTGAGACCACGAAATACTTTCGGCAAATAGCATACTCGTATTTGGATAGGAGAGGGTTTGATTTCTATTACATTATTTATCTACGTTTTGAATATTTTTGGTAACTAGCAGATTGGGATCATAGATGTATTGATTTCTAAAACATTCTTTTCAACCTTTTAAATGCTTTCGGCAAATATCATATTAGGATAGGAGATGGGTTGATTTATATTACATTATTTACCTACCTTTTGAATATTTTCAGTAACTAGCACATTGAGATCGTAGGAAATGTGTTGATTTCAAAAACATTCTTTGTCAACCTTTTAAATATTTTTAGCAAATAGCATATTAGGATCATAGGAGATGGGTTGATTTCTATTATACTCGTATTCTTTATATACCTTTTGAATATTATCGGCAAATAGCGCGTTACGATCATAGGAGATGGGTTGATTAATATTACATTCTTTATCCACTTTTAAAATATTTTTGGCCACTAGCTTTGATTGGACTCGCTGTTTTGGAAGTTGGCCAATTTCCTAATAATTTAAACGTTTTTTTTTTATTTAATAGAAACAAAGAAGTTAAATACACTAAACAAAACTTTGGCGTTAATAAACCTTATTTCTGAAAAAAACATAAGACATTTTTAAGAGTTGAAATATTTCATGTATAATACAGAATGGTACAATAGAATACTGAATCATATTTATTTAATTTTCAGGTCAATTTTGTTAACTTAATAAATTGCTAATGTTTTAATTCTGTGTATATCGTTGAGAATATTCATTCAAATAAGTGTCAAAATTTTGAATTATTTTAATGACAAACCGTTCAATTGCATGAACTAATTATATTTTTTGTAACCAAATGTACGTAAAAATACGTTTTTGCGATGTTGGAGTATGTTTGTTACTTGGACAGGAATCACAAATTTAGGGCAAATGTGAATTTTATTAGAAATAAAGACGGAATTCGCTTTGCTCGTCGATAACTAGGACATTAAAATCAGGAGATTTTTATCACATTTTACATCTACCTTCTTTCCAATTTATTCTAACACTATCTTCTGTTTTTATGATCCTTAAACTAATCTGTTAAATTGTATTTGTAATTCAATTTGTTATTATCCCAATTAATTCTACAATAATACCTACATCTTTCGGTTTCTGTCATCATCTACATTTCTTTCTGTTTTTTTTAATTTTTCTTCTCATTTTTCAAGTTTCTCCAATTTTTTTCGCTCCATGAATGCTTGACACCCTTTTCTGATGCCAAATTAACTAAACAGAAAGACATTTTAAAATTGATTGTTTTGCAAGTTATGTTTATTTAAAATATCGAATAAGATTACCTCGGTTCTAATATATGTAAAAATATCAAAAACAAGCCCTTAGCACTAGTAGTGATATTTCTTCAAGTGCTTGATAAAAATAAATATAATTGAGTTAAACAAATATTAAAAGCTGTATTACAAAACAGTGAATTAGAAGTCATTTATGTATTATTCTGCTCTCATTCTAATCATACTTTTGCTACTATCCCTTAATTGTTAATTTAACATTCCAAATGCCCTGCTGAAACGATTTAACAACATCAAATTCAATACCAAGAAATTTACCAAAAAGGGCCAAAAATACTCGTATATTTAAAAATGACACAATGGCCACCCAAACACTTTCCGTTTCGACAGATCAGATAAATTTAACGAGACGAGTTGAATACTGCGACAGTACAGAAGTAATGTGAGTTTATGCTCAGCTAACCCATTGATATACGATTTTTTTAAGAAGCGAAAAAACCTCCACATTTTTTAGGTAGGTACTTCAAGTTTTTATGGGATTCTGATACATGTTATTTTTTATTAAGTAACTTATTGAAAGACGACTTTTCTGGATCGAGGGGCAACAATTAGATGAAAAGAATGTGAGCTCATCAGATAGCTGCCAGCAGTAGAATCGGTCCTCGGTCGGAAATTTTCACCTTGAGAGTGATTCTAACGTGCTTTTTCAAGGATTTCACCTGTCACGAAGATTATGGTGTACCTTGAATCGTCTAGATTGTAACCGGAGTTGCGGTGCATGCATCTTATAACAGTGGAGTGTCCAATATATTCATTTCCAAGAGGACTGGAGGAGAGATCCGTCGGGCTACTCCTGAGGTTGTGTCATGAATGAGAAGACAGTAAGATAATTCATACGAGAGAGGAAAAGTAAGAAAACAATTGCAATAATAAAATAGCAATAATAAACGCCTTAATACGCAATTCTGTTATTTAGTGCAGATGCTAGTCATTTAAAGATTTAAATGTCATAAGCCATAATGCCAGCTTTAATGTCATTCTTACAAGAAACTTGACAAGTGAAGTTCATAATTCTGAAGCTAACTCCAATAATTATCGATAAAATCATGATGCCATAATGATATTTAACTTTTTTTTACTCGGAGGGTATCTCTTGGTCGTCTTGATATTTAAGTACAAAAAGATACTAATAAGACTTAATTTAGAATAGTTATGCAGTTTTATTGCCGCCCTGTAAAGTTTGTATTTATGGAGTTAGCAAATTTACAAATTAGGGTAGCGATGACAGTTGAATTATGCGGACAAATTGACTATATCGTAGTAGTTAATTCAAGAAACAATGAAGACATTCACTTTATATATATATTTTCACGTTTGTAATATACTCGTACTTCCTTCTCAATTTGTTAAAGAGTATATATTTTAAAAAAATGTATTTAAAACCGATAAATATAGATTGCACCATGTTTCATTGCTTTTCATATATGGTAGATAGGTGTTCAGATGACATGAAAATCTTATTCGATTAATTGCGAAACTCTTTTCAACGTAACAATTTTTTTCGAAAACCCATTATTTATTTATAATAAATAAAACAACAAATCTAAAAATTAAAAATACAAAAAACAGTAAAGCAAATATTATCAATTCAAACTGCCAATAAATGTGAAGGAGTAAATTTCTTTATTTCATTTAAAATTTGGTTTTGATAGCTGAATTCTAATATCAATAGAAGCCAAATTTTAATTGCATTCAACTTACTTCTGCATTTGGTTTGCGTTCGGAACATCTGGATTTCGTGCTTTTTTTCTCAGGTGCGGGAAAATTCTTATCAATAGTTAGGAACCCTTAATCTAAGGGTAATTATGGTTGAAAACTATGTCAAAAAGTATATTTAAATTATTCGTTTATGCTTTTGTTAGGTGGATTAAAAGTGAAAATTCCAATTATAGAATAAACAGATACAAGTTCGGAAGCTAGTGGGTCGAAAACATGAGTCCTCGTGTTCAATTGTTGGGTCATTTCGGCGCATTTCCGATAAGCTCATGAAAGCGTGCGCATCCTGGGCAATCGTCGCATTCTGATCGTGCTTGCAAGTGCGGGCCTTTTGTCATGGATCTGAACATAAATTTGTACTTGCGCATTTAATGGTGAGATCCTGGAATTCGAAATAAAAAGTGCAAGTGAAATGCCATTCAATGGTTTGCCACTGAAAATATGGACTATCGAAGTGTCCACATCAGAGTTTTACGAGGTCTGGACATGCCTTTTAAATGGGCAAGTTAACGCAGAATGAAAAAATTAAAGGTATTTTAATGGTATCTTAAAAGGTCGATGAGGTTAATCTTTTACATCACTATAAAGTCAGGTATGTACTCGTATGTACATTCAGCTTTTTTTATTTACGAAATTCTTTCCACGGCATCTCCTCTTTTTGAATTTTTTTTTATTTTTCTGAAAATTTTTTTTTCACTACGGATTTTGTTCATTAAATATGTTGAGTTAGGCTACACAGAAATCGGAGACGAGGACTAAAGTGCGATCGGTATTTGGTTTTCAAGGTCCGTAAGCCAGAGGAGATTCAAGATAATGGAATAGTCCAGCGATTCCGCGTGGGAAATATCACATTTTTGGGAAGTCATTTTAATTTTTAGGGGGCGTTGACGGGTATATATTTTTTAGGCGGGCATTAGGTCTTTTAAAGGAGTCATTGTGGTATTTATTAAATATTCCAATAAAAAATTTCAACCTGACCGAAGAGCTTACTTGTGTTATTCGACTTATAATTTTTCTATCATCGTACCTGCTTGCAGCAGGTTTCAGCACGGTTAATTAGAAAAAAATACATACAAAACTAGAAATCTGTTTGAAGTTACGAGTTGTGAAGACTTGAGATTTTGTGTAGAAGAACTCGTGAAAAATCAAGAATAAGGCTTACATACTCGTACATTTGACAAATTTTATGTTAATTTCACATTTTATAATCGTTGTAGTAAGTAATAGTTTTAAATAACACATAAAAGGAAAAATAATTAAAATTCAAAACTTATTTTATCAATAATGATTTAGCCCAAACGGTCTCCAAAACAATACCTAAAAATATCCAACCAGCTTTTTATACATACAATAAATTAAAAAATAAAATTATGAACAATAGAGACACGGAAAGTAAACTAACTCAATCCGGAGTTTACAAATTACAATGTAACGATTGTTCATATTTTTATATTGGCAAGACGAAAAGAAATTTTGAAAAGAGTTAAGGAACATGTAAGATGCCTGAACAACGATAATTTTTCAGAGTTCGCTAACCCCCTAATTGAAAACAGCCATTCGTTCGAAATTAATCGTGGTTTGAGGATTCTACATATAAACCGAGGGGGATTGCATCTTGACAATTTGGAAATTCTCGAGATAAAAAAATCTATAAAATTAAGTTTAAATATAATTAATAACCAAACCAATTTTCATAATAGCCCTCTGCTTAATATGTTTCCAATTTGAAATCCCCCCCCCCCTGTCTTAAAGATTCACATTCACTTTCACATTTTATTTTTCCCCGCCCCATTCACCATTGTATCACATCTCTTCTCACTTCTCTCCCCCTACCTCATCTCTTATATTATATTATTTACACTTGTACAGAATATAGTTTAACAATTAGTTTATCTTCACCTGACGATGAAGACGGTGGTCTTCGAAACTAGTTGTGAACCTAAAATAAATCTGTGATGAACACAAAAATATAAAATAAGTTTTTTAGTTTACTTATTTTTCCTTTTATGTAAAAAATGGCACCACAAAGTGAAACTATAGTCTTTTCGAAGATTCATGAAATTATATAACACAATTTATCGTATTAACAAATCAAACAAACCAAAGTTTTAGTATTATTGAAAGCTTTTTACCTTCTCCATGTTGCAAAAACTAAAAATATTCAACGTTTAACAAGGGGGCATTGACTAATCTTAAGTTGCGCTATGTGCGCGTTGGTTTAAAAAAAGGTTGGAAAACCTGAGGAAATCTGTATATCATAAAAATAATAATAAAAAAACGCGTTTTGTTAGAATACACTATTTATTAACTTACGAGTATAAGGAATATTAAAGGTTAAAATGAACCAAGAAACAATTGTAATTACACACTGAAATGCATGGGTAACTTTTTAGGCAACACTTTAGAAATGGAACTTATAAAAATTGGCATAAACTTCTTAATTAATGATAAACTTGGAAATCAGAGTAAAACGAAAAATCTTTGATTTATTGTGATTGTACTTTGAGTCTTTACACAAATATAAATTGAAGGGATGTGTTGTACTCGAAACCAAGTATCGTCCTTAACACGGTGCAAAGTATCCCTTCCACCGTTTTCCGTGAATAATTTTACCACTTGAAAACTGTTTAGATTCGCTCGTGCAACTTCGTAAAATTCTGACGTTAATTTTTATTATTTTAAGAGTCTTTTCTACAGTGAAACTTTCTTCATGAGAAAATAAAACAAAACTGGATTGTGGGAAGTTACTGGTATTTAATGCGATGTATTGAAGGATGTTATGGAGGAGATTATGTGAGGTTTCTGGTACCTACCTAATACGATGTATTGATGGATGTCATAGAGGAGATTATGCACGTTTACTGGTGTATATTTCGATCTACTGAAGATTATCACAAAGGATATTATGCTAGGCTACTGATACCTGATGCGATATATTGAGGGATACTAAAACCTAACGCGATGTATTAAAAAAATTGAGGAAATAAAATTATTTTAAAACAAGTTTAAAAGGAAGGTAAAAGAGAAATTTTACATCGTGGATTTACAAAATCTCTATGACTTCCTTTAACACATCGCTTAAGGTACCAGTAACTTCACATATTCTTATTTATGACATCCTTAAATACATCGCATTAGGTAACAGTAAACACGCATAATATATTTTATTATTTTTTATTAGGAAAATTTTAATATACGAGTATATTAAAAAAAACTAAGAAAACATAATAAAAGAACGCCGAAATTTTAATATATTGCATTATCAATAATTATACGCGCTGATATTTTTATTGCATAATAATAACGAACGTTTCCAAGATCAAACAATGCCCTGAAACAGCGGCTGTAAAGTCGTAAATTCTTACAGCATAATTCACGGAAATAATCAGGGCCCCAGGATCTTTGCATCCCCATACATTATAGAGCCATTTGGGTCCAAATAATGATTCGAATCGATTATTTGGTGAACGAAAAACGTTAAAAGCGAAAGTTCGTGGATGAATGCAGGTAGAGTGTGGTGTAAAATGAAAGAAAAATAAAGAATCGCCCTTTTTGATAATATACTCGTATTAAAGAAAACAAAGAAAGTGCCAAAAAGGTTAATTTATTTAATTCAGCAACCGAGTTGGAGTGCCCTTAGAATAGTCTGTTCTCCAAATGGCGCTATACACACATATATACTATGCCACCGTTTCCCTGTCGGGTAGGCAGATATGACCAAGCGCCAGACTTTCCTATCGCGAAATCAATTTTCTTCTCTTCATTCGTACATTGTTTTATAAAACTCCTACGATTTCTCTGATTTTTAACACTTCCTTCTTCCGAAATATCATTCAATTAATTCAATTATACTTTCCTTAGCAATTCTGTATCCCGTTTTTCTGATATTTGTTTTGTTAGTTTCTTAATTCATTCATTCTACATTCCAAAACATTCATGAGTTGTCTTACTTATTACACCGCATTTAAGTTTACATCCATCTCAAATCACACCATTCCGTAGTCTGATACATTGTCACCCCATTTATTCTTCTCAGTGCATCCATTTACATAGCATTTATAAGGCTCCTTTCAGCCTATTTCTAAGTCCACCTTTAATTTCCATAGATAAAAGTTGCCATTAAAATTCTGTAGTGACTACCACCTTAGCATATTTTGATACTTATTTTCTTTTTATTTAAACACTTAAATGTACAATGCACAATTTTATGGGTTAATTACTAAAAGGTAATCGCTGTCAACCAATTAGAAAAATTATTTAAGATTTTTTTTAGTGTTGGATGAAAGTTTTACATTTAAGAGTTATAAAATGATGAAAAAATTTAAAATTTAAAGCAAGACATAAATTATTTGATGATATTTTTTTTTTAAATGTTCAGAAGAAAGATAATGGGAAACCAGGAAACACGCTATGTCACTGAAGGGAAATATAATGCTTTTTGATCCGCTGTTTGAAACACGCTAACGACGGATTAAGCCTTATATCTTTAATACTGTTTGGTTTGATACGGCGCTATATAAATTATCATTTTAGTTGATTATTTAAGCTTTATGAAGAACAAATAGACGTAACTAATTCAGTCTATATGAACGAGCTAAGTTTATAAAATTCAATTTTCTCAAAGCTCGTAAACAAAAAAAAAAGCTTCAGCCGACGTCGGATATAACATCTCGTAAAAAAAAATACCTTATCACACGCCACCGTTGTGCACTGTCCCCGAAACGGGACAACAGACGATATAAAAGCTCTTCAGCACGAGATGGGACATCAAAGAATGGATACACGAGTGCTGTGAACGAAACGGGGTCAAAGACTCCCCCGATCTGATGGAGAGCGCAGTGGGTTGGGGAACTACTGACGTCAGTCTTGTGTCTACTGACGACGACGACGGTAGTGGGATGATGAAAATTACTGCGTCATTTTCGGGAAAACAAGTCTATCAAATTGGGAGCAAAACAATGAATTTTTTTAAAGAAATAAGATCGTACAATCCATGTTTCTTTTCAAAGTAATGATCTGTTTAAATTCAGTTTATTTTAGATATATACAAACATACCGTCACGCCGTCTCCTTATCGGGTAGTGAGAGAGCACCAGACTTTCTTATTGCGACACATATCTTTCGCCTCTTCTACATTCATACACCTTCTCAAACAGCTTTTTACATTATTTATATCAAAATATCATACAAATGATCCAACCATATTTTTCTCAACCACGCTTTCTACTCACATTTGTTTTGTTAGTCTCTATTCGTTCATTCGTTTCTTGTGCAGAAACCATCTCAGAGCGCTCTTTTTACACCTCAATCAAGATATCATAATTAAGTTCAAATTCATCCCTTATCACTTAATTCCGTATTCTGTCCAACATTGTCAATCCAAGAATTATTCTAAGTGTACGCATTTCAAAAGCATTTATTCGGTTCTTTTTAGTCCATGTGTATTTTAGATAATTATTTATTATTTTTTGTAACCTTTACAGAAAGAAAAAAATCCGAGTCCACGGAGTATCAGAACTCGCTACACTCAAAGAACTATTAACTTGTGAAACATAAAACGCATTTAGCTTCTTTTTCATGATTTAGCACGAAAATAGACGAAAATAATGTCCCAATTGTCACCAATATTTTCGCGTCAACTGACTGAAATCGTAAAACAACATCATAAAAGAGGCACCTAAATCTTATTGGAGATTTAGAGTCGTGCGAGTTAACAGTTTCGAGCAAATGGCCAGAACTCTCTGCCGGTACATTACATTAGAAAAGGGAAACCGGCAAAAACCGGCAAGGTTACTTTACGATATTTATATTGAATGTCGGATTTAAGAAAAAATCCTAGAATAAAGCGGATTAATTCCCAGGGGATAAAATATTTCTGATATCATATCCTTCCATATAAACGGAGCAAAAAGAAACAACACAAGGGTTGAGAGGGAATATTATAATTTCAAAACTATTGGAAATTGTATGTCGAAGTAAGAAATTAAATGATTAAGGATGAATGTAAGCTAAAAAACTGATTATTTTATTTATTTATTTATTTTCTCAATACAGGCTTACCCAATTACGAGTACATTGAAAAATACAAAAAATGTTAACATTAAAAAAAATTATATAAAAAAAAAAAAAAATGTATTCGCATACATATATACAACACATACAAACATACACATATATTCAAAGTCACTTAAATACGATGATGTATTAAGTAGGGTGAAAAAGAGCACGTTGAGGTTGTTTAGACATGTTAAACGAATGGGTGACGAAAGAGTAACTAAAAAAAATAATACAAGCATAAGTAGGAATCGTGGTAGAAGACGACCGATAGTATTATGGTTGGACAAAGCTAATGTAATTTTAAAAGAAGGAAATGAGTAAGAGAAACAGAAGGAAATGTAACATATGTATGTGGAGGAGGCTAAGGAAGTACGTCGTAATAAGGAGGTTTGGCGCTCTGCCCTCTCCACTGAAACAGGAAAATGGCGTAATGGTACTGATGTAATCGAAGATTTAAGAATAAAGGAAAATAAATGTATGCTAATTAATGCACGTCAGTGTTTAAATTTTAACAAGGAAACGAAATAAAAAAATAACTGTGGCGGATCTTAATACCATCATAGATTCATTTTTTTTTTAAATAAATACTTTTTTCGTTCACGTCAATCAAATTAAACCGGTAGCAAGTTTCAATGGTTTCCTCCTCAGGAATTACCTCTTAATTCGCATGGTACCCTTCAACATGTACGCATTGCTGATTCGGACGTATTGAGGAGTGTAACCGAGAGACCACATTATTTTGGATCTCGGTAATCGAGTTTCAATCGAGAGTGGGTTTAGAGCTATTGGAGTACGCATGAAACTTACGGTTCGTCATTGCACTAGTTGGCAATACTACCGCACTTGAAGAGGTATCAACATTCGTACACGTACTTGGCGTGTGGGAGTATTGTTACCAGATGAACTTTTTTACCAGACTGAGACTATATTTTCTTTTGTTGGGTACTAACGGCAACCGAACCCGAAATCCCCGGATGGAAGTGAAGCATTTTACTAACTTAGCCATAGAGGTCGTCAGGAATCACTAAAGTGCCTAGAAAAAAAACATATAATGTCAAGTGTTCAACTCTACAATTACAAAATGAATAACGCAGAAACTGAATATTGAACATAAAGTTCACAAGTTTTTTGCCCTAGTTATAACAAGCCAAACAGTCATATAACTCAAGTCACATGGAAGACGACGCTTATGAATAGCAAATATAACGATTTTCAAGGGAAATCGCATGAATTCAAATCGCGTTATATAAGGAAATCTAAGTTATTCAGTCACTCGCAAGGGTTCGATGACCCCACGTGTTCCGCCAACCTCTGAACTTTGTATAATTCCTTTATAAATAGTAAAAAGAAACAACGGTAAAATTCAAACCAAATGCTTTTCTGGAAATCCTCTACGGAGGACTTTTGCATTTGATTGGATGAACTTTTTCTTGCGATGGGTCACAAAAAAAAGGACATGGAAAGATAATTTCGCGATTGTTTAGCGGGGAATTACGATTTTATTCAGTAATAAATTTAAAAAAATCATATTAGTATAAAGTTATTCATTTGTACAGTTATCATCATCATCATTGTCAACCAGGGTTGATCCACTGCTGGATGACGGTCTCCCCAAATTGACTCCAAATAGTTAGGTTTTTTGCTCGTCGATGCCATGTGATGCTTCCTGATTTCATCTATCCAGCGTACCTTTGGTCTTCTTCTGGATTGGATTATTTCGGATGTCCATCGGGAGTCTGACATTCTGGCTACGTGTCCTGCCCATTGTCACTTCATTTTCTTACACACCTTTATTTGTGTCATCATATCTGAACCATATCTGACCATACCCTTTATCATATCTGAATTGATGACGCGGATATGTTGATCAGCATGGCTCAGATACAATACTGTCATCGGTTCAATTAATCGAGCCTTCGGGTTAAAAACCACTGGAGTAGGCAAATAACTCACAGTTCGCCGACATACGTGTTGGAAATACTAAAAGATGTAACAGTAATACTTAGTACACGGCAGAGCGTGTGAGTATTTATACTAGTCGAACTTTTTAACCTGAATGGGATTTATTAAAAAAAAAATTGTACTATCGAGAATCGAATCTTAAATTCGCGGGTGGAAGACTAGCGTTTTACGAACTAGACAACAGAGGCTATAATTAAACGAATACTCAATAGCTTTAGTTAAACTTGTCAGTCGTCAAAGTGACACTATAATATTTCTCAAGTTAAGAATGGCATAAAAAATATTTTTCTCGTGACTATGAATTTTAAATACATAATTAAATTCATATGGTACCCCGTAAAAACACATTAGTGATGCAAACATATTGAATAGTGTTTTTTGGAGACAAAATTGTCTTCGAAGCATATTGAAGAAAAGTTTGGAGAAGGAGCTTAAAACTAAAAGTCGCGATGAAAACATTAGTTAAATATAAAAAGTTCACTTTTTTCTAATACATACATACATACCTTCATGTTGTTTCTCAGCTGGGGTTGGTAGATGAGACAGAGAGTCAGACTTTCTTATCTTGACACACATATTTCGTCTCTTCCACATCCACATCTATTCCACCTTCTCAAAGAACACCTACGAATTATCTTGCTTTTCCTGCTTTCAAAATATCATTCACTTGATTCAACCATACTTTCCTTAACCTTCCTCTACTACGTCTTCCACACAGACTTGCACTGAACAATTGTTTTGTTGGTATTTTTTAATCTATTTGCTCCACGTGCCCAAACCACTTCAGAACGGACTGCTTCATCTTACTTAACACATCGACTTTAAGTTCATACACATTCTTAATCACTTAATTACTTATTCCGGCATACATCGTCATCCCATTTATTCTTCGAGGTGCACGTACTTCTACAGCATTTATTCGGATTTTTCAATCATTTTCCAGATTTAATAGTTAATATATAAACATTATATTTATTCAATGATCAAAGTAACGCGTCGTTTATTTCAAAAAGTAGAAATCGTCATCTCGAAACTTTTCAGACAGAAACAAAAATAAAGCACTTCCTTGAGCTTGACAAACTACTGTACGCTGATGTATCGACCCTTTATTTTTACAACCCTTATTGAAAGCTTATCCCCTTAAGTGATTTGGTCGACCAAATTATTTTTTCAAACTTCTTGAGTGACGACAAACCTTTGATGGAATAAAACACATGTTCACTGATGACTTTCGAATAAAAAATCCCACGGCTTTGTCAAAGACAGTACTGAATAGCACCGCATTAATACTGTAAAAGCTCTTTTTAGAAATAAAATGACTATTTTTCATTTCTACAATTATTTGCGGAGATTGAAAAAGCTCAAAGAAAATAAACATGGTACGCGTGATATATTATAAAAAAAATGGATGATACTTTTAAGTCGCATGTACACAGTTACGAGTATATGCTTGGATTGAAAAGTTTGGAGATCTGTTATCTCTGCCTACCCCACAAGGAATACGGTCCATTTGGTACAGCCACATTTTCCTCAGTCTACCTTTTCCACGCACACCTTGCACTTGTGTAATCGCTTAGTCATTCTTTCATTATTAATTCTCTTCACATGTCCAAACCGTCTTAATGCTCCTTTCTTCATATTACTTAAAGCATATATATTTTATACGCATGTATTTCTGTCTTCATTCAACATCCTTTCAAACATTGACATACCACAATTTTTCCTTAGTGCACGCAGCTACACAGCATTACTCTTACTCTTATCTTTCTTTTGCCAAGTCCAAGTTTCACTTCCATAGATCAATTTTAATAATTTTGAAAAAAAAATAAAGTGAAGGAAAACAATTTAAAATCGTTTTAGGAAGGAAATTATCTGAAATAATACCTATAGAATAATAATACCTATAGAATAATAATACCTATAGAATAATAATGCGAACTTGAAATGGAATAATAAAATATGTCGAATTTCTCAACATCGATTCAATTTATTACAACTACGAGTACATTCCTTTTCGGCGTATTTTATGTGTATCTATAATTTCTAGTAGATTGCCTACCTTCCTCTACAGCAGTCACATGAAATAGTAATGTCTTTTTCTATTATTCTCTTCCTTCCTTCCACTTTGAGTTCCAAAAATACGTCTTGTCTTAACTCCCTTCTTCGTAATCTCAACATGTTAAACCGCTTTGGGACCCTCATTTTATATGCCACTTATATTATATACTCGTATACTCGTGGAGAGCCTTAAGTGGGATCCCGCGTGTCTTTCAATTACTTTTTTTGAACTGCGTTTAATTTGATTGCTGTGTTTTTTTTTTAAACTATTTTTGTGACTTTTTCCACCGTGCTTTTTGTGGATTCGTGAAGTTGTAACATATTTTTGGTTGGTTGGAAGATATTGCCAAATGGCAATATCTTCCAACAGTGCATACCGTACAACCTAATGAGTTTATTGGCATGCGGTAATTTCTTCCAACCAACTAGAAAGATGTTGAACAAGCCGTAAGTGAAAACCTGACTTATGAACTGGGCTACAAAGATCGTTCCTTGTTACTTGTTCGGTTTATAAGCCGAAATATACTGGCTACCACAATATTACTATTTAACCACTACTGGAATAGTTTGTCTCAAAATACATTCAAATCTACTAAACAATAATGAAGTCTAACTTTTTTGTTCAAAATATATGTTTTTATTTTGCAAATTCAATACTGACGCCCTTTTAACATATCATCGCTACTGGTAAGTGAATTAATTACCGAGTGTGTAGATTAGTAGAACAAAAGACAAGAAATAAAACATTAACCCTTATCATGGCATTGTAACACAGGTGTTACACTAATTTAGGGATTAAAAAAAAAAATCTAGAAACTGTAACGTAATTTCAAATATGGCAACACATTCAAATACTATACATGCACTATTGTGTGCAGTGGTATCATTTGGTGGTAAATATTGACAACTACAACCTTTCAAACGACATCGGGTCAACATGTTTGGACAGCGTGGGTGCGTTTTGAAAATTAGGGTAAATAATCTAAATATCTTATTAATCACTACATGTAGAGAAAATTTTTTTCAAACCATTTTATTTGTTGATAATTCAGCTATGTAAATTTTGTTCATGTTTTAGATTATAGAATCATTTTATAGCTCTTTTTGTGTTTAATACAAATTTATATTTTGGCAATGTAACGTGGGTATTACATATGGTATAAAAAAAAACTACAAGGAAAAGTTGTGATTTTTTTCCTCAATTTTCGTTCATAACCTCCTTCATGTGATTTTTTTCCTTCTTACCATATAACAAGGAATAATCAAAGAAAAACGTTAATATTTGGATAAATTGAACTTTGCCAAGATAAAGGTTAAAGAAAATTTGACGTTTTATTTAAAAAAAATCGCTTATACGAGTATGCTATGCCTCAAATCATCAGGCAAATAAAATCAGATGTACTTACGTCCGTGCGTAAACACAAGGGGTTGTCATAGTTACGGTTTAATAGTAAATAGTTAATTAAATGTCAATGAGATTTTCATTTAATTTTTCTAATATTATTTTACAGCTGCAACTTATTGATATGATCATAAAACACAAAAAATGGCAAATCATCTGTTTAATAAGAATACGACTTTACTGTTGAACAGTAAAAAATAAAGTTTAAAATGAAAAAGCACTTTATAATGAGTGAAAATTCTTGATTCTTTTAACATTAATAATATTGAAACTCAATTATTAGATTCACATATCACTTTCACTCACTTTATAGTGTTATCTAAATATGAAATTAGTTGTTAATATTATTTATAAAGTGTTCTGTCCATAAAATATACACATATACTCGGTTCAGAATTTCGTTTCATTCGAATTCTACATTATTAAATATTTCCAGTTTCATTCCAGAAACGCATTCAACACACCATTTTGTTAAAAATAATTTTAAAATGTAAGAATAAGAGTGTTTCTTCAAGACTAAATAAAAATTATTATACACTTATTATTATGTATCAAAATGATAAGATGTATGAAAATAGAGTTGCCGATGATAAAAGGAAAAGACGATCGCGTCAATCACAACAAGCAAGCGAGACTTGAGAGAAGCAGCAACATGACAACATGAAGCAGCACATACGAGTATTATATATAATATATGGCCAGCATCATACTGAAAAAAAAAAAGATTTTCTTACTAGTAAAACACGAAAAAGTAAAAACGTAGCAAAAAAAATATTAAACGAGATTTCGCGTATAAATTCGAAATTTCAATTGCAAATATCTCAAAGGGTGAGATTCTAGTTGGAACTTCTGAGACACTTTGAAAAGAAGAGATAAAAGTGTAAATAAGGGGAGAAGGGATAAAGCCAATACATCCGCTATACCCCACTTATAAATGGATATCTATGTTATTCAGTGTTCTGCAGCAGGACCGAATCTCACCATCATCACCACCTTTACGTTCCTTCAGGAATACTGAGATACCATAAAACACCACCATCCAGGTCGATCGACACCCCGGCATATGAACCGAATTAAGTGAAGAGTTATTGTGAAGCAGTCTAGTAAATTAAAAGGATGCGTAATTTTCTGTCGGTTTTAAGTCGAACACTTCTGCCCCAATGTCTCATGATTCTATTACTTGATTACGGCGACCTACTATTTTTGTATGCCACCAAGGAGATGTTGTATAAATTGGACAGACTAAACGTTTGTATCATATTAATTTTCAAACTAAGAACATATAGTATAGTATGAACAGAGTTTCAGATCAAAGTTCAATGGTTTAAAATCAGACAGAGAAGTAACCTTCATGTTTTGTCGACATTATTTTATCTACTTCTCTTCAATCTGGGGATGAAACATTCCTTTAGATCAGTTGTCTCCAAAGTGGGGTACGCGAGTCGATACTTGGGGGTATGCCAAGTGACAGAAAAAATAAGAAAATTGAAATGATAACATTTGATATAAATTATAAAACGATTTGATTTAAATTATAATAATTAATAATAAAATAAATATATTTATTTTATTTAAGACTGCCAATCCATGACATTTTTACGTATGTTTGTATATAAAAATTTATAGTGTGAACCCCTATATATAATATATTCAGGGTTTCACACTATAAATTTCTTGTCTTAGGGGTACGTGATTAAAAAAGGTTGGAGATCACTGATTTAGATGCCAAAGCACCACATCTCATTTTAATTTGCAGTTCACTCGGAGCGACTGTGGAACGTACTTCCAAGAGTTATATATGTACTCGTATACCATCCTGATTTACGTCTACGAGAGAAGTAAAAAAATATTGCATTACTCTGAATATGCTTTCATACTAATTTTCCATTGTTCTCTTCCTTATCCTTGAACGACTTCCTTTCTTCTAAAATTATTTAGGAATTGATATTTTTTTTACTTAAATATTTTTTTTTTGTAAAATGTGTCATGGATTAAAGCGCTCAAACCAGTTTAATGTTTTCAAGATGAGCTGATTGGTTGAAATAAATTGCTGTATTCTAATAACCCATGTTTAACCACATTTAAAGCCATGTACGCAAAATAATGAAAACAAATAATGTTCCAAAAAAGATTTGAATAATTAGTGTATTGGACATATGTAAATTCTTGTATTTTGTATATTTTTAAATCTGTATGTACTCGTATATGGATATTTGTTACATATTGGTATTTTGGTTTTCTATGTAAATATTTATGTTTCTTTGGCTCCGTTCGTTATCGCGACCGCAGAGGAAATAAAGACTTGTGAACGGGCGTCGTGACTAGGTCGCTGACCGGTCGGTCTAAGCAATGGACGGAGCTCCCGAAAGTTGTTGAATTTCGCGAGGTGTGAGCGCTTGTGGTGACCGATTGACCGTTCATAAGGGGGTTCCCTCTGAATTTTTGAATATATATTCTCAGTACACTCCACTCTACTGTGTTTTTACTTGGGACCTACTATACCTGCATAAGAGGAATCTCTTCACCCCGCTACCTTCTTCTCATCGATCTACGCCTTTTGGAATTCGCAACTGAATTCTCCGAGCATTGCGCAGCAACCTTCGCACTTATATACAGTTTTTTGTACCCTGTCCGGTATAATTAGAGAAATATATGATTGACATTGTTACACAACACTTGACGATTTAATTGGAAGAGCTTGAGTATATTTTGATAACCATTTTGAATTACAATAATTAAAAAATAACAATAATTGCATTGTTATGATTGCAGTAGTCATAAAATAGGAACCTATGTAGAGAAGAAGACATAATAAAAAGAAAAAATCTGGGGTGCTTTAAAGTAGATCAACATTAAAGAATGAGGACCAGAAAACATGAGAATTAGGATTATGACCATAAATATATAGTTATCTAAGTATCGCAATTCTTAATTATCAACATAGGCTATATTTTTGATTTGGTGTTTATAAAAAGGTTTTAACGTTTCATTTACGAATACTCATAAAAAACCATAATCATAAAGATAAAACATAATTATTTAATGTTAAAATAAAACCTTATCACCAAGATTCACTTTTAATCTACAAATTTAAAAAAATATCTCTATATATTCATATTTCTGAATCCGCCCCTGCTTCTGAATCGAGAAAAACGGAAATAATTCACTTTCGGCAACCACCGAAAGCGACAGTGTACTGCAGCGCAACGAGCATTCTGCGCAAAGCTATTGTAACGTCACACTTATAGGTGAATCCGATTTAGAGGATGGAGAAAGGGGTGGATTGGTTGCTTTAGGAAGAAATAAAGCAGGAAGATAATAGTCTGCCGAGTCTGCATCCAAATGATATATAGCGCTTCGAATTTACTCGAAGCATTGAGAATTTTCGCGAAGTTTTCTCTTGTTTGTGATAAAATTAGTTCTCAAAATTCCCTTTCTATACGAGTATGTAAATGCGTAATATAGTATATGTTATAAGAAAAATATTTCATTTTCATATTTTTAGAAAATAAAATATGGCGAATTAGATACTTACTAACCATCATGTCATGCCCCTTTTGAGGTATGTAGAGATGATAGAGCTCTACTTTATTCTTTCCTGACATAAATATTTCGCTTTTGTCACGTGCATACAACTCGTTAAGCATAATATATTTAAAGGTTTATCAATCTTTCAATTCTTAATACAAAACATTTTGTATAAAGGTCCGGGTTGATTGGAAGATATAGTAACTTGGTAATAAAACACGTCAGTGTTTACATTGTACAGTAAACTAATATTATCATCACCATTACGCCGTGGCCCTATTGGAGAAAGCAGAAAAAACAGATGTCCACTTATTTCCATCTTGGCACACATTTTTATTTTCTGTCACGTCCATATACCTCGTCATGCATACTCTCCTATTATAGAGGCTTAACGCTATTACCTCTATCAGAATATATGATAATTGATTTGACCGTGTCAGCCATGCAGATACAACTATAAAGTTTGTCAATATTTGTTTAAATAGAAAATATTGAGCGCGTTAGCTCATAATTTCTATATTTTTATTGTTAATGAAATAAGACATAGACTGGAAGAGGCTCAGAGACCTTTAGGTTACATCTTCCTGTTGTGCCAGAAGAGACTTGTACCGGAATCAGGTTGTCGGTCCTTTGCTGTGTACAAAGCGTGTCCCGGGGGCGCGGCGGGCGTCGGAACGGGGGCGTGGCGGCCGCAATCAGGCGTGGGGCGCCACTGGGACTACGCCTCCGCCTGGAGCAACACACGCATGCACTGTGAAGAAGCGACAGTGCAAGGTTTGTGGTACATGAATCTTTGCTTTCACAGTATGTTATATTGAATAACTTTCGTTTTATACAGTAACTACCTGGCAGCTTTATTACCATGTAGCAATTTCTTACAACCAACTGAAAAGTTGTTATAAAGGCCTGCATGTAAAAGAACAGACTTTAAATCGTATTTTTTTTACAATCGGAAATTTAATCTAAAACTCTCGGGTGGGAGACGAGAATTTTACGACCATTATTAGGCTATGGAGGTCGTATGTTTTAAATCACCTTAAGTAGTAGATATATTTTATATCAAATTATATTGTCTATAGTTAGGCATCAACATTGTGGAGGTTTAAATACATTGTAATTTGTTTGATTAAACACTGTTTATTCCATTTTTTTGTAACGGTATAATCCTATCGGTTTCAAGGCTTTCACCTCATCATCAAGGAAGCACAAACAAGACGCTTGTCGTATGCTTTCATTCATCTGGCGAAATCGAAAATACCAAATAAAATTAGGTATTTTCGACTTGTGTTAAGGAAAAGTATCAAACTTATGCTTCAATATTATGTAGATCTACAAATCTGAACAGCCATTAAGGAAGCCAGGAAAATGGGTAAATCCATAGTTGTATTTATGGGCATCTGTTACGATTACCTATGGGTAATTATTAGCCTTGGATTCAATGAATAGACCGATGTATCTACAAAGACTGCATCCCTGTGATTCTAATCGCTTAAATATCTGTTATTATTTTAACTGTTAGGATCGTCAATGATTTACTGCGTCATTCATGGATTTTTCACAATTATTTTAAATCTATGCAGTATGAACATGACGAGTTTTAAAAAGCACCTATCTCAGCTAAGCATTAATACTTTGGTTTATTTAATTAAAATAGGTATGAGAAAGGGCACCTCTCTGATTTTGTTTTAAGGCTTGTTTAAAATGTCTCCGGCTAGCTGGAGAAGATTAACACGTGGCAATAAACTCACCTGGCTGTATTGTATACAACGAAAGTGTAGTACAATACAATGAAAGTTCAAACTCTGCTAAAATGATAGTCCACAATAGTATTTTGGTGCTAACTTTAGTACGGGAGTGAAACGCGGATGTGGTAAAATTCTGATAAGACGGACATAGTCTATAACTAACGGACAGTATCAAATTTGCTAAGTCTATACAATTATTTTGGTGCCAGCTTTGATGAATGGAAGTAAAATGTGGATGTGGAGAATGACTAACAGGAGTCGAATAAATGCTGTAGAAATGCGTACTTTGAAAATAATACATGGAGTGATAATTTATGATAGAATACCGAATGAAGTGATAAGGGATGAATGTGAACTTACGGCTGATGTGTTAAGTAAGATGAAGAAGAGCACGCTGAGATGGTTTGGGCTTGTGGAACGAATAAATGAAAAAAGACTTATAAAACAGATATATAGTGCAAAATAGAGTGGAAGGCGTGTGAGAGGAAGACCAAAGAAAGTAAGGTTGGATCAAGTGAATGATATCTGAAAGAAGTAAACATAGAAAGTCAGAGAAATTGTAGAAGTTGTATGAGAAGGTTTATGGACATGGAAGATGCTAAGGACGTGTGTCGAGATGTGTGGCGCACTGTCGATTTATTTACAGAGCGATTTTCGAAATATTTAGAAATTGAATTTATAAATATATTTATAAATAAATTTTGTTCAATTTCCCGTTTTGATCGAAACGAGCGTTAATAATTTTCTTAAGGTAATAAATAATAAGTTTGTATCTACTATCAATTCCAGTATTTTGAATAGCTACGTGCTTTAGGTCGTACAGCGGGACGGACAGCTGTGATTAGATCTCTCTCTTACCTGAAAACAAAAAAAAAATAACAGTTAAACAAAAGGCATGGAACTATTCGCTTAATTGATTACATCAAAAACGTGTAAGCTTTTAATTTTGAATACATTTTATCAATTCACATTTGAACCTTTTGCAGACTTCTCCAAAAGTACCCGTCCATTGACATTGAAACCACGTAATGCTCCGGTGGCGCTTTAAGATGGTTTGAACATGTGGAAAGAACGAATAACGTGCTTGGAGAGAAAAGTTTGGATATCTGCTCTCTTTGCCTATACCGCAAGGGACATGGCGTGATGATATGTATGTTTGCAAACGAAGCAATAGATAATAACATTGAAATAATACAACAAATGTACCTAATAAATAAACTTTAAAACAATCAGAAAAAAAAAATACAAAAAAAAATAATATAACGTAAAACCAGAAAAAATAAATACATAATGAGTCCTTCCCGAATACGGTTTTATAAAAACATACTGAGTCCTTCCCGAATACGGTTTTATAAAAACACACCGAGTCCTTCCCGAATACGGTTTTATAAAATTGTTAAACAAAAATTTAATAGTCGTATACCAGTTCCCTGCCTGGCCTAGGGACTAGAAACACCAGTCCTCCCAGCTGCAGTAGGGCCGACAAAAATGTCAGGATCTCCCACGCTCTACTTCACTATCACTTTGGGCCATCCAGAGTAATGGACTACCAGCCCTATGCCTTTATCTACAGCCGGTGACCTTTCGGCGGTGCTATCTAGACCTGGTACCGAAACGTTGCTAGCCTCATAATACATCAAACTGTTCGTGGAGGGACACACACACTAAATGGTAGGTCTGACATCGTAATGTTTCGATTATTGAAGATATATATAATTAATCAATAATTGTTTTATGACAGTGTTGAAATAAGTATAAGAAAATTTATTTAATTAACCACGAGTCAGATGTGAACATAAAGTTGAAGTGTTGAGTAAAATTAACAAGATAACTCTGAGATGGTATGGGCACATGGAATGAAGGAATGAAGAAAGATTAACAAAATTTATATAGCGCAAATGTAAGTGAAATGTATGATATAAGGAAAAAAGGGTTGGATTAAGTGTATATTTTGAAAGAAGGAAATGTAAAAATATAGAGAAATCGCAGGAGATATATAAGGAGTATTGATGAAGAAGACATGAAATATCTGTAATTTATTTTTATCAAACACTGTTTATTCCACTTTTTTGTTACGGTATAACCCTACCGGTTTCAAGTCTTGTTTGCGCTCCCCTGAAGATGAGGTGAAAGCCTTGAAACCGGTAGGGTTATACCGTCACAAAAAAGTGGAATAAACAGTGTTTGATAAAAATAAATTACAATATATTTAAACCTCCACAACGTTAGTGCCTTAACTATAAACAACATATGAAATATCTATGTCGCGATAGGAAAGTCTAGCACTTTCTCCTCTCTGCCTACCCCAATAGGGAAACGGGCTGATGGTATGTACCATACGAGTCGGATTATTTGACATCAATTCGTATAATGACTTTCGAGGTCCGGAAAAAGGGTCCCAGTCTGGTAAAAAAGTTCGTTTAACCATAATACTTATAAGAATTAGACGTGTGCTAGTGGTATTGCCTCTCCGCGTTAGATGACCAATCGCGAGTTCCACGCCTGCTTGAGTGGTAACATATTAAGGCCGAGCGCTTGATGATTGGGACCAAAGACAAGCCACACTATTTAATATGTCTAAATCATCAATTTGAGTGTGTTAAAAGGTATCATACGAATGAATAAAATAAACGGGTCAAATTTTTTATTTGTCAAATAAAATTGTTCATCTAAGAGGTTTTCAGAGTTCATATATTTTTTAAGGGACTTGGCCAGTTTTAGATATTCATCATTAAAATTAATGTGGCGAATTTTATAAAACAACATAAAAATGGATATTTTCAAATTTATAGATTACTCCCTTAAAACAAAACTAGGGATTTGCTAGAGCTATTTTTTAACATTAGTCACCCGAATAACGCTATAATAATCAATATATCACATACAAGAAATGAAATATTATAATTTAAAAAAATTACAGGTAGAAAATTTAAATAAAGTTAGCTTATAGTTATAATAAACAAATTAGATTAGTTCTTAATTTATAAATTTACATATATGTAACATATACGAGGTCAACTAGAAAGTAAGGTTACAAGGGCTCCTGAGGCCGGGGGAAATTTTTTGTTTCGAAGTTGGCGCACCTGGCGTGTATGGGGGATCCTAACGGTCAGTTTGTTTGGTCCCGCGTGTTTGTCGGCCATTTTGTTCAGTCACAGTAAATTCTTCCGATGGAGAGATCATCGCGCGCTCCCGCCACCTCCCGTCCGTGCGAGATCCGCGCGGTCATCCGTTTTTTGACTTTGCAGAACAATACCGCCGCGAATATCTATCGGAAGCTCGTGGAAGCTTATGGTAGTGATGTAATGAGTCGACAACATGTCACGAAGTGGGTTCGGTTGTTCAGAGAAGGCCGTACTGATACTCACGACGAGGCAAGGCAGTGATTTCTGACGAACTTGTGCAAAAATTGAAGAACAAGTGCGAAATGACCACCGTGTGACGCTTGATGACCTTCACGAAGAATTTCCTGACATTTCTCGAAGTCTCCTTGGTGATAGTGTGTCGGAAAAATTTGGTTACAAGAAGTTGTGTGCGAGATGGGCGCCCAGAATGATCACACCGGAGCACCGTCAAAATCGCGTGACCGCCGCGTGTGAATTTTTGGATCGTTTTGTACAAGAGGGAGAAGCTTTTCTGGACTCTATCGTGACGGGAGGTGAGACGTGGGTGTGTCACTACACCCCAACAATTTTCCAACGATCAGGAGGTCGAGGAAGCTGTGAAGAAGTGGCAGAAAAAGCTGGCGGCGGAGGTCTATGACACTGGCATACAAAAGCTGGTGCGTTGAAAAATAATTTAATATATTTGTAAAGTTTCCTATAAATTTCAATTAAATACAAGCATTTTTCGATCCTACATAAATGTTGTAACCTTCCTTTCTAGATGACCTTCGTAATAAAAGATACATTTAAAAAGGGACGCTTAGTGGCCAGACTCTTCTCAAAGGCAGTCTAACTCGGGACTCGAACCCACCATTATTAACAGATTAAATATACTACAAAATAAATAAATATAAGTTCCAAGTAAGTACAAGTAAGTACTGGTTGCGTCCATTAGATTAAGAACTTCCCTCCATCTGAATATGTTTATTGAGAAAAAAACACATTTCGTAAGAAAACTGCACAAAACTTACCAATGAAAGACGAACTACAAAGAAACCTTTGTAGTAGTTTTTCCGACATGTGATAGTGACACATTTGGCTTAAGGTATAATGTTAATATACAATCATAAATTTTGATAAGACCTCTGATGAGAATAAAAACAATGAAATTATTATGCATTCTCACAAAACTAAAATAAAATTTGTTCCACAGAAATCATCATAACTTAAACAAACATGTCTAAAGCTTTGTAATTTCAAAAAATTCGGAAACAGTGTAAATCACAAGATATGATCTGCCAAATGTATGCAACAATATAACTATTATTTCAACCTGAGTATGTGACGAAATAATATATGTGACTTAAAGCTTAAAGTCCGAAGGTCACAATTTTCACGAAATCGAGTGACGATTGTACTGTGTTACATTTTCGTCGAATACGGTACAATCTGGCGGGCATATTGTCACGTTAAAATATCTTCCAACCAACCACAAAGATGTTGACTGTGACCTTAAGTGATAAGCACACTAAAATATTTTATAAAATCTGACTTCCAACGGGAATCGAGCTCTCAACCGCCGGGTTGGAAGACAGGCGTATACCAAAGAGGCTACGGAGGTCCTCAATCACGTTACGGTTTCCATCAATTTGAATTAGTTGAGATTACTCGGTAAAAAATATGCCAATAAATTGAAAATTACCTGATTATATAAGACAAAAAACCTATAAAGGTGAAAAATTCAACATAAATTATGTCTGGTACTCGTATGTACTAAACATGTATCATATAGTTTCAAGACACAAATAAAATACAAAATCAATAATGATATAACTCATATGGCATCTGAATTACAATTCACCAACCCTAGATTTAGAGCATTTATTTCCCAAAATGCAATACACATATGCCTCTCTAGTCCCCATGACATAACATACAATGAAGTAGCAAATTCTATAAAGGTAAAAATGAGCGAAACATTCAGGGGAAGCAGGGATCGGTAAGCGGTTGTTGTTATGAAATGTAGTCGAGTGCTCAAACTAGCAGGAGTAAATTATAGTGAATATTTATGTAAAATCTCAAAAATACTATGTTTTGATAAATGTATAGAGGAGATTTTGATATTATTAGAGGAGATTTTGATATTATTTCTTCGAAATGGAGTACGACAAGGTTGATCCACGTGGTGCTAATTATAATCAAGTCTCACAACTTATCTAGTCAATGAGAATTTATGACACAGGCTATTAAATAATAATCAAAATTCGGTAAAAAATAAACATATGTCTTCTGTAAGATACGGGCCTAGTTTACTGGGGACACTACTAATGACAGGCAATAATATAATTTGAGTATCGACTTTAAATTACTTGTTTTTGTATTGCTTCTCATATACTATGTATACTCGTACGTATAATAACTTTTCATGTGATTAAATAAAATAAAAACCTAAAAAAACCAAAGCATGAATCACGTTTTTTCGTTTTGTTATGACTATTTTCCATTCGGAAGAAAATTGCAAATTAACATTTTGATTTACAATAATATATTCTAAAAATGAATACTTTTTATTTTAGATACTTGATTTCAGCATAAAAATAGTTAAAAGACGATTTTATTAGACATTTTAATGCATGCAATTAAAGCTTTATTTCGTACTACGCGAAAGTTCACAACATTAAGGCGCTCTTCTAAAAAATGTTATTTGTAGGCGAATTTTGTATGTAAGAATACTTTATAAAATACTCGTATTTTCTTTGTTCGTGACTTCATTAGTTATAATTATAATATATATTTTCCTAACAATTTGGGCACTGACATGTGATCTTATCACAACTTGATGAGCGTTGCATAATATTTTTAATATATAATATACACTACGGCAGAGGTTTTCAAAGTGCATGCTCGGCGCCGCGGGATATAAGAAAATTTTAATAATTCCAGGCTTATAGGACATGTTCGGCGGAAGTTTTTTCTGTCTTGACGGAGCTCGCTCTGTTGGATCTGGAGGTCCAGCGTCGAGCCGTGATTATTCTTCTTGGTAAGGGTGAGCCCGCGAAGATAAGCGACGTCTGCCTTTTCACCCCTTGCAAGGAATGACTCCTAGCGCGATTCTTGAAGTCAGCCTATACGCTCAGTTGTCAACTTTGTAAAACGATGGCCGTATCTCCCATGAAAAGACAACATTTAAAAAATATATTTGCATCAGTGCGCGCTTTGGCTCCCGTATCCAAGCTATTGAGCTACCCAATTTGTTTCCGGACATGGAAGCTTTAACGACATTTTTTTAGCTATATCTTGTCTCTTCAGTCTGTTATAATTTGCGGTCACCTGAATAAATCAAATTTTGTAGTATTGCGATGATAATCGTCTCAACAATTTCTAAAGGATCTCCATTCAGCCTTACACCGGTCCATCTTCGTACCGATTGGCTACTTCGATCTAGTGGCGTCAAACGATACTATGAGGGTTGCTACTTAAGTTTTGAGATATGACAACACCAGTGTAGATACGTCAAATCTGACATCAGCATAGTAAAGTTTGACGTTTTTAATGGAATACGTGCTCAGAAAGTTTTTTCATACGATTGCTATTTATGTTGTTTACAGTGACTTTAAAAATAAATCTCGGCCAAAAATGGAATTAAATCGTGAACATTTTCGTGGGATGATTTTTGACGTGTACTAACTCAATAACAGTGCGCCGATCAACTCGCTTCGACTTTTGGTGATGAAGTATTATCCCGGGTCACTGTGTTTCGCCGATTTTCCGAATTCAATCGTGGCCGTAGTACGCTCCAGGACGAATTTCAGACGAAGTTCGTCCAAAATCGATTGTAGTGCCAGAAAACATCGATGCTGTGCGTGAACTGATATTGCAAGATCGTCATGTGACTTATCGTGAGATTGAGGCATGTTTGGGAATTAATTCCACTCGCATACATTCAATATTGCATGAACATTTGGCCGTCAAAAAGATTTGTTCGCGTTGGATACCGCGTAATTTGACAATCGCTCGAAAAAGGCTTGTGTCGATTGGTCTAAAGAAATGTTGAAAAATTTCGATCGCGGTGCTTCAAAAGACGTCTATAAGATCGTGACAGGCAACGAATCATGGATCTATGCATATGAGCCAGAAACTAAACAGCAGTCGACCGTATGGGTCTTTCAAGACAAGTCAAATCCAACAAAAGTTGTTCGCGCACGAAGCACTTCGAAGCAAATGGTGGCTTGTTTCTTCGGTATAAATGGTCATGTCGCAACAGTATCTTTAGTGGGACGTCGTACGGTCAATTCTGAATGGTACACCACCATTTGTTTGTCAGAAGTTTTCGGAAAAATGAGGAAAACTAACCGCCGAAGACGGATCATTCTCCCCCACGACAATGCGAGCTCTCACACATCGGCTCAAACAAGTGACTTTTTGAGCACTTAAAACACCGAATTGATGGGTCATCCGCCGTACAGCCCTAATTTGGCACCCAATGACTTCTTTTTATTCCCGAACATCAAAAATAAATCGCGAGGTCAACGTTTTTCGACGCCTGAAAAAGCGGTTGATGCGTTCAAAACGCATGTTTTGAAGTTACCTCATTCGGAGTGGAAAATGTGCTTCGAAAATTAGTTAATACGCATGCAAAAGTGTATTGATCTTCATAGAGAGTATTTTGAAAAACAATAAAGCCATTTTCGATGATAAATATTTGTTTTTACTTGTCTGTCTCAAAACTTAAGTAGCGACCCTCGTATTGCTACATTCGAAATTTTGTGTGAAAATATAAGTAACTTGCAGGGCTAGTTTTAACTCCAGACCTTAAGTCACTTTATGCCATTAAGTCACTAAGAACATCACGCACATACTAATCAAAGAAGATTAAGATCTTCTAATGTAGATCGCGCTAGATTCAATGCGCAAAAATATTTTCAACATGATATGGAGAAACGCACATGGGTTCTAAACCAATTCAGTGCCTAACCTCCATGTGACTTGATATCGGTAGATGAAGAGAGCTTGATTGAGGGACAGTATGTTTAAAACATTTGTCAGTATGGAACAGGTTGAGCTTTAAATACACACGTATAGTACGAGTAAATAATAAACATCCTTTGCTGATTGCTAAAGCTAAGTGAATCCTGGTTTTATTTGCGACGACTTACATGTATCATATAAAGCTGGGTTTTCAGCGGTAGCTCTAATAAAAATCTTGCGGTAGCTGTAATAAAAAACTACCACTCAACTCTCAACCTGGAACACGAAATGAGGGTAGCTGTGTCTAGTTACATTTCAAGATTTGAGAAAAATTGTGGTCCACAATAGACTTATCCCTTCCATTAATTAGATATTTTAGAGCGCTATGAAAAAAACTTCATATATGTGCGTCGTGACACAAAAAAATATGAAAACCACTGTACCACGGTATAGTTTCATTAAGCGTTAATATTTTCACAGATTCATGATAATATTTACCAGAATGACAAAATGTGCAGTAAATAATGCGTAGTTAAAAGTTTTCTAAAATGAGATAAAGTACAGAGTTAAATGACCGTGTAAAATGTTGTGGGCAGTGTTAAAATTCATGATGCAGGGCAAATTATTGTACAATTAAGGTAATAAGTTACTCTTGTTGCAAGCGGAAAGGAAACAGTTACAAAGGAAGTAAACATGTATGAACAATATAATCAGACTAAATTTATTGATATCAACAATTTGCTGTTAGTAGCACGAAACTTGTGAAACCTCAGTTTAATGAGTTGTAAAGGTATGATATATGTATGATTTTCATCTGAATCTCTATTTTCCTTAAGATATATATTATATTTTTTATTAGTTATTCTCAAACATTGTGTTTATACACTACGTTGAAGACATAATCACGGATACCAATAATAATTATGAAACAAAAACTGGTTGATTGGAAGAAATTGGTTTAAAGTAATAAATTTATTACAATCGATGAATTAAAGCAATACATAAATAAACATATTCACAAATATAAATATATATACCATCACGCCGTTTCCCTGTCGGGGTAAGCAGAGGACAGAACGCTAGACTTTCTTATCGCGACACATTTTTACCGCCTCTTTTACATTAATATACCTTGTCAATATACCTTACATCAGTAGACTTTGTACATTTCTTTCTTCGAAAATATAATTCACTCGATTCAACCATAATTTCCATGGTCTTCCTCTACCATACCTTTTACTCGCATTTGTACTATATATTTGATTTCAAAGTATTTTTTCATTCATTCGTTCGGCATGGTCAAACCTTCTGAGTGTGCTCTTCTTCCGCTTACTTAACACACCAGCCTTAAGCTCCCATTAATTCCTTATCCTTTCATTTTGTATTCTGTCATACACTGTGACTCCATCTATTTTTCTTAGTGCAAGCATGTCTAAAGTATTACACATTTGCACTTTATATTTGTTTTGATAGTCTTTAGTAATTGGTTCTACATATATCCAAACCATCTCTTGTGATGGATATTATGAGAACAATTAAGAAAGGAATCTTGAGAAAGTTTGATATGATGGAAAAAACGGGTTGCGAAAGATTTACGAAACAAATACATGTACATATACTATATGTCTGAAACGAATGTACAATGAAATACAGATAGACTGAATAAGTCAATAGTTGGAGAAATTAGTGACCGAGGAAGTTAATAGTTGGCTAACTATAAATAGAAGGACATGTAAGGAGTATGAGAAATAGGAAAGCATGTGTGACGATATGTATAGATGTGGAAGATACATGTATAAAAAAGGCGGGGAGATATTTTACATATGCCTACCCCAAAGGAACATTATGTGTTTGTGTGTATTTAATTTTTTGCTGTACATTGACAACTAAAACGCTTTAACGGTGAAATTGAAATAAGAAACAGAATTATTCAAGTCATATATTTTTCATTATTTTAATATTTTTTATAATGCCATGCCACAGCGATCCCAGAGGCGTAGTTTGGCACGATATATTTTTTCCACTCCACTGAATTGGGTTCGATTCCCGTACCTAAAAATAAAGGGTCCGAGTCCCGAAACGAGTACTTCTAATAAGTTATTGTTACTTTTCAGTATGTGGTTGTACAGTGTGTCTATTCTAGGGATAAAATTATTGTCTAACAGCCTTAATACTATATAACCGCATAACCAGTGCGAGAGAAAAGAGAAGAGAAACATAAGAAATAATGAATTTAGTTTTAATATCAACACGATACTTCCTTCATCAATTCAATATCTCAGAAACAAAAACGTTACAAATATATAAAATATAACGTCCGACTGCATTTTCCGTCACACATCCATCAAATAGGATAACGGTATAATACTGTATGACAGGATCGGAGGATTTACGAGTATATACGACGAGTAAAAACCATTCCAAAGAATCGGCGAGTGTCAAGTGATACAAATGCCCAAATTATACGACAAATTGAATCGATCCGAACTGACTTTGTTATAATCAAGAGGATTGATTTATCAATTGTATAGGGTCTTTCAAATAGAGCGGTTTTTTTTTATTCTTGGATAAAACACAGATGGCGTCGCGAACTCGCCTGGGTCTTGTGACACTTGAGAAGTGTAATGTATGATATTTATAAAAATGGAGTTGTATACAATACAACAACGCGTTCAAATTGTTGAATTATTTTATGTATCGTAATCTCCGGAAACGGCGACGTTAATTGCCCACCAAGACCATGTGATCTGACACCGTTGGACTATTTTCTCTGGGGTTACGTGAAAAGCTAGGTTTATAAGAATGACCCCCAATCAATTTCTGAGCTGAAGGATGAAATTATTCGCGTTATTGGTGAGTTAGAACCGCTATTATGCCAAAATGTCATAATTTTTTTTGACAAAATAGTGGACATCTGTGGAGCTGCAAGAGGTGGACATTTTGCGGTTATTGTTTTTGGGTTTAAATTTCATACAAAGTTTTTTGAAATCAAAGCAAATTGTGTGTTTTATTCAAGAATTAAAAAAAAATAGAATAAAAAAACCGCTCAATTTGAAAGACCCTTTACATAATAATTTGTTGCAGGACGCAAAAGTTGTATTCTGGTAATACCAATTACAATGAATATATAATTGGAATCCGATTTGCGTGGCATTTTTTTATAATGAAGTGTTCTCTGCTGTTTTATGCGGTTTTGAGAACAAACTTAATAATATTTTTTAGTGCTTTGAAAAATTACTTCCTAGTGTTAAAAATACCATATATTGAACTACAGGGTGACTACAATTTTTTTGTTGGTTTGTATCACCTTTTTTAATATCCTTGGGCTGTAAACTTTTAAACCAAACGACGTAAATGTGCAGGGTTCTGAATGACCACCTGTCTCCATATATGTATTCAGGACACACTTCAAAACTTATCGGAAATTCAAACCCGAAACCTTCGCTGAGTCGTTAAGCAGTGGCGTATCAATGTTTCAAGGACATCTACGCGAAACATTTTTGGGGCCCCTTTCATTATTTATTCAAAACAATACAGTATTATATTAAAGTTCTATAGTATTAGAACCAACTGGCCAAATTATTACAATAGAACATTTTCTTTCAACAAACCCAAACCCTTATGTCAAGTATAAGAAATTTTAAGTTTGGTCTTAGCTATTGCTTCCTATAAATATCGAGTTCGTTCTTAGTTATTTAGTCCGTGTTTAACTTTTGCTTTCCACAAATATTAAGTTCGTTTTTAGCTTAGGTTTCCCACAAACTTAAGTTCGTTCTTAGTTATTATTTCCCACAGGTATTGAGTTCGTTCTTATCTGTTGCTTCCCATAAATATTAAATAGTTTTCAGATATTACTTTCAACAAATGAGATATTGTTAAAATAGTAAATGTCAACAGTTTTTGAAGAGGTTCGATTTATTTTAGTAAAAATCCAAGTACGAGTACATTGACAGGTGCTTTAGCCCAACTCAAAAGTCAAATTGTTTCGATGGCTCTAGCCGAAAGATAGGATACTAATTTTGCAAACGGCGAATTAAAAACTGGATAAAATATTTATTTATTTTATTTATTATTTTGTATATGGTATATGGTTACACATGGCGGTTATCAATAAATTATTTCAAACATTCGATATGTAATAATATAATATATTTATATGGCTGCGAGTCATATGTCTTCAACCACGAAAGAAAATTTGCAGTTATTATTATACAACAATAAGTTAGAACTACATACCGTTTTTTTTTATTATACAAAAATAAATATAAACTATTTTTTTTGTTTGTTTTTTTGTGATGGGCATTGTGTTTAAAGTTTTTGTTTTATGGCGTTTATTGAACTGCTGATCTTCCCATAGATTCTGTCTTTCTTCAATCCAGGGGTTTCAGGTTCAGTTTTCACCTGAGGGCTCTTTAATATCTTTCTGGTTGGCTGGAAGAGATTACCACATAGCAATAAGTCCGCCAGGAGATACTGTACGAGTATACAAGAATAGTGTAATACGGTTACACAGTTAGTATGTTTACATCTTCCAAATATTATCGTGAACAATAAACATTTATTTTGAAGCATTTTAAATGTGAATTTCATAAAACTTCTGTTGTAATTGTGTATGGGAAATGAAAATAGAATACTCATATACGTTTAAAGTTTTATCTTTGAAGTAGAGGAGTTTGATTTCGCGTGATGTATACATATGAGATGACAACGTGCAACGCGGTTTTATATAATCAAAAATCGGAAAGAAGTATCAATTTATTTTTTAAAGCTATATGTCCTCAGTGAGATACAGACAAAAACCTAGTTTACTGGGGACACGACAAATGAAAGACAACAAACCCAGATCCATTCAAATTGTGTGTCCAAATGAAAATACCTGTTGTTTTTTTCGCAAATTATGTACATTTCTTGCCGTGTAAAATAAATAAATAAAAAATAATAATTTTGCCAGAACAAAGATAATTTATTGACCATGACAGGTATTCATGTAATTTTCCAACTAAAAATTGTATTTGACAGCCGACATAGAGAGAAAAAATGCTTTGAACTTTATTCATATCCGAGTACATTCGCAATGTCTAAAATTCTTGGAGTCGAATCGTACTTTGCACGTGATAAATGAATGCGAGTAAATTGAATATTTACTGCAAACACATAAATTAATAACAGTTCAAATACAATTGACAGGATGAATTGTAACAAGTATAAATTTGCACTCGGCAACATGAGAGACGCAAAAATCATAATGCATTTTCGATATATGAGATGCACTCATACATATGCAGATTTAAATTGAATAACAGAAAATGTCCGATCAAAAATGCGTCTTAAATCACAAAACTTCAAGTTTGTTTCATAAATAATCTGGTCGAACAAATAATACAGACACATTTAAAAAAAATCGGTCTGATCTCTGGATAAGGATAATAAAACCCATAGTTTGATTTAATGATTTTGCAATAAGTGTGAAACGCCATTTTTTATTGAAATCTATTTGAAAAATGCGTTTCAACGAGAACACATATCTAATTTTTATGTAAAGTCAATTTGTTTTTCTTATTTTCATTCTAAATAAAAGACTTTTCTCTCTAGTCTTTTTTTTTGTTCAATATGCTTATTTGGCTCCCATTACATACAATGGCGTGCCGACTTCAATAAAAGTAAAGGTAGGAAAACCATTTAGACAGTCGATCGGAGCGTGGTTGTTATTGCGACAGGATTTTGAGTACTTGGGCTTTCAGGATGAATGACGAGTAGAAAGGATTTATGTGAGCTCGTGAGTGTGGGTCTCTTCTTGTTGTTTTAATTTTGGATGTTTTTGTATTTGTGTTTCTGTGTGTTTTTCTTTTTTTCTTCTTTTTTTTTTTTTTTGTTTTGATTTTTATTCTTATGATTGTGTGCGGTATATTGTGGGATGAATATTTTTGGTCTTTCTGGAGTGATAATGTGTGAGGAGTTGAGTTTCGCAAGATGTTTCCAGTTGTAGTTGAGTGTCACTGTTTGTCAGGTTGATGAGAGCGTGCAACGGGGTTTTTTTGTGTTATCAAAAATCGGAAAGAAGTATCGATTTATTTTTTCATGTTAAATATCCTCAGTGAGATACAGGCAAAAGCCTAGTTTACTGGGGATATGACAAATAAAAGGCAACAAACCCAGATCCATTAAAATTATATGTCCAAATCAAATTACCTGTTGTTTTTTCTCAAATTGTGTATATTTCTTGTCATGTGTAATAATAAATAAATAAATAAATAAATGAAAACACAGTAATTTTTTTATATTTAAAATTTTAATTTACGTAGATTTTATTGTGGGAGTATTTTGCTGGTTGGGATTTAGTAGTTACAAAGTTGTTTGTGCTTTAATTTAATATTCGTTTTTTTTTCAAGTTTCTTTTTCTCACTTCTTTTAAACTTTTCACTGTGGCCTTTATTGTACCCAAAAATATTTTTCACGTACTTGTATTATTTATTCTATTTTGTGTTATACATAAATGTAAATTTGTATGGATTCTGTGTTTAAATAATGGTATTTTTTAAAATTGTGTTATCTTATCCATTTTTTGCGTATTAAATGTTGTTTTAATCTGAGTTATGTTGCTTTTTTTCTGTATTTATAATGATTTCTATTGTCTGCAAAGGCTGCGACCGTTAATAATGAAATAATAACACCATAAAAAATATAACAATAATTATAATTTCCACTTAAATACGAATTCCATCAATCTGGAGGTTACAGTCTCTATTCCCAATAGAAACCACAATGAGTATTCCAATCGGTTTATTTTAAATATATGTTGAAAGAATTTTCCACAAAATAAGTACACCGAGTTATTGCATACAAAAAATGCGATACATATAATGAGAAACAAAACAAAATATTGATAATCAAAAAGTTATACTATACACCAGTGCTTTTCAAACTGTTTATAGACTAGTTTTTTCATTCATATCCACTGCAAAACAGTATTTTTATGTAAATGAAAAAAAAATTGAAAGAAAAAGAACAAAGTTCAAAAACAATTTTAGATTGAATTAGTTATAAAAATAAAATTACAAAACAAATAATAAGAAGTATGTAATCATGTACATTATACGTACATATATACAAATAATCATAAGAAGTACGTAATTATATACATTATACGTATATACACAATCTTAAAAAGTAACGCTGTAACAAACTTTTTAAAATGAGTTGATATATATATTATTTTTAATGAGACAAATGAGCTTGCTCATCCTTCATTAACTAGTCTAATCTGGGTCTAACAAAAATAATTAAAAAAAAAGATGTTTTTAAGATACTTTTAAAACGTCAAATTGTTTTACTAACGTAATATGTTATTTATAAAATTATGAAATATGTCAAAAAATAAAACATAATATATTAAATTATGATGTATCTAAGCAATGGTGATAGAAAATAGCTAATTAAATGCGATGTATGGGTTACTATTGGGCAATTTGAGGAATTCTGCTATTTGGGTAGTATATCCTCGGATGATGGAAGAGTTAAGATGAATATTGAACGGCATGTAGTCATAGGAAACAAAGTCAATGGGGTACTAAAACATATATACTCGAACCGGACAGTATCAAATTTGCTTAGATCATAGTCTATAAGAGTATTTTGGTGCCAATTTTGATGTATGGAAGTGAAATGTGGAAGTGGAAAATGACTAACAGAAGTCGAATAAATTATGTAGAAATGCGTGCATCGAGAAAAAATACACAGTGATAGTGTATGACCAGAATATGGAATGAAGGGATTAGGGATGTGTGAACTTAAGGTTGATGTATTAAGTAAAATGAAAAAGAGTTGGGCATGTGGAACGAATGAACGAAGAAAGACTAACAAAACAAATATATAGTGCAAATGTTATTGGAAGGCGTGTAAGTAGATGACCAAGGAAAGTATGATTTGATCAAGTGAATATTTTGAAAGATGGAAATGTAGAAATAATAGAAAGTTGTAAGAGAAAGTGTATGGCTAAGAATGTGCGTCGAGAAGACTTCAAGATAAATTAATTTCGTCACGGCCAACTAATAAATTGTTCGTTGGCCACAATTAGTCCGGAACCTACAGAAGTGGCAATGATGTACAACACCACTGCATATATTTTTTAAGAAAAAAGAATTATAAAATTTAATTAGAAACGGAAATGCCGAATTGATAACCGAGCCATTCATTCATTATTTCTTTCAATGTTATATGCAAGAAACGAATGAACGACGATACTCCTGATCGCGGGCAATAAAATGTGAGATATGACCGCCGGCAGGGACACAAAAGACGCGGCTCTATTGCAATCTCAATCCAATTCGGATGCTGGCTGAATGACAGTTCCAATTATTGCATCTTCTTTCACCTCCACCGCCGCCGATTCATCTCCGATACAATCCATCGCCCCAAGCCATATGCCACATTGGACTCACGAACAAAATCGGAGTCCCAACTTATGTTGTAAGTATAAAATTGAAACCGTAAGAAAGTGATTAAATGAAAAAAACTGGATAAATGAAAAAAAATGACTATTCTTCTAAGGTAACAACAAATTCATATTTGACTTATCAACGAAAGTTAAAATATATATACATACATATTACGAAATATCCTTTGCCGAGCAGACAGAGATGATAGATTTCTTCACTGTATGGTCCAGATACACTGTTTTTGATTTCTCTTCAATTCTAAATATTTTCATGCACAATTATGCTAACTCATCTCCCCCTTTTTCACTTGATTTAGACTTGTTTTCCTCGGTCTACCTCTTCCACGCAGACCATGCACTTCTGAGTTTTATATTTACTGTCATTATTGAGAGTTTCATTGTATTTGTTTTTTTAACACTCCTTACTTCTTCTCACTCCTTATTTTATGAGGGCGACATCAAGTAGTGACGAAGAAGGAACTATCTTAAGCGATTCCTCCCCCCGTGGCGACAATCTTGAGTGGAAAAAACAGAACCGACGACGTACTAAAAGTCCGAGGTCAAGGGAGACGGAAAATGAGCGAAATAAATATACTTATAAATCGGCTTAAGGCCTGCTTTCAAACAGCCTAGCAAGATGTCAGTACTTTCAAAGAAAACTTCAAATGCAGCAGAAATATATTTTGACGCCATTAAATCAGAGTAGCCAATTGGTTCGAAGATCAATCGATGTAAGGCTGAGTGGAAGGGGATACTTAGTTACAAATCACTAGAGACTGGAAGATCTCTTCGATTGGGTGTCTACTTTTTTGTTTGCTCTGGGGTGATCTAGTTAATCTACCTATCCTGGACAGTCTTTATTTGAATGTTCCGGATAATTATGAGATAACGCTCCCATAGATTGTTCTATCAACCTATAAGTCGAACCAATCTGCCTTTGGAAATGCCGGTAGGTAGATCAGTCACAGTTTTTGGCTGTGTGTGTCCTCATATAGACGTGTTTCGTGTGTCGCTCAGCTCCTTCAGGAAAACAACTTTTAAATTTAGTGTATTACTTGAAATGACTTCATTTTTTATATATTTAACATGCCATTTTTTATCATGTTTTAAGTGTCTAATATTTTTATCAATTAAGTCATAAAATTTTGAATTGTTTCAAACAAGTGATTTTTTCGTACTAGTTATGTTTGGTCCTTGTACGAATTAGAGAAATTTGTAATTTGCAGAGGACTTGAAAAAGTAAATTTATATACAGAGTTTCAATGGGGATCCTTTCAGAAATTATTGACTGAATTATCATCGCACTACCATAAAATTTGATCTGTGAATTGATCCAGACGGTCGCAAAAATTACAACAAATCGAAGGGTCAAGGTTGAAGCTAAAAAGTTAGCTATTAAAATTCACTTTAGCTAAGCGTTTATTGGTTTATCTCTTCGTTATCTGTCTTGTATTCACTTAAGGCCACTTGAAAATCTTCCTAGTTGGTTGGAAGAGATCGCCACTCAGCAATTAGTTTGCTTGATTTACTTGTTTACAACAAAATAGTAATACAATACGATATTATCATATTAGCCAATGTCAAACATCACTTTCAAACATTAAGGTAAATATACAATTGTTTCTACTTCATAAAGGACTCAAAGACAGATTGTATTGAAAGCGAAGTATTGTGAAAGGAATTTCAACGCTACACTAAATTATTTTGACAACGTAAAATTAATTTTGAAAAATGATCTCAAAAAGCGTTTGCTAACCAATTTCTCCACCATTCATAATGTCTTAATTATGTAATATTTCATCGAACGATTGGACGTCGGAGAAACGAAAATCGATAAAAAAAAGGTGTCAGAACATCCTCCGTTTGAGGAAACTTTTACAAAAAAAAAATGGGATGAAATTTGCTTTCGGCGAGGTCGCCCTATATAATGGTCAGGCATATTCTTATCGAAAGGGAAAATATTGCATTCGGTTGCTGATTTACGACAGCGATTTGCAGCCTGAATTTGTAACACCTTTTGCAGATAATGATCGCCTCTTTATACTTTGAAATTATTTGTGAAGGGGAAAGATAAGCCAAGCTAAATTCTATTAATAAACTTGCAAAATATTTATTTGTAAATATTATCAAAAAATAGGTTTCGTACCAAGATATACAATTTGACACAGGAATGAGAAAACCTGGAAAGGATCATTTCATTCGCCCTACATGTGGAAAGATATTGGCATTTACTTACGGATATACCGCCGGCAGTCGATCGTCAGTGCCTAGTCAATTCAATAGCAGGTGCACCGCGAGCAGAAAAGGTTGACTTTTAGGCTGTTGAAATGTTCTTGCGGTCCTTTACAAATGGCATTAAACTGCTGCTAGTTATCCGAGTCCCAATGGAGAAAAAAAATCGAAGACAAGAAGTTCATGGTTAAGAAATGTTAGGTAATATAGAGCTAATAAGCTATTTCATCATGCAGCACAAGACAGGGAGAAATCCGAATCAAGACCTAGACACAAACTCATAGTGCGGCCTAAATACTGATTTCCAATTATAAAAATTCATGATTTTTATTAAATGTTGAACCTCATACGCATTAAACTTCAAAGTGACGTAATAAAATATGACAAATTAGTTAATTTGAAATACTTATTTCTTCTGTGAAAAATAGTTAAGATTTAGTATATACCTAGTGTTAAGGTCCGATTATGAATTTGGGACCTGATCAACGTGGTGTTCATCAAAGCCTGAATCAGGAAAAACAAGATAATGATAATTTCGATTAATAATTTCGCAAAATAAAAATATGATTTATCTCTCTCTCATCAGTAAAAATATGACTAAAATTTGTTACAGTGTTTTTTGGATAGATCTACATACACCCATACTTCGCTTTACGGACTCTCTTTTAATGGAATTTCGCATTTAAAATTGAAATTTGTGCGAAATGTATCAAGATTCACCTTTAAGCAACGCGATCAAAATATGAAATGCAGATTACTCGAGAATTAACATTGACGAAATTAGTCAACGCTTTTTGAATAGTGGATTAAAATCTCAATTAAAATTATATCGCTGAAGAGATATAAGGTGGCTGATTTCTGTTTTCTAGATAAATCATCTGTGTCTCGTCATTGGATGGTGGTTTTGTTGAAGTTGTTATATGTACTATGCGTATCCAGAAAGTAAGTGTACTGAGGCTCTCACGACCGGATGGATTTTATTTTCGACATGTTGGCTACACTTCCGTGTAGCCTGACCCTTCCCCTCCGCAACGAGACCGGTTCGAGGTCAGTACGTTGAGAAGTGTCGACGCGACAGCACGTTTCGTGAAAAATGTCAATCCAATCTCCCGCCAAGTGCGAAATACGCGGCGTCATCCATTATCTCGTTTGGAAGGGAAAACCTCCGGTTGAGGTTTATAATGAGGTGAAAACTGCATATGGTGATAAAGCTATGAATCGTACGAGTGTGTACAAGTGGTGTCGCGAGTTTAAAAACGGTCACGTCACACCTCTTCATCCTCCGCCAAAAAGTTCAAAACCACAATTTCAGCCAAGAAAATCATGGCATCCGTGTTTTGGGACTGTCAAGGCATAATTTTAATTGAATATATGCCTCAAGGGGAGACCATCAACTCTGCAAGATACTGTGAGACCCTAAAAAAATTGCGGAGGGCGATTCAGAACAAGAGGAGAGGCATGCTGACAAAGAGTCTGCCTGCTGCACGACAATGCCAGACCACACACGGCCAACGCCACGAAGGAACTGCTCGACTCGTTTAAATGGGATGTCCTGAACCATCCCGCGCATTCCCCTGACCTAGCACCTTCAGATTACTATCTCTTTACCTCCCTGAAGCTGCACATGGGTGGAAAAAGGTTTTCAACCGACGAGGAGGTAAAGGAGGAGGTGGAGAAGTGGACGGAGGGGTTGGCGGGAAACTACTCCGAGGAAGGCATCAAAAAGTTGATACCCCGCTTCACCACCTGCATTGAGAGGAATGGCGACTATGTCGAAAAATAGCTTACATATGTACTACAGTAACACGTAATTTTTTTGTTTAAATAAAAAAAATTGTAACCTACAAAAATTCAGTACACTTACTTTCTGGATATGCCTCGTCATTTAGTGCGATAGGCAATGATTTTTTTAAGTTGTCGTGGGGAGGTTGTTTTTTCCACCAATAGAGCTCACCGCCATTCCAAAGAAATTGACTATCTCCGTAATGGAAGTAATGTACGAATCTGACATAAGGATTATATTTCGATGATATAAATTATTAAAAATCTCGAAAAATGAATGAGATTATGTATCTATATAAGTGCCTTGAAAAGGAAAAGAGAAAATATGCAACACAGCGCACTTTGGATGGATATTTCTGCCCGATTCTTCATTATAAGTGATATAATTCTTAACATTTGTATTACATAAAAAAAGGGGCGAAAGCATGCCAGTGTGCTCCGATCGTCTCCCTTCGGTATGTCATCAGATTCAGTACTGCGGTGTGGCCAGTGAATTTGGTAGTGTGCAACGGCTCACTCACCTAAAGAGAAAGAAAAAGAAAACAAAACTCCACGGTCCAGCTTCGCTTTCCAACTGAATTGGAGTTGGAATGGTGAGGGGATCCTCGACTGCGAGGCCCATCCACGACGACGACATATGTTTTATAAATTTCACAATATAATCAGGACTTAACTAAAATATTTAATTAACTTTTTAACCTCACGTAACAAGTCATTTACATTTAAAACGAAAAAAAAAGATGTGATACACGGAATTTCAATTTACAGATAGTTTTTCAGAAAAATAAAACGATGTATGACTGTAGACTGTTCACGGTAAGAATTAGGATTCAGAAGCGATGATATGGGAGGGGCAGTACTTGATAATGGTGAAGATTTACTATTTATAATGCAGGGGCCGGGTATGAGGCGCCTCTTGATGTATTGGTCCATACTTCACTCCCCGATACATATAAGAAAAGCTCTGTCAATAGGGTAAAATCAAATTGCTGTGAATGGCTCAACGATCCCCATTACACTTGATTGTAGAACTCTTTGAATTGGCTAATCTTGTGAGCAATGAAGATCTAAGTGTAGAATGATTCGAGACGAGATACGTTGGATACAAAAATGCGATATAACGAGGGTGGATCAAATAAAAACGAGACTTTTGTTTTAGAGCGCGTAATTTTAAACGGAGCGTGCGGCCGCCTCGAGGAGTGTTGGGTGGATATATCAGGAGTGGGGATAGCGGTCGACCGGCCTCGGCAAATTCCGTCATTAGTATGGCACACGATGTCTGAGAAAGAGGTGCACCCATCGATTGCGAAACGCATTATTATCAAGTTTCTCGCTCGTGAGGACGTAAAATAGCCCGAAATTCTGCGGAGACTGATGGCACACTTCAGATATCAAACACTGCCAAAGCCCCGTGTATCAGAACTTCATGAAATACCGTGAAGGGGTCGAAAACGATAGTCATAGTCGTCGCACACGGACGAGCATAACCGAACAGAACATTAACGCCATTCATGATCTTCTGGAAGGTGACCGACGTTTGACGGTTTTCAAAATTTGTTCTGAGATAGGAATAAGTAAGTTATGGGAGAACTCAATCCATAATCACAAAGGACCTAGGGTTCCGTAGTGTCTGCTCGATGGGTCCCACGTATTTTGACTGCAGAACAAAAGTTGACACGTTTGCACGTCTGTGAGCGGGGCGGTTTGTGTTGGCGCGGTTTGCACAAGAAGGGAACGCATTTTTGCGATTAAACTTGGGTACACCATTACACGCCCGAGTCGAAACAAGCCAGCATGGAGTGGAGAAAGAAGGATAAAACAGCCCCTGTGAAAGCCAAGACTCGGATGTCAGCTGGTAAGGTGCTTGCGACCGTTTTTTGGGACCGGCGCGGCATTTTGCATATTTTGCATGATCGTCGCACCATCAATGCGCCGTACTACTGCTAGCTTTTGAGTGAAGTTAAACTTGCTTATGGATGCAAAAGACGTGACCAGCCGATATGAGAAGTGATTCTTCTCAATGACAACACGAGACCCCATACTGCAGCTGTTACATGCGAACTATTGGAGGAAATTAGTTGAACACGACTGAAACACCCTTGATCTATCACTCTGCGACTTTCATCTCTTTGGGTCACTGAAAGAAGCTCTGGGAGGCCAACGATTCAACGACGACGATGGAGTAGAGGGGTTCGTGCGCAATTGGCTGCTGACAAACCCACTTATTTTTACGATGACGGGATAAAAAAACTACCGATCCGCTGGGAAAAATGAATTTCTAAAGCAGGAGATTATGTAGAAAAATGATGTGTGACAAAAAAGTCTCATTTATACTTGATCCATCCTCGTATTTTCCGAAATATTGTATATATTTTTAATTTGATATAAATTATTATATTATCTTGGTTATATTTATATACATTACAAGTAAAATATACCAATTTTATCTTTTCACTATTTCCTTTTCCTGGTTCCCCAAAAATATCTGGCATACGTTCCATACATATTTGTCATGTAATATCTTTCGCGACTCATTCTCTTAATGTGGTTACAACATCTCTAGATCTTTTTTTTTTATTACACACATACCATATAATTACGCCGTGTAGGCAGAGATACTATATCACCAAACTTATTTATCCAAGCACATTAATTTTGCCTATTCCACATTCATATGATACATCCCATATTGCACAATATTATATTATTCATACTTCTCACTTTACCTTCTTTTAAAATCTGGCCCATTTGATCCAGCCACACTTTTCTCGGTCTACCTTTTCGACGCACATCTTTCTTAATTCCATTGATAAAATCGTTTTTTACAGTTATTTTTTATGCGAAAATTTCTATTTTATATTCTATCGAACATTTTTTACTCCATCGATACCAGTATGCTACGCAAGGCCTAAATACTCGTACTAAGTAATGCCCTTTCCGCGGATGGAAGACAGCTTGTCGGTTTGAATAGAATATACGAGAATTTGATGAGTGAGAATATTACATAAATCATGAAAAGCGTGAAATTATATCGATTAGAATGAAGTTATCAGATGTAAAATATGGTTCACTTATGTCATTAACATAATTAGTGTCAATTTTAAACTTTTTGATAAAACAAATTATAAACTTGTTTATATTCTTAAAAAATACATAATAAATATATACCAAGAAAACAGAAGTCCTAATAATATATATGGGGAATTTAAAAAGAAAACATAAAAACACTTGAAAACTATCTACGCTCAAACATAAATTGTTTATTAGTCTTTCCAGTTCATCGCTTTTCTGTTATTACGTCGTTCTTATATACGAGTAATTACTGTTGTGTGAGACTCTGGAACCAGTTACAAAACAATGAAAACCTTCCTTGGTATGTTTTAAGAAGCAACTGAAAAAAAAACTCTTAATTTATAGTCAGTAATAAAATGTCTTTCATTCCTGACTTTTTTTAACCTCTCCATGTACCCTTCGTTTTCCTTTGATTGATGATATATCACTTTTACTTTTATTATTTATGTATTCATAAATTTCATAAAAATGAATAATCATTTGAATATTTTTTGCGACCATGTAACTTCCTTTATTTACATTTGTCTGGTTGGATAGAACAGATTGCCGTCTGGCAATATGCTCGCCAAATGGTTTTTGCAATGAAGTGATCAATATATAAATACATTGTCACTGTATGTATTCTTTTCACTGCACGTATTTTTACAGCATTTATTCTGTTGATTTGAGCAATTTTTCACATCCACGTTTCCTTCCATACATCAAATTTGGTACAAGAATACTGTTGTGGATATCATTTTAGCTGATGCACAGTGAACAAACTGATTAATTTTACATTGAAATTGATCTGAGGTAAGAAAAAGCTCTAAAAAAATTAAAGGGATACTTAATTCTTAGAAAAGGTCCCGTATCTTGAGAATTCTACAAATTATTATATCTTTCCTGGACGACCATAAAACCCTGTAAGGTAAAACTCAACAATGAACCTATTAAACTTGTAATGAACGCTTCCCGACCACTTACTCTCGAGCTATAAAGAGATCCCTTCCCTCTGGACCAGCGAAGAAGTACAATAAATAACGAAGCATCTGACAACTCGTCCCGCAATTATAAGTACTGCAAGAGTCGGAGTAATCTGCGAAGACCATCTGATATGGCAAGATATGCAAGGGAGGAAGTCAGGGGCAGCCTAAGAAATAATTTGAAAAGAAAATAATTTTAATCGACTCAATTTATAACATGACGATAAATAAGTTAAAATCGTATGAGAGAGACGTTATCTTCATTTTACAGAGGTGCTTGAAAATATGGTGACAAATTGATATGATCAAGACACTTATCTATCACCATGTTTTTAGATTTCGCAACATTCAACAGCCATTCTTTAATCAGTCAGTCATTAATATTTTGTGATATACATACGAGGGCAATCCGATAAGTACTTAGCCTCACCGCCCGATGGCACCACTATCGCAAGAGCAATTTTTTATCGCGTAGTACATTCTCGTTGACAGCTACTGTCAAAATTTCAGCCGAATCGGATTTAAGCTTATTCAGGCTTCCGACAAAAATTTTATTTTCTTTAACATTTTAAGTCAACGGTATCTTTTTTTTTCACGTTATTTAATGTTTTTCTGAAGTTTTGTGTAAATAATTATTTAAATTAATTAGGTATTGAAAACCATATCGAAAGTGCTGTAAACGCCTATAGACGTTCATATAAACTTTGACGGGTGCCCAAAACGCCCATCGCTATTGATGTGTGGAAGAGAAACGTGGACATGGAAAATACTGTAAATAACCGAATAAATTATGTAGAGGCGCATGCACTGAAAAAAAAATCATGAGGTTGTAATGTACAAGTGTAACAATACGGAATGAAGTGATAAGGGAGCGATATGAACTTAAGGTTGATGTGTTGAGAAAGATGTAGTAGAGCACTTAGATGGTTTGGGCATATAAAAAAAAATAATGAAGATATACGAGTATGTTACTCACATATATTGAATTTAAAAATACATATTAATATTTAATAATTTTAAACAATGACTTTGTAATTACTCTTTTTAATATTACTACAGCTTTTTGTATCTCCATGTACGTTTAAGGTAAAGTTTTGTATTTTTTGTCAATCAATAATTTTCAATATTTATATAACTTGTCATATGTTCATTTGTACATAAGACACTGTTGTGTCGTAAATAAAATTAAATAAATAAATAAAATAATATCAAACTCTATAATTCATATTGATTATCCGCTTCACTACCATTACATCTTATAGTAATCCGCATACATTATCATTCAACATTTGTATGGCACACATAGATTGATCTTTGTAGTTCCTTCACACGTGAAACTATCGAAATATTAAACAATCAGGGTGACATAACACACCCTTGCTTTACCTATTGAAATATACTTACTTAATTCAAACACTTTTCACTCTAAAACATGATCTATTTTTAGCGTGTAATGAAGCAATACATGTATTAATTTACATTTAACACCATATTCATTCAATATTTCTCATAGCTCGCTTCTTACAACGCGGTTACATGCTTCTTCCAAGTCCACAAACGCACAATATACCTTTATAATTTTTACGATACATTTTTTCAAAATAATACGCAAAAAGAAAATGTAATTCACGCATAAATGTTTTAAGAATACGTGCACTGAAAAGATTACACGGGGCGATCATGTACGATAGAATACCGAATAAAATGATCAGGGATGAATGTGAACTTCAGGCTGTTGTGTTGAGTAAAATGAACAAGATCACTCTAAGATGGTTTTGGCATGTAAAACGAATAAATGAAGAAATACTAAGAAAATACCTATTTAGTGCCAATGTGAATGGAAGGCGTGGCAGAGAAAGACTAAGAAAAGAGCAGTTGGATAAAGTGAATTTTATTTTGAAAGATAGAAATTTATGTTATCTCAAAAGTTAATAGTAAAATACTGTATGGATTGTTATTTATTTTATCAAACACTGTTTATTCCACTTTTTGTAACGGTATAATCCTACCGGTTTCAAGGCTTTCACATCACCTTCAGGGGAGCACAAACAAGAAGATGAGATGAAAACCTAGAAACCGGTAGAGCTATACCGTTACAAAAAGTGGAATAAACAGTGTTTGATAAAACAAATTACAATGTCTTTAAACCTCCACAACGTTAATGCCTTAACTATAAACAATATACTGTATGGATTGTCATCTTAGCAGATTTTGATACAGTTTGAGTACATACAATCTAATGCCCCACCGATTTTGTTTCTTATAGCTACACGCCTTTCGAATATATTTTTTAATTTTTTTAATGTACCACCATAAATAGAACCTTAAACCTCCAGGTAAACACAAGCATTTTATCAACTAGGCCACGGAGGCAATCATGACTATTCAAGTGCTAATATCATATTCTTAAAAATCTTATTTTTTAAGAGTTTACGCAATGTAGAATTTAAATTTAATATTTTAAAAGACGAAACATAAGTTGTAAAAGAAATCGTAGGAGCTGTATGAGAAGGTGTATAGATGTAGAAGAGGTGAAATATGTATGTAGAAAATGAAAAAAAAATGGCGCTCTTTCTTCTCTACCTTCCCAAGCAGGTAAACGATGTGATGATATGTACGCATAAATATTTTATTTACATCAAGTATGATACCAAGTTTGATTTTGAAGATTTTTTGATAAAAATAACAGAAATATTCTACAAAATATGACCCGATCCTGGGTAAAATATAAGGAAACCGCAAGATCGATTCTCAGGGGCGTCGATCGCGAGATAATCGCTCCGAGATTATATTATAATTGTGGCGCGAGCGCTTTTTAATATGCCGTGCATAACGAATCGACTCGATGTGATTCGTCCATTACTTGTGTATTAATAAAAACGTAAAGCCCTGCTGCCTAGAATGAGGATTGAGCTGTATTTCAACCGTGTAATTGGGATGCGTTTACCGGCAGCAAGGAAGATGTGCGGTAATTTATTACCAGTGATCGGTTTTCGGACGTCATTTCTAGACAGAGTCGGCGCTGCGTAACTACTACCTGATAAAGAAAGTCATAAAATAAATCAACCAATTTTCATATTTATGCATGGTTATATATGGGACATCTGGCTGATATATAGTTTTTACAGCAACTTTAATTATATATTATTATTCTTATTATAGAAAGGCATCATAATGTCATATTGTTCATAAAGAAAAAGCTAAGGATAAGCAAGGAAAAATAATTATAAGAATGAGCAAAGGAAACAAAACAGCACTTCTGGGTTTGCGTGTAGGAACTTGTCCATATGGTTTTCAAACTGATTTCATCCACTATTGAGCAGTTTGTACCAAGATTCCAAAACTCGGTTAGCAAAATAATGTTTCCTTGGATCAGAGTGGAATTTAGTCATGAAAAGTTTTAATTGATGTCCTCTCAAATATGTGTTTCGGTTAAAATAAAATTGGTGGCCGTGTTCTAAGCAATTATGACTGCTCAAGATCCTTGAACACTTAGTAAAATCTCCACGATTTTGTCTTTGTTATACATACAGTAGGCGACGTCAATAAACGAAGCCTATCTTCGTTATATTATCCACAAATTTTTGAAATTGTGTTGCTCGTCTTTGAATCCTTTCATAATCAATGTGCTTCATAAAATAAGGGTTCCATATAAGGTAACCAAACGCTAGCAAAGGTTTAACACATGTTTTATCTCCGTCGTCCTGTCCCTCATGTTTGAAGATGCCGGCAGCCATCAGTGATTCTTTTAATGGTCTCCTTATATCTGGATCTGTCTCGGGTCGATCAGAGAACATCCGATATTGAAGATCCCGTCGCAGTCATGATCAGGTCACTCTATCTGGTTGGGGATCTTTCTCGAGATCTCGTTCCTTCGACGCTTCCAACGACAAGTTTATCCAGGTTATTCAGCTCTCTTCTTATGATGTGGTCGAAATACTACTGGACACGTCACATATACAATGACGAGAGGCGATCTGTTATTTTGAGCTCGGCTAAGATGGACACATTTGTTCTCATGGCTTTCCATGGTATCCGGAGCATTCTGCGTCAACACTACAAATACATCGATCCGTTGTTTTTCCGATTCTCGGATAGGTTTTATAGACTAACAAAAACATTTGTGGAGTCATCCGATCCGAAAGCTTTCTTTAAAATGATGATTATTATTTTGGATCTAAATGTGTAGTATTGTAAATTTAAAAAAAAGTTGAAACTTTACAAATCTCCACATCTTGATAGGAGAACTAGAGGAAATTAATAATAAAGGAATAAATATAACGAAGAGAACTTTGAATGAAAAGGTATTCTGAGTGATGTAATATTTTTTCAGTTCTCTTTTGAACGTTGATTTTATTCTTGTCGGAAGTTCGTTCAGCGTTCGTACCAAGTGGATCCCAAATAAAGACATGCAAAACAAGGTGTGATGTGTTTGTATGCAAATGAGTATCTTATCACAAGATCGAAAAGAACATCTAAAAGAAAGCGGAAGTTGAAGCTTTTTTTTATTAAATATGTCATTGTTATTTTTATTTTATGAAGGAAATATAACAATGATTTATTTTTGGTCCTCTTGTTTGTTAGATATAATGATTTGTAAAAGATATCAATTAATATATTTTATTACACAAAACAGTTTTTTTGAGAAAAACAAAATAACGAATTAAAACTTACAATACTACAAAGCAAAGCCCTTATTTTCGAAAAAAATTAATATAGCAATAAGTTTCTTTCAATAATAGATATAACATATTTATTTTAATAACTAAATGTATTTCACAGCGTAACATGTACCGCAGAAATATAATAATATATGTAATAGAAAGGTCAACTTTAGGTATCATTAACCTCTGAATAAACAAGTTGGGGATATTTCGAAATATTAAAATTTTAAAGTCGAAACAATAAACAGTTTATCAATCGGTTTATATTATTTGAATGCGGCCCTTAAACGACCCCTAAAAATCCGATAACTGATTATGACAAATGGCTCGTGCGGACTGCATTAGAGGGGAATTCGATAGATGCATCGAGTATTAATATGTGCGTGCAGGTCCAACCCTGAGTTATTGTTTTGAGGGAGTGGGCCAAGAAATCATTTGATGGGGTGCAACTGATTGTATTTTGAGGACTCGACGCGAGGAAAATACAGAGTACATTTTTAAAACAGCACCAAATTTCGTTAAGTAGTCGGCAAATATAAATTTAAAAACATAAGTTTTATATTACTGTGATGTATGCACGCGAGTATGGCGTGTGCATATCGCTATTCTTAAAAAAGTGCGAGCGATATTAATACAGTGTTTAAGCAGCCTTTAGAGTTAATGTTATCATAAAATTCTCCAAATGGTTTTTGTCTGCGCATCACGGCAATACTCGTATTTTATTTTTCAAACGTCGCAAAAGTTCAATAAACACCTTCCACACGTTGAACGATAAAGATATAAAATAAATTATTATGTTACCTCGGAAGCGTCTGATTTGCATAGCCTTCGTGTCCGATTATAATGCAGCTCGTTCATCAAAAAATGCATTTACGTTAAAAGTGTTGAATAATACCTTTAAGGTGGTAGCAATTTACTTTATTAACCGGCAAGACGGATGATTTATGCTTTTTATTCCGTTATTTCTCAATCAGCCTTAAATGATGTGAAACGTTGTTCAGTTCACACCCGTTCCCACTTTCACCGTAGGAGATGCATCGTAAAATGGATTTTATCGTAATAATATTATGACAGAATTTTATTGGGGGCGGTTTTATTTACGGAGGAAGGTTAGTTACATTTTCATTGCCATATTAACTTTGATCTCAACCGATACTCTTTTTTGTTATACAGGATGGACTATCAGTCGCGCTCCAATTTCAAACATCACATTTTTTTTAGATAATTCAAAAGACGTCCTTAAGTTTTATTGTGGAAACAACAGATAAATGAATGAAAGGGGTCGAACTTAATTTCGTAAATCAAGAATACATTATTTCAACACAACGAGCATATTTACGTCATTTTACTAATGGTTACTATCCAGCGATCGTCAATTAGAAGATTAATTGCACGTTTTTGCCAGGTGAGATCAGTACCGCGTACTATGGCATATAAACTATGCCAAGTGTATATGTTAAGAGAGTCTTGCTGATGATCAAGCAACTTTAACCAGAATACATATAGCTCAACTAGGAATGTCTCGAATGACACTACAACGAATCTTAAGAAGCGATTTGCAAATATTTCCGTATAAAATTCAGTTAGTGCAAGAACTGAAACCACGAACCCACAACTTCTGGAATAGGAGAATTGGAGAACGACTTATGGGATATCTGTATTATAACTTTGACATTAAAATTGGTATTTTTTTATATCTGTTGTATCATCAACAAATGATATTTTTGATTGTCTTTTCAACAAGAAGAATTGACGACGCTCTTCATGGTACGTTTGTCATGCACTTGGGGGATTGGAGTTAACGTTTAGTCCGTTGTTTGAAAGAGGTTGCTTCTCTATGGCAATATTGTATATATTAGAATACAAGAAAGAGTAAAAAAACTTAAGCTTTAACTATAAAATGTGTAGTTTTATCTGCACACGGATTAATCAGAATTATGTAAATCCCGACATAATTTTAATATATAGGTTAGCTTTGTACATATCCGTTTTACTGCTGGACATTTTTTCAATACTATAAAACGTCTATATATATATATATCATAGGCTCTCAGAACTCGATCGGTTAACATACTTTTTCCTCTCGGAATAGACATGGAAGACAGAATGAAGACTTAACTGTCACGACATATTTTTTTTGCCTTATTGACATATCTTCTTACAAATCCTTTGATTTATCTGACTTCTTATTTTCCCTTTTTCAAAATTTCATCAAAATAGTGAAACATTGTTTCCTCATTCAATCTTTCACTAACGGAATATGACGGAAAATATTTTCCGTCAATATCATCTAAACGTCGTTTAATTTCTACCAGAGTTTTCTTTTTTTTGATAGAAACTTGATAACCACGCGATGTCAAATTATATCATTTAAGAATATAACGAAACAACACTATATATCGTAGATATATCAAATTTTAACTGTAACATCGCTTAACCATGTGTGGGCGTGGTCCGCATAGAATCTGTCTATAAATAATATAACTCACACAGACCGAAAACTTTTGGGCTTAAGTGGTAACTATGTGCAACGACGTGAACGTGAACGTGAACGTGAACGTGAACGTGAACGTGAAGTGTAAATTATTCAGTTGAGGGTTTTAGTCAAATTCAGTCTGCCCATTTTATAAATTATTAAGAGGATACTTTTATGAAAAATTTCGTGACTTGATTGCTCTCAATCAAGTTAATTTTAAAGTTGTACAAATAAGGCTATGTTACTTAACACTTATGTTTATGTTCTAAGAAAGCAATTCAGCTTAATATATTATACGGTTTAATTCCGTTATTTTTATATAAGCCTACTACAGCCGAAAATCATTCAAAAGAAGCCCACAAAGCACAACTTTATATTAACTCAAATATCTCAAATTAGGAAGAACGTGACATAGTAGAACCCTTTGCATATATCCATCGAATCGCTATCAGCTTATTGTGATCATTGATGTTGTGCTTCATAAAGCCGCACACACTATATATATTTCTTTGATAACACTTGGAGACAAAGATCTATTGTATATCTAACCTATTGAAATATTTCTGAAGAAAACGAACGTTAAACGAAAATATGTATCATCATTCATGAAATATTATGTAATAATAATATAATAACTAAATAAACATGTTAAAATGACAAAAAAATACACTGTTATCGACTAAAACCAATTAAAATATAGATATAGTGAAACATTGTGCACAGCTTCAGGAATACCAAATAGCCAAAAAGATTTGGCCTGGTGTTTAGTATGATAGTCTATTCGTAACGGTATCATGTGTTCGATTTCCGAAGAATTCGCTTCATGGCTGGTATTTTCGGTTGGCCTTTTGATAGATCCTTGATCTAAAAGGTATTTTTTCCATTGCATTAACATATGTGTAATTAATTACAGGATATACTTACGTACTATATTACAATCAATACACCTATTTTTCTACAATATTTATTCATTACTTTCAGGACTTGATTTGAATTTATTGTCGTACTTACGTCTATTTATTACCTAACAAAAATATATGTACACAGGTATCAAGGGACTGAACTACATAACTTCTTGATTATTGTTGAGGACAATATAAGATAAAATTAATGCATTAAAAAGAAAGCGTGAATAGATTTACAAATTGTATTCATACAATATAACTTACACCAGAGACACTTCTAAAGGTACCGTAAAATCAATAATAAAAAATATTGTCTATGATTTACAATAAAGCACGGAGTATGCTTTCTAACTCAAACCGAGTCCCCCATTGTCGGTTGGAAAACAACAATTTATGCGTTACATATATTTAAATATTTTGATAGTCGGTTATTCTAAGAAGCGCATCATTAAGGGGGCATGCGACCAACAGTTTATAAATCACAGGGCCCCTCGCTGGGAGGACCTTAGGATCGGGCCTACCGTGGACTGGGACAGTATAAGGTTCTAAAAATTATTGAGTTATCTGGAAAGCATAAAGCACAACTTTATATTAACAATCCCTTGATTTAACTATCACAGATGTGTCCTAAGTGTATTGATCGCTTGTCGATCGATCGTCTATGAAATACGCAGAATACAACACCAAATCTGAAAGATAAATATATTTTTTCGTTTACACCCTCAGTCCCCAGGTTGCTGCAATTGACGAATTTTAGATATAAAACATTTTTCCTTGGCTTCTATTAGAAATTGAAACTAAAACTTCCTCGAGGGAGAAAATGATTTACCCAAAAGGGGTCGTGAAGGTGGTACAAGTTGATTACAATTATTTACCTAAACTGTTTGACTTATCCAAAATACAAGCAATATATTGGGTTACCCGGAAAGTCATTCCGTACTTTTTAGGTCAAATTCAAACTGAAAATTTTACCAAACGCTCGTGGGTAGTGGTTTTCGATAATATCGAACGGAAAAACACTAAGAAGAGACAGTGACAGTAATGATGGCGATGCGCCTCAAGTAAAAAGAAGATGTGTTAATCCTTTACCAAATACTGATTTTATTAGAGGAAATGCATTACATCTTCCTGTTATGAAAAACAAAGAAGATCCCAACAGATCCAGGTGTAGACTTCCTGGATGTTCATCATTAACTTTTGTATTTTGTCCCGAGTGTAAAATTTACCTATGTTTTACGGATGAACGCAATTATTTTGTCTTTTCACAAAATATAATTCTGTTATAATTTTTTTTAATAATTGTGTTTTGTCTAGAATGTCAAACTTATCCTTGTTTTAAGAGTAAAAATAATAGTATTATGTCTTTTTACAAAATGTTGTTTAATAATATGTACATTTTTCAAATAAACAAATGCAGTTTTTAATGTATGTTGATATATGACGATGAATGTTGTGGTACAGACCCAGTGTATCGTATATGATACACTCGCTACCCCCTACAGCGGGGTTGGTGAAAAAAAAAAGGACTTACACAAGTTTAAAAATACATATTTTATGCATACATCACATTAATTAAAAAAAAAAAGGGAAATGGACCCGCGGGTCCGAGGAGGATACAGTATAACTTTGCGGATTTACTGGCATGTGGAAATACCTTCCAACTAACCAGAAATGTGTTAAACATGCCTTAAGTGAATACCATATAAACCTCTTTTGAAAATATTTGGGTACATACACATACATATATAACGCCGTCTCCCTTTTGAAGTAGACATAGAGGAGAGAGCGCCATACTTTCCTATCGCGAGACACATATATCGTCTCTTTTATATCCACACACCATCTCAAACAGCTTCTACGACTTCTGTTACTTTTTCAGAAAAAAATTTGGGTACCAACAGGAATCGAATCCGTAACCCCCAGATCGGGTAACAGTCAACTAGTTTTACAGTCACTTCTCTGGTCAAACTAAACCCGGCCCAGCCCCATGAAATCGTACCCCAATGACAATTGATCACCTCGCGGTCACAGATCCGAAGATGGACGCCATTATGTTCTCGAAACGCTGTTGGTCATAGGTGTTTGGCGGCCCGTACCGAGCGGATGTATTTACACAGCATCACCATAAATTAGTCACCCAACCGCCCCGCCCCGCCTGGGGAACAATCGGCCACATTAGCTCTCTTATGTGGCGTGAATATGAGAAAATATTAAATACGGATGAATGAATATTCGATAAATTATAAAAGAAAATAGCTAAAAATATATATTAGAATTTAAAGGCTGATACTGTATTTTTGACAATCACGTTTGCGGGTTTAACGAGATATTTCAAGCATTACTTCATTTATGTGGTAGGGGAAGGCAGAGGAAACAATGGTTGGATCGAGCGAATGATATTTTGAAAGAAAATAATGGGAAAATATCAGAGGAATCAAGGGAGCTGTATGAGTAGGTGAATGGATGTTAAATAGGCGAAAGACATGTGTTACAATTGAAAAATCTAGCTTTCTGTCTTGTAAACAGCGTGATGGTATGTTTATCATAAAGCTCACATGGATATTAGTTGAAAAAGAAATCTGCACGACTTGGTAATCGGCGGAAGTAATGCCTGTGCCATTCGAGGGGAGTAACACAGCGCGGGGTTCGAACCGGCGACCTCCCGTACGTATCGCGTGGCCGTGCACCTCATGTTTATACATTACAATGATAATGATTATTAATGGGAAAAACAGGAAAACATCGGTAATTACGTTATAATGTGACACTGCAAGATGTATGCCGCATAAACCTTACATGGATGTAAGCTAAAAGAGATATCAACACGATTTTGTAAAGATCGTAGTATACTTAAATCAGGGTATAAACAATGATGATGATTATTAATGGAACAGAAACAAAAACATTGGATATTATGCTGAATGTGGCATAGCTGGACGTATGTATTTGAACTACCTGGCGCTCTGTTTCGTCACCTACTCCTCAGGCAAATTGCGTAAATGTACGCTTGTATTTAAATTGTTTTTGTATTAAAAGTGTGGGACGTAGCGGAAAAGATTGCCTTCCTGTAGTTGAAATGGATATAAGTCGAACGATAAATGTACTAATCGTGTGTTGAAATAGAACACACGAACCACAAAAACGCCACAAGAACGTCATACAAGATGGATGATATCACGTGCTTTGCTGAAAATCGCGCAGAGCTATGAACTGCAGTGATAATGGCTGAAATTGTGTTTATGTTTTTTGTTGCGACATATAGTAGGTACCAAACACTGGAAATCAGTATCAAAAGATTTCATAAAAAAAACTGCAAGAGGCTAAAAACAGCCAATAAATTTGGTATGTCCAACTAGTATTGTGTTAATCTGAGAAGAATTATAATAATTAATATGTCACATTCCTACAAAACCCTTTCTCCTAAGAGTTTTCATGCCGAAGTGTATTGGATATTTAAACTATAAAGAGCTTTGCTTTGCAATTTTTCAATACTTTGCATAAGTTACATAATTTACGTGAAAAATATTAGACATTAAAGAAAACTGGGTAAACTTTATTACATATATCACTCGAGATGGTTTTTGTTTCCGGTTGAAAAAATAAAATTCGCAGTAAGACGTTTTGCGACAAACATTCCAGTATAAAATGTTTGCTTACTGAGGATCTGTGTTGACACTTTTTCGATTTTATGTACCCTAAAAGATGTGATGTCACGCAATCTACCTGATTTATGGTAATAAAGATTAGTTAATAATAATCCCGAAGCAATTTTAAAGACCAATGCTGAGTGAGTAACTATTTTATACATGCAATGTTGACAGTGAGTGTGTTTGTTTATTGTGTCGACTTCGTAAAAATCCTCGAATTTTCTATTTTTATTGTTATTTATTTTATGTTAAGTCTTTTGTGTGCATGGTTAAACATGGTACATCTGGCGGGCTTATTGCCATACAGCAATTTCTTTCAACCAATCAGCTCATCTTGGATATATTAAACTGTTCAATCCATGACAGATTTTACAAAAAAAAATTTATACACGAGTATATTCGTTGCGATTTAAGTAGAAAAAAAAACAATTGATTAATCTGTATCAATAATGTTGGAAACAAGAGGAAAGCAATTCGTTAAAGGATAAAGAAAGGTAGCAAAGGAAAATTATGATAAAAAGATATTTTGAGCGATGTAACATTCTTTCGATTCTCCCAACGTAAATAAGGATGGTGCAAATCTGATAAATCTTGAAAGTTCGATCCATGGCCGAACCAGGTGAAACGCAAATAAAAATGTATAAAATGTGGTGAGATGTGTTGGTATGCAAAGGAGTCTCTCATCACCTGATCAAAGAGAACGTCCGTGGTTTGAAAGAAACTGGAATTTTTCACGAAGATATGGAGGAGAATTGGAATTATTAAGCAATCAAAATAACACTGTGGTGCGGAGACCTGGACACTTAAGGCATGCAATATACAAAAAAATATTCCTTCGAGTTGTGGTGTTGAAGGCGGTTATTGTGCATTCAATGGCCTGCCAGTAGACTACATGGATCGATTATTAAATATCTCGGGGTTAAGACGCGTCTCTCTTTGCGCTGTGTCAACAGAACCTTGAAACACTTTGTACATATAGCACGGGGGGGGGGGGGGGGGGATGATGACAGATTTGACAGGCCAATTCTGGCGGGAAATGTGAATGGCAAAGGAAGCAGAGGCCGGAGATCCGTACGATGGAGTAACCAGATGAAAAAATATAAAAGCATAAAGCTTATTTACAATCATTTAATTATAAATAAGCTGTTTAAACAATACTATACTAAAACTGGATAGTATCAAAATTTGTTAAGCAGTCCATAACAGTATTATGGTGTCAAATTTGATATTTGTGAGTGAAACATGGAGGTGAAATAATACTAATAGAAGTCAAATAAATGATGTAAAAATGCATGCACAAAGAATAATACATGGGTTGACAATGTATGGCAGAATACGGCATGAAGTGATAAGGGATAAACGTAAACTTGAAGCAGATGTTTTGAGTAAGATGAAAAAGAGATGGTTTGGGCATGAGGAACGAATGACTGAAGAGAGACTAACTAATCAAATGTATGTGAGCATTTAATAATTTTGTAATAAGGTTACGTGTACAAGGGCATGGGCTGTAAAACATATCGATGTTGGAATCGCCCTCCTATTGGTGGCGTTGTATATCGATTATGAGTATGTTATGAGTAAAACCCAGAACTTTTGATAGCTTATCTTTCTGTAATATATTTTTTCCCATCATATTAATATATATATTTTATGTGTAATTACAGGATGTATATTTACATAACACATCGCTATCAACAAACACATTTTTTATTTATTTAACCCAATATCCTCATCGTCTGAAACCAACAACGAAATAAAATATGAAAAACATTATTAAAAAAATATTAATTACCCTTCTTATTGCGCAACGATGTACCGCGATGTATTGAGATGTATTCGACAGTGCGGGTATTAAGGATAAAGAATGAAATAGTGCGCCCCCCTTCGCGGCGCGCCCTGGGTAGTCCTGCGGCAGGACTGATTTACGGGCCCTGCCCCGCGGGGCACATCCCAGTTTATTTTAAGAGATTACTCCAATAAAAAGAAGTTGATATTAAGGTCTAAACTTCCGTAAGTAGACAATATTTGACTTTTAAGAGCACTCGATAGTATTAAAAAAATAGCTTAAGTCATTGTGTCTTGTGTTTTCATACTACATAGATATCATCATGCAGTGTACTTTGTAGAGTATTTTATCCTATAAGAGAGTATACTCGTATTTCCAAACTTCTATCAAAACGTACAACTTTGGCTTTCTCTACAATTTTCAATTTACCAAATTTAAAAACCTGGTCTACTCTATCCAGCCACGTTTTCTTCGGTCTACTTCTTCCACGCATAACTTGCACTTCATACTTGTATACTTGCGTAGTCATTATTTCGTTATTCATTCTCCATTTATCCAAATCATCTTAAAGCGCCTTTATCCAGCTTTATTAAAACATGATTTTATCCATCTATCTTCTCCAAAATTCAAAGAATTGTATAGTATATTGTATTACACTTTCGGTGTATACAGTACAACTTGACGGGCTTATTGTCATGTGACAATCTCTTACAACCAACCAGAACGATGTTAAAGAGGTATTAAGTGAAAACCAGACTGGAATCCTTTTATAAAAAATCTGAGTCCCAGCGAGATTTGAACCCGCAACTTCCGGGTGGGGATACAAACGTCTTACCAACTAGGCCACGGAGGTCGTTGTATTGTTCTACAATATAAATTATTGCGTTTGTTCGATAAACTATCCCTCGTGATCAAGTATGGTTGTCAGTCATCTTGTGAATAGAAAACGTATGTGCGTCAATTGGTTCAGCAAACACAGTCTTAACAGATCAAACCCAAAATTTCGATGGCAAGGAGATCAACGTTCCAAGACGATCACTAGGTTAAATTTGCTGAAGCCTTTCGTTAGAAGAGTTTTAAAAAGCGATATGTTTGTGTTCCTTTATAGCGCTGTAAGAATTTTTGATAAGTGGCATATAAACTATAGAAACACATAAATTCAGATGTAAAATGGTGTACGAGTATCAGTCCGAAAATGAATCCGCCAGGAATAGAACCTGGGACATACATTTGTTTAGCGTGAATGCTAACCGTTTGACTACGGCTGCTGACAGAAAATATCGCATATTCTATAAGAAAAACGCGATGGGTCGTTATTTGAAATGTCCGAGTGACCACGTGCGTAAGTGAAGGAATGCCATGTCACGACATTTATAATAAAAAGGCAACGACCGGCTGTTGTGAATTGTCGACAGTTTCACATCAAATGTGAGCCGAACAAATGTTCCACTTAATTAAAGAATCATTTTGTCTATTTTCGGTTATAAAATGTCAAAGATTGCGTTCGGACAGTAAATCTTTCACAGTGTGTCCTAAATGTCACATCACCATGTATAAAGACGTAGGATTACCCAATAACTTTTAATAATTTATTATATTTTTCTTGAATTCAGGATTTTATATGTCTTTTACTGGTCACTTTGAATTATGAACTTATAAATTAGTTTTAACCACTTCCAAAATATATTTTATAATTTACCTCCATAGTCGGTAAGATGCTTGATTTCTATCAGGGGGTTTTGGGTTCGATTTACGATGGTATTAAGGAGAGTTGTCGTCGGCATAAAAGGCTAAGGCAGGAAACACCCACGTGCATTGACAATAAGTAATTTAGGTACACATTCTAGTGCTCTCTTATCAAGGCATCTTCGTGTTGTAGATTAGGAGGTAGCAGATTCGCAAGGATCGTAAAACCACGCCAAAGGAGTTGATATCAGAGTGTCACTGACTAACAGTATTTCTCCATTGAGTTGGATATCAACAAACTTTGTGTGGGCGCTTTTAAACCAAACGGGTACAGGATATTCTCTTGCAGAGCACATTGAGGCCATCGCTGTCTTGCAGAGAGTGGGCATGTTAAATCCAAAGCTAGTCCTAGTTAACCTGTGAAGGATGTTGAGTCGGCTGCTTGTCTTTACGTTGAGGGCAGTTAGAGGAGGCCTACACCCGCCAAATGGTAAAAAGGGCCAAGTAAACCGTAATAATAATGTCCATTGATGATTACAAAAGAAATAAGATGATTCTCACAAACATAAAACCAGTGCTAATCGAACAATGGTCCCCGGAACAGTGGTAGTCCGCGAAATGTTTGTTACTAGGAATTACGTATAAATAACGAAAAAAAAAATAATAAGAATTATGCATACAATTCTGATTAATTGTTTTGTTCTACTTTTTTATATATAATGAATCTAAAAATAAAAATAACAATATTTGAATTCCGTTCTCTTCGTTTTAAAATTAATTTTTATTTAAATTCATAAAAATACTGGTCGGCGATGGATCGGAATTTAAAAAAACTGGCCTACAAACACAAACGTTTGAGAAGCACTGCATTAAATCATTATAACGCACATGTAATAATGGCATGTTAATTAACGCAATACAAGACAAAGCAAGTTTTTTTAGAATAAGTATTGTTATTGAGATTATCAAGATTGTTAGAACTTTAGAAATATTGTTTCAAACTTCCGTTCCAAGTTGTGACAGATGAGAGCCTGTTATTAAAATGGTCACAACACAAGGTCAAAACACAAAGTCAAAACACAAAGGCGGTTATCAAATTGAAGGAAACAACATGTCCTTTTGGCCATCCTGATTCATAGCCACATACTTATTTGTGTTTCAAATCTAATTATTTAAAAAATAAAAAAAAAATTGGTGTAACAGGCTGCACGTTGTGCTTATTTGCCATAGTGTGAAATCATACGTTGAATATTTTTAATGCAACACGTAGAAGCTACAGGAAACTGGTGATGGTGACTTCGATTCACTAGTTAACAAGGTTTTTGTAACAAGGGTGAAAACGGCCATTTTAGGTCAATTTTTGTGTGCTGATAACGAATATGAACTTGAAAATGTTCCATCACGTACCTTTTAAGAGAAAACCCTGAAATTAGTTTTGACTGAAACTGAAACTTTTGAAAGATGAAAAGTTTGGAAAAAAATTAAGTGTTGAAGAACTAGAAACTTGGAAAGCCTTTGGAAGAGTTGTTAGTGGTGTGTATGCGAGTGGAACTAATAATGCTCAATCATGTATCAATCTCACGATAAGTCACATGACGATCTTGCAATATCAGTTCACGCACAGCATCTATGGTTTCTGGCACAACAACCGATTTTGGACGACCTTCACGAAATTCGTCCTGGAGCGAACTACGACCACGATTGAATTCGGAAAACCAGCGAAACACAGTGACCCGGGATGGTGCTTCATCACCAAAGTCGAAGCGAGTTGATTGGCACACTGTTGTTGAGTTAGTCCACGTCGAAAATCATAAAAAATCATCACACGAAAATGTTCACGATTTAATTCCATTTTTGGCCGAGATTAATTTTTCAAGTCACTGTAAACAACACAAACAGCACTCGTATGACAAAACTTTCTGAGCACGTATACTATTAAAAACGTCAAATTTTACGATGCTGATCTCAGATTTGACGTATCTACACTGGTGTTGCCATATCTCAAAACTTAATTAACAACCTTCGTATTTCTAGCACTGACAATGTTTTGTAACCATGCAGTAGTACAATTCGAAAGATAGGGTATGGTCTAACAATATTTCCAGATATGGAGGGGTTCCAAAATGTTCCCACTGAACTCCTTCCACAGCTTTCGTTTTGCATCGATTGTGGAGATGATATGCGTAAACTTGGGGTTTCGCAAGATTCGCTTTCAGGTGATATTTACTTAAATATGAAGTTATTTCATCCTAATGTTACTTTGCTTTCGACTTCATCAAAACTGTTGCCCTGAGCTGTAATGCAACTTTACATACAAATAATACTATTATAAAACTCGCTTTGATTTATTTTTAATGAGAAAAAAAGAATCGTTAAAATAATTTAAGCAAGTCCCAACAATTCAATCGACGATGATTCTTAATCGGACGGTTCTTTCATCTGGTACCTTTCAATTTATCCGAATGTTGATGCATACATGTCAACACTGGAAGAAATACGGAACACGTGGTTCGTCATGATATGTGTTGACAACACTGCACGTAAAGAGGTAAAAACACTTGCACACGTATTCGGCGCTTGCGAGTATTGTCACGAGACAAACTTTTTGCCTGACTGGTAACCTTTTTTTATTTCTTTTGGGTATCATTGGGAATCGAACACGAAATGGGTGAAACAAATAGGAGAAAACTAACCATCGATAATATATCTGATTGCAGAGTTGATCAAGTATTGAATTTGCGCTGCACTATTCTTTCTACATTAATTTCAAATTAATATGGTGAGATGCGGCCACAGTATCGTGTATTTTGTTGAATTGTTCTATTTTTGTAATCATTTTAATAAGTGTACTTATTTATGTATTATTTTCAATGTTGTGTTTTGTTGATGTGTCTTCTTATTTGGTTTTGTCGATAAATAAATAAATTGTTTTATTTTTTTTAATATCAAGATTATTTTGTAAATATTATAAATGAAACGCAAGGTACATTTTTAAAATAATTTTGTAAGGTACATTATACCGTTGATAAAAAGTAAAATAAAATAAATAAATCTGTTTCCAATATTTTAAGTATCTCAAAAATCGCATAGTAACATACATTACCAGCAGCACACATCTAAGGGGCCTATCTTCATACGTTCCTTTTTCGTTCAGCACCGTACAAAATATTGAGAAAATCAAGAATTCCTCGCATAATTTTCAAGGTCAGTCAAGAATGAAGAAGACCAGAAGGTCGCTACAATAAGGAGTTGGGGAGAACAGATTGAAAGGTTGTGTGAGAAAAGCTAGGACTCGTCCGAGTAGAAGCGGAAGAGATGAACAGAGATCGAAATAAATGGAGATCTGTGCTGACGTGGCTGCTGCGCCAACGCAAGAGGAGAAGGGGAAGACAATAATAATGATTCATTAATTTGATGTACGCATAAAAAAAATTAAGTTCAAATAGCGTGACTTATTAACAATTTCATTAAACGAAAAATTGCCGTGAGTGACACGTAGACAGAGCTCATGGACAAATAAATTACTGGACAAAGACATTTTAATAAAGTACTTCTCAATTAAATTACAATTTTTTTTTATTATCAAATGTCTCACTTTCTTGTATTTCTTTCACAAACAACAATAATTTCAAAAGCTATTTCTAACTAATTCTTATACACGCAACGCACACAATACACACGCTTGTAATCGTAGGGTTTTATTAATTCTCCGTTGTGCTCATGTGGAATATGGTCCAGACCAGGCATGGCCATGTACGCGGGCCGAATTTGATCGCGAGGTTCAGTTCCTTGCAGGATCAGTGTCGTGCGTACGGCACAATTGCCTAAGCCAGCGCAATCGAACCATTTTTTGCTAACAAACTTTTAGTACCTCTGTCTCCATGCGGCATTGTCATAATTTGAACCATGGGAGAATAATCCTCTCGAGGTATCGAAAACTCTTTCGTATCGCTTTGTAAGTCTCCTGGTCTTCGATGCGTAAGATAGCATACTCGTAGATATCAGAAGTATCATTCACGCTTACGGTTAGCATTTCACGCTAAGCAAGCGAGCGTCCCAAGTTAATTAGACATTAGACATCTGCATATCATAAATTCTTATACCGCTATTAAGCGACACAAAAGAGCGGTATGTAAAAAAAACTGCCTAGCAAAAGAATCTTCTCTTAGTGTTATAAAGATTCCTGACTACTAAAACCAACATTTTGCTCGTGAAGTCTCTGCTCTTGACGATTTTGAACTATGTGGACAAGGGACAGCTGGACAAATTATAGCGTCTTCAAAATATATGTCAAAGATTAATTTTTAACTTGAGAAAGAAGGAGCTGAACTGTTTGAATGTGAGAAATAGACGCAAAATTCACATACTGTCACAATTGCATAATATTCTTAACTGCCCCGTAGTCCCCTCTTATCTCGCAGAAAATATTCAGCGTCTTTACGATCATGCATTTTTACTACGCTCAAACAGAGATTATTTATTGGCTTTGCCAGTTCACCACTCCTCTTTTTTATGTCGTCCTTTGTTGTCTATGCAGTGAGACTCTGAAAACAGTTACAAACCAATGTAAGACTCTCTCTATCTTAGGCATGTTTTAAAAAGCGACTGAATAAACTCTTAATTTTAAATCAGTAAAATAACATGTTTCATTCCTGATTTTTCTTGCCTCTCCACCATTTTTCCTTAATTCTCTGATAAATATCTCACTTTTTTGTCACTATGTAGAATATATTGTTCATGAATTTTGAAAAGGTGAATAATCATTTGAATATTTCTTGCGACCAAGCACCTTCTTGCGACCATGCAACTTCTTTTATTTACTTTTGTATGGTTAGTTAGAAGTGGATTAAATCTGTCGATCGTTTTGAAACTTTGATCTCCTAGGTATCGGAACATTGGTTTTAATCTGTCAATACTGTATGCTTGCTGAAGTGAAACAGTTTGAACACAATACCCCAATACACGCACATGCATCTTTCCTTCACAGGATAGCTGACAAGCATACTCGATCACGAAAGATTGCCTACTAAGAAATGTTTTATAAAGTTGGGTGTTTATGTTCCTAGAGAATACTCGTAAGCGACATGTACATAAGAGGCTAAGAGTCGTGTTGCTGATGATTGAACATCGTGACTCCTATGATAGTCTAACGACTCCACTCCTTTCATCCCTGCACTCGGTAGTCCAGTAGCGTCTCTCACTTGGTCAGTCCAAGCCATTGGGATTCTTCCTCTTGTGCGTCGTCCTTCCACGTCTCCAGTAACCACAAACCTCACTAAACTGTCTTCTTGGTTACGAGCAACGTGCTCAAAGAATCGGAGGACTCGTCGAAGGCATACTGTCAACAATCTGTCAGTGATTCTCAGTTCTTCGAGAATGAAGACGTTGATTGGATAAAATGATATTAAAACGTGTTAATAACATGTGATGATATGCCGATAAGATGACGCCGATTTGGTCGAACTTAATTTAATCGCCTTTTTGTGTCAAAGAAGAACAAATAAATATTATGAATTTATGGCGTGTTGTAAAAAAATGTAATCTTAATCGCCAATAATGATCACGCCTCGGTGGTTTTCGACCCGATTTTAATTAAGGACAGACGATGCGACAAAAGAGCTTACGTCAACACAAATAAATAATAAGGTGCATTCTGGGATGCTCAGAAAAATGTATTAACTCATGTATTCAGAAAATGTATTAACTCATGTATTCAGAAAATGTATTAACTTATGTATTCAGAAAAATGTATTAATTCATGTATGTATCCAGAAAAATGTATTAACTCATGTATGTATCCAGAAAAATATATTAACTCATGTATGTATTCAGAAAAATGTATTAACTCATGTATCCAGAAATAATGTATTAAAACATGTATTCAGAAAAATGTATTAACTCACGTCGTATTCTATTTCTCTCCTTACGCTCTATCTAATTCTTTAAACGATAACAATAATTTGAAAAAAGGCATCTGGTATTCCAATTAAGTCAATAATAAGTTGAGAATAAAGATAGGAAGGTAGAGGCTGCAGCCATTTGATAGGTACTTGCCCGCATCTGCATACGTTGAGAAAAAACATATTTGGTAAGAAAGCTGCAGTATACACACCAAAAGAAGATGAACTACAAAGATTTTTTTTTGATATTTCGATACGTGATAGTAAAACATTCGGCTTTATTTGTAGTATTCATATATAATTATACATTTTGACAAGACCTCCCAAAAAGGGTTGTCAAGTGCTTCCTAAAGCTGCATACGCCCCTCATATCTACGAGTATAACACTAAAAGGCGGACCATTCCATGCCACAGGACTAGCAACAACAGAAGCTCGTATCATAATACTCGACCCCTCTGGGTCGATTTGGAACAATCAATTTATAAGATGAAGAAGAAACCGATCTTACAGTTCCACTCCTCTCCGAAGGAACGTCTTCAGATTCGAAAGATACAATGGAGACATCCCACTAACGTACTTGAATACAAAGAGATAAATTTTGAAATAAATCCGTTCGCGACATTTGAGCCAATTTAGACTTCGGAAGTTAATATGAAAACATTCAAGGTTCTTTATTTTTTTACAAAATAGCTTTATCCTCTGTATTTATTTAGACGTTTATTTTATTTTTTCATATCTTATTCAAGAGATAAGAGTGAAGAGCTTTTAAAATGTGATAGTATGTATGACGATGTATATGGACGTGGCATAATTGAAGGCGTGTGCTCAGGAAAAAAAGTGATCTGCTCTCTCTGTTACCCAAATAGAGAAAAAGCGAGATGGTGATGATGTGTATGCAAAAAACGTTACAAACTAAGACGAAAAATCATATGTAATGTATTTAGTGTATTACACAACCTGGCGGGCTTTTTGCCATATGGCAATCTTTTCCTATCAACCAGAAAGATGTTAAAGAGGTCTTAAATGAAAACCAGACTGGAATCATTTAAAAAAATCTGGATTCCAGTGGGATTTGAACCTCCGGGTTGGGAGACAGGCGTCTTACCATCTAGGGCATCTAGGCCACGTAGGTCGTATGCTATCCTAAGAAAATAGATCTACAATATATGGGTTTCAAACTAACGATCTTATGCACAATTGTCTAGCGAATTAATCGCAGCCACCAAACATCTCTATAATACACCTAATTTATTGCAATGTATCGGTTGCATTCAATATAAAGGTTCCGTTTTGTTTTTAAATTTCTTTTACATATTAAAAAAATATATAGAAGCGTTAAGAGGAAAAACTCTCCAAAACGCAGATTTTTATGTACAAAACATATATAAGTATAACATAGACGACCTCCGTGGCCTGGTGGTAAGACGCTTGTCTGCCGATCCGGAGGTTGCGGGTTCGATCCCCGCTGGAACCCAATTTTTTTTAAATGGGATTCCAGTCTGGTTTTTATTTAAGGCCTCTTTAACATCTTTCTGGTTGATTGGAAGAGATTGCCACATGGCAATAATCCCGTCAGGTTGTACTACCATATATACAACGAAAGTGTAATACACTAAATACATTACATATAATTTTTCGTCTTAGTTTATAACGTTTTTTGCATACACATCATCACCATCTCGCTATTTCTCTATTTGGGTAACAGGGAGAGCAGATCACTTTTTTTCCTGAGCACACGCCTTCAATTATGCCACGTCCATATACATCGTCATACATACTATCACGTTTTAAAAGCTCAGGTTAAATAAATAAAAAATAAAAAAAACGATAAGAAGGTTGCGGCCGCAGATAATTGATTAGCTATTTCCCTTAAATTTGTACTAATTTATGTTTAAAAAATATCTGCAAAGAAAATCGTATCAAACTACACAAGACTTGCACCCTCATTGGGTGACTTCAAACTACGGCTTATACGAGTGAATCATATCTCTCGACAATCGCCTACTGCCTACAAATCATTTGTGATGTTAAAAAAGGGTTTTTCTGTGTTTTCTTCATACTATCCTTTTAATTTGTAATGTTAGTTTACTTTTATTTTCGTTTTATTTATGTGTAACTTTCTAACAGTTCAATAAGAAATTAGGTCTCATATAATTGGTAGTAAAAGATTGCCTACGGGCAATAGACTTGTCGATTGTACTTGAACTGCTAAATACATATAATTTAAAAAAAAAATAATAGGTCGATGCATAAGTAACGTCGTATTTTTACGTAGACTGTGGTATATTTTTTTCACCAACTGTGTTAACATATGTTCTTAATGGTGTCTTTCTATCATATAAAGGAGGGTTTCTTCTAACATTTTTTTTCAGTTTACCGTTAGCGGTTGAGCTATACAGAGCCCTTGTGAATTTTTAAAATATCAGAGAAAAGAGTGCATATTCGACACTGTTTACTTTTTGAATTCGATAAAGGCCACAATACAACTGAGATGCAAATAGAAACATTCTGTAGATCTTCGGAGATGTAAGAACACATTCAATTTTTGTAACATATATATCCTGACTATTGATTTGAACTATCATCATCATCCTGTCGTGGAGCTCATGATTGAGCATCGTGACTCCTATGAAAGTCTTTAACGATCCATCTCTGCATTTCGTGGTTCGAATGGCAGTTGTTAAGGGTAGCCCTGTTGCGTTTCTCACTTGGTCAGTACAACGCATTTGGAGTCTTCCTCTTGTGCGTCGTCTTTCTACGCTTCCAATAACCGCAAGCCTCTCCAAACTATCTCCTTGGCTACAAGCAATGTGCCCAAATAATCGGAGGATTTGAATTATAAATGTAATAAAAATGCAACGAGAGCTTGTAAGTATTCCGATTATGTTAAATGGAAAAAATTAAACTGAAAGATTAGTACTATAGATATAGATTATCAAATTCGAATGTCAATGGGTCAATCAAAAAATAAAAAAGCTTCGATCGATTTAATTCCAATTTATTGGAGGGACACCCCGTATAGTATATGTAACACGATCTGGAATAGTTTTAGGGACATGTCCAGTCAGACGAAACCGACACCTCGTTACCTACAAAAGCAATAAAAATGCTTGATTTATCGCGTCAGTTTGTCGGTCTTGTAAGCCTAATTTGGCATTCCAGTTGACACCCCGTTGATGTTTTTTTAAACGTGTAATTTAGAGTTTTCGCTGGTGGTATTACCTTGGGACGATAGTGAATTAGATTTAATTTTTTTAATCGGTAGGAATTAAAAAGATACAACCAATCGTCATAGATTAGCTTATTTTATCCAAACAATAAATAAAATCAAGTAACCTTCATTCATTTTGGTGAGTCTAAACAAGGGTTGGGCTAACATTTTCTTAACCAAAATAACGACCTGTCAAAACAAGGTAATACTTTGAAGAAACTTTGCAAAGGATGCAAACAGTTGATTTTCTTCTTCTTTAAAGTATTTATCATATTTGTAGGTTGGCAAACATCGTGGCTACCTTGACCTTTGAGGTAGCAGCACTGACCACATTTATGGTACCACAACGAAACCAGTCCTATAAGTCCTTTAACCGGGAGATACGTCTTTTTATATCAATTTGTACGAGGGTTGTAACTTAAGTTTTGAGATATGGCAACAATAGTGTAGATACGTCAAATATAACACCAGCATCGTAAAGTTTGACGTTTTTAATGGTATACGTGCTCAGAAAGTTTTGTCATACGAGTGCTATTTGTGTTGTTTACAGTGACTTGAAAAATTCATCTCGGCCAAAAATGGAATTAAATCGTGAACATTTTCGTGCGATGATTTTTTATGATTTTCGACGTGGACTAACTCAACAACAGTGTGCCGATCAACTCGCTTCGACTTTTGGTGATAAAGCACCATCCTGGGCCACTGTGTTTCGCTGGTTTTCCGAATACAATCGTGGTCGTAGTTTGCTCCAGGACGAATTTCGTGAAGGTCGTCCAAAATCGGTTGTTGTGCCACAAAACATCGATGCTGTGCGTGAACTGATATTGCAAGATCGTCATGTGACTTATCGTGATATTGAGACATGTTTGGGCATTAGTTACACTCGCATACATTCAATATTGCATGAACATTTGGCCGACAAAAAGATTTGTTCGCGTTGGATACCGCATAATTTGACAATCGCTCAAAAAAAGGCTCGTGTCGATTGGTCCAAGGAAATGTTGAAAAAATTCGATCGCGGTGCTTCAAAAGACGCCTATAAGATCGTGACAGGCGACGAATCATGGATCTATGCATATGAGCCAGAAACTAAACAGCAGTCGATTTTGTGGGTTTTTCAAGACGAGCCAAATCCAACAAAAGTTGTTCGCGCACGAAGCAAATGGTGGCTTGTTTCTTCGGTATACATGGTCATGTCGCAACAGTGCCTTTAGTGGAACGTCGTATGGTCAATTCTGAATGGTACACCACCATTTGTTTGTCAGAAGTGTTCGGAGAAATGAGGAAAACCAACCGCCGAAGACGGATCATTCTCCACCACGACTCAAACAAGTGACTTTTGAGCACTCAAAACATCGAATTGATGGGTCGTCCGCCGTACAGCCCTGATTTGGCACCCAATGACTTCTTTTTATTCCCGAACATGAAAAATACATTGCGAGGTCAACGTTTTTCGACGCCTGAAGAAGCGGTTGATGCGTTCAAAATGCATGTTTTGAAGTTACATCATTCGGAGTGGAAAAAGTGCTTCGAAAATTGGTTCAAACGCATGCAAAAGTGTATTGATCTTCATGGAGAGTATTTTGAAAAACCATAAAGCCATTTTCGGTGATAAACATTTGTTTTTACTTGTCTGTCTCAAAACTTAAGTAGCAATCCTGGTATGTCTTGAATTTACCTCTGCAATATCAGTTGAATTATTAAAAAAAATCTCCTCGCATTATATGCTTTCTCCTCGCATTATATGTTATACTTTTAACTCTCTTCTTGAAGGTGGATAGCACTTCTGTACTTCTTTATTCATTAGTTTTAAGTTTTCATTATTACAGAATTTGTAAAACCATGAAACTTTCAATATATGTACTTCGATAGCACCAAAAACTATTCATTCCAAATTAGGTTATTTGAAATATATTAGGTTAGGTGTTTTTTTACCGAATCACCGTAAGTATGTTTTAATAAATATTCATAAAGCGTTTTTGGTTAATGGTTAAGAGTACTTAGTAAAAAAATATCCTCATTTGACCTTTCTAATGATATTACTTATTTTTTATTATTTAAAATTTATTTTACACATAACAAGAAATATGCATAATTTGCGAAAAACCAACAGGTAATTTAATTTGGACACAATTTTAATAGGCCTGGGTTTGTTGCCTTTCATTTGTCGTGTCCCCAGTAAACTAAGCTTTTTTTGACTGTATAAAAACGCAGATTTTTTTAAATAGGATTCCAGTCTGGTTAACACTTAGGGCCTATAAAAACATCTTTCTGGTTGGTTGGAAGAAATCGCCACATGGCAATAAACTCGCCAGGGTAAAAAAAATCGATACTTCTTTCCGATTTTTTATTATATAAAAACCCCCGTTGCACATTCTCATCAATCTGACAAACTTATTATTTTGATTTTAAAGATATACTGGAATATCGTTAAGATGTGAACATGAAATGCCTAAAACGTATATTTTTTTCACTTTATTTGAAACAAAACTTATGTTGTATTGAAATTTATTCCTGGAAATACAATTTGCAGTATACATACCATCGCGCCATACCCCTCTTGGGGAAGGTAGAGAAGACCGACCTCCAATTCTTGCTATGCATGCATACACAGCTATCGCCTTATCCACACCATAAATTTCGTCAAACATGCTCTCCTGTTTCTCTATAATTTACGAAGGATAGATTGATGGACGAAAAAGGTCCTGGAATGGCAGCCTAGAACGGGCAGGAAAGGTGTGGGGAGACCAGAGGCTAGATGGTCGGACGATATAAGACGGGCCGCAGGGGTGAAGTGAATGCAGTGTGCCCGAGATAGGGAGTTGTGGATGACTGAAGGGGAGGCCTATATCCAGGGATGGAAGAAGAAGAAGACTGATATGGATATCTGTTATTTCAATTTACCCGAACAAGGACATAGCGTGATGGTGATGACGATATAATAATTCTTTTTCATTTCTGTCACGTAAGGTGTAACTTGACAAGCTTTTTGCCATTTGACAATTTCTTCCATTCAATCAGAAAGATTTGAAAAGGTCTTACGTAAAAACCAGACCAGGACCGTTTTTTTATGATTCCACCTTGATCAAATTCGAGACCCCAGTCTAGAGTCCAGCCCTCATGCCAACAGCGGTAGTAAATTGAGCTTAAATTAGTCCCAAAAAGGTAAGATAGATTAAAAATCACTGCATCGCATTTTGAGTGTTGAACCACCTACGAAGTTATGTTATTTGGTTCACATGAATATCTAAACATGCGCATCGTTGACAAGTTTCAACAAAATATAAGGTTACTCGCATATTATCAGCACAAAAAGTATACTATATATATCAGTGGGATACAAGATAAACGCTGGCATGGAATTCCTTTGAAGGCTTTTTGGATTATTTGTTTGTACAGAAAATTTACGCATGTCATCAAGGATATGACGTATGTTTCTCTATTATAAAATCTTGTACCATTTCCCTTTTATCTCAACATCTTTTAACCACCATTTAAAAAAAATATTTCTTAGTTTTACACTTGGAAGTTGGAAGGGATTATTTACTGGAATATTTTTTTATTTAATTTCACCTTTTATACAGGTCTAACCCGGTTTCATCAAATAAAATGCATAGTATAAGAAAACATAATTCAAACAGGAACAATAAATAAATATAGGTTTATTGATAGAAACATAGAATCACATGACATCAACGAGCAAAAAACCGAACTACTTGGAGTCAACTTGGGGAGACTTTCATCCAGCAGTGGATCGACCCTGGTTGATAGTGATGATGATGATGATATATATAGTACAAATGATGGCGTGTGAGAGAAATACCAAAGAAAGTATGGTTGGATTAAGTGAATGATATGCAGATAGAAAGAAACGTAGAAAGTCAGAGAAATCGTAGAAGTTGTATGGATGTACGAGTATAAGAAGTTATGGATGGCGTTCTGTATTATCTGTCTTCCCCGACAAGGAAATGGCACGATATTATAGTATGTATTACGTTATATTATATGTAAATTAACCGAGGCAATGTTTTTTAAAGATAAATTTCAAAATATTATTGATTCGAAAATACGTTGATATTTTTCAAATAAATAAATTTCCCTTAAAATGATTAATGGCTCGGCCTTGAAAGCATTAGTTGATTGGTTTTTCATTCAATTACCTCATTTGATGCATTAAAAGTTTCGCTTTCATCGCAGGTAGAATACTGGAGTTATAAATCAGAAGACGGCACCATACAACACGGAGAATTGATTTATCGCCCGAAAATATGTGTGTATATAGCAACACTATGACTTAATATTATTAACGAGAAAAATAAGGTAATATAATTTATTGCATGCAACACGACATCGAAACATAATAATCTAGGCAATGGACGTCATAATAAATAAAGAACACCAGAAATTGAATAAAGACGTTTCATTTTATTTTCAAACATAGTTGAAGTGCAAGAATGAAAAATGACAACCAATAAATATTTATAAATCAATTGTTCGAATGTTTCTATTTCTAAATAATGAAGATCAGTGTATCCCAAACTGTGTTCCCCAGAATACTGGTATTTTTCGAGGCATCTGGAATATTTATATGGAATTACATTAAAATATAAGTAAACTTTTATTTTATTGAACTGTGAGGCAGTGCTTTCTTTTCCTTTCTCGCGTCGTAGAATTATAAATGTTTTCACGGTACAGTAAAGAATAATTTTATGTACCACTTTTTTCGAACTCTTACACTTATAAATATTGCGTATTTCACCTAAAAATAAACAGATTCACTGTGTACAAAAAAGTTATTTTTTTATAATAGGCAATCCATCCAAACTAGATGATTTATGTCACCAAATTAGTTCACTATGCAATTATATGAGTCAATATAATAAAATTAAATAAAATCATTATGCCATTATATGAGCCAATCTAATAAAACTAAATAAAATCACTGTGCATACGAGTCAATATAATAAAACTAAATAAAAAAATTACAATTCTCGACAATTTAAAGTTTCAACTGATTAAGCTACAAAAATTTAACAATCGATCTATGGTATAAATGGAAAAGTTCCACGAAGAAAGAAGAATCGCAACATTCATTGAACGCGGTCAAGATATGGCGTTTAGTAAAATCAAACCTGTCTCGCAAAGGACAATCGAAAAATATATAGTTTATAGTTTCATCCGCCAGACACACTCGCACCCGGGATTCTATACAGTACCCATTCTGTAAAAGTGACTAGCCGCATCGCAGTGGCCCGTCCGCAAACGACACGTGACATACACTATCTTATTCATTATTACATATAACCATGACTAAAAGGTTATTTGTAATAGGATAAAATAGTACGAGAAATAAAAACCATAGAAGCATGCGACAATTTCACATCCACACACTGTTCCATAATAATCAATCGTGTAATGGTTGGCATTAATACGTCTAATACTTTTAATGATTTTAATGCTTCATTTATGGGTAGAAGAGACTTTTACTCAGAGTAAGCGATAGATGTAGAATAGATGCATTTGAAATGTGGCGCTAGAGAAGAATGTTACGAGTTCCATGGACAACAAGGCGACGCCTCCATTGTCGAAGAACTGAAAATCGCCGACAGATTGTTGATAATATACGAGTATATGCCTTCGACGAGTCCTCCGATTCTTTGGGCACATTGCTCGTGGCCGAGGAGACAGTTTGGAGAGGTTTGTTATTACTGGATACGAGGAAGGACGATGTACAAGAGAAACAATCTCAATACGTTGGGCTGACCAAGTGAGAGACGCAACTGGACTACCCTTAACAACTGCCCTTCGAGTCGCGGAGCGCAAGGATGGATGGAGAGAAGTCGTAGAAGGCAATCATGGGAGTCACGATGCTTAGTTATAATCTATACGAAACGTTATACGAAAATGATTATAAAAAAACATAACTTTTAGGTATTTTTCCAGAAATTGTCATCCTCTTAAGACGATAGTAAAACTTAAAATGTATTTTTTCAGAATTTATGCCATCCTCTTAAGACGATAGTAAAACTTAAAATGTATTTTTCCAGAAATTATGTCATCATCTTAAGGCGATAGTAAAACTTAAAAAATCATTAATACATTTTTTACAGTCTTTAGATAAGAAAAGTGGCCTGTGGAAATTCCTGTTTTCCTGTTTTCGACAACCGTCAAAAAATTAAAATGTTTTTTTTTTTAAATTTTATTCTTTCAGATGGTTCTGTGTGATATATTAACTCGTCACAACATAAGAGTGTGGCCGTGATCAAGTTTAGAACCAGTGGAGTAGTCAAGGAACTTGCAGTTTCTCATTGCACGTGTTGGTAACATTACTTGACGTGAAGAGACAGCAATCGTAAATCTACTCGGCTCATACAAGTATTATTATCAGATGAACTTTTTGAGTATTTGGTACAATCGGGAACCGAATACCCCATATGCGGAAGTCAATCATCTTACCAACTAGGCTATGGAGGTCGTTTTTTTATAATTTTAAATGGAATTCTAGAGTATCCAATGCCTCGAAACTGACTACAAATATTTTTAAGTTAAGAAATTTAAAGGTAGATCTTTGTTAAATATGTAATGAAATATAAAATAATAAATCAGACGTACGATTTATTATTTGAATGCTATACTCTATTTCGTACAAAACCATACTCTATTTCGTACAAAACAATACTCTATTCGTACGAAATCATAGTCTATTTCGTACAAAACCATACTCTATTCGTACAAAAACATATTCCATTCGTACAAAATCATACTCTATTTTGTACAAAACCATACTCAATTTGTACAAAAACATACTCTATTCGTACAAAACTATACTCTATTCGTATAAAACCATACTCTCTGTGTACAAAAAATGCAGCAACACACTTAAGTATTCTTCAATTAATCGCATGACTAAACAAGACCACCTCCATCTTAAACAAGATTTGGTCAATGTTTCGCTGCAAGTACTCGTAAACGATGTTCAAATGAAAATTTGTACCAATAAATATATCGTTTGAAAGATAATTAGTCAGGGAGTAGCGAGCGCAAGATCATATCTCGGATCAGGACATATCGGTGCTGTAAATTTGCGCGACGTTAAGTGGGTTTTTTAATTGCCTCTCAACAACTTTATCGGGAACAAATGAATATAATCTGCCGCAAAGATGTAACACAGTGTACTGAAGCGATAAGGTACTGTTATAAAACATACGAGTATGTATTAAATATCTTTTGGGATGAATGGATTAACCAAGAAAACGTGGGCGTATTTCGACAATTCGCCAAGTTTAAATATTTAGCTGTTTGGTGATTGAAGTTGAACTTATCTCAGATGCTCTAGGTTAGACTAGATTCTTTATTTTGAAAAATTATATTAATCAGAAATTATTTGAGTAAAAACGAGGGTTGCTACTTAAGTTTTGAGATATGGCAACACCAGTGTAGATACGTCAAATCTGACATCACCATCGTAAAGTTTGACGTTTTTAATGGAATACGTGCTCAGAAAGTTTTTTCATACGAGTGCTATTTGTGTTGTTTACAGTGATTTGAAAAATTCATCTCGGCCAAAAATGGAATTAAATCGTGAACATTTTCGTGTAATGATTTTTTATGATTTTCGACGTGGACTAACTCAACAACAGTGTGCCGATCAACTCGCTTCGGCTTTTGCTGATGAAGCACCATTCTGGGTCACTGTGTTTCGCTAGTTTTCCGAATTCAATCGTGGTCGTAGTTCGCTCCAGGACGAATTTCGTGTAGGTCGTCCAAAATCGGTTGTTGTGCCAGAAAACATCGATGCTGTGCGTGAACTGATATTGCAAGATCGTCATGTGACTTACCGTGGGATTGAGGTATGTTTGGGCATTAGTTCCACTCGCATACATTCAATATTGCAAGAACATTTGGCCGTCAAAAAGATTTGTTCGCGTTGGATACCGCATAATTTGACAATCGCTCAAAAAAAGGCTCGTGTCGATTGGTCCAAAGAAATGTTGAAAAAATTCAATCGCGGTGCTTCAAAAGACGTCTATAAGATTGTGACAGGCGACGAATTATGTATTTATGCATATAAGCCAGAAATTAAACAGCAGTCAACTGTATCGGTCTTTCAAGACGAGGCAAATCCAACAAAAGTTGTTTGCGCACGAAGCACTTCAAAGCAAATGGTGGCTTGTTTCTTCGGTATAAATGGGCATGTCGCAACAGTGCCTTTAGTGGAACGTCGTACGGTCAATTCTATATGGTACACTCCCATATGTTTGCCAGAAGTGTTCGGAGAAATGAAGAAAACCAATCGCCGAAGACGGATCATTCTCCACCACGACAATACAAGCTCTCACACATCGGCTCAAACAAATGACTTTTTGAGCACTCAAAATATCGAATTGATGGGTCATCCGCCGTACATCCCTGATTTGGCACCCAATGACTTCTTTTTATTCCCGAACATCAAAAATAAATAGAGAGGTCAACGTTTTTCGACGCCTGAAGAAGCGGTTGATGCGTTCAAAACGCATGTTTTGAAGTTACCTCATTCGGAGTGGAAAAAGTGCTTCGAAAATTGGTTCAAACGCATGCAAAAGTGTATTGATCTTCATAGAGTGTATTTTGAAAAACAATAAAGCCATTTTCAATGATAAATATTTGTTTTTACTTCTCTGTCTCAAAACTTAAGTAGCAACTCTCGTATATGAGTGAAACACGGAAGAAGATTGAAAGGCGCCGAATAATTGAATTGAAAATAATACACAGTGTGACAAATTATGACAGATAACGGAATTAAGTGATTCGCGATGAATACGAACTTAAAGTTGGTGTGTTGAGTAAGATGAAAAAAAAGCATTCAGGGATTCTGGAAAAATGAATAAAGACTAACAAAACAAATATTCTATTCCCTTCCCTCATCTCATCTGCTTATATATTTGGGGTTGGCTGATCGTACCTTTTTCCTCCATCTCTCTTGATCTCGCCAATCACTCGGGAATATTCCGAGTCTCGTCATGCCCTCCTTCACTCTCTTATCTTCTTGGGTCTACCTCCGCGTCTATTTGGGAGATCACAATTCGTGGTCGTCTTGAGCGTAGATTCTTCGTCCCGCCGTTGCACGCGCCCATACCAGCGTAGTCGGGTTTTCCAAGCTTTATCTACAATTGCCACCACTTTAATTGTTCCACGAATTCGTTCATTTCGGATATTATTCAATCTACCGACGCCCGTAGCATAAGCATCTCCGCGACATGAAGAAATCGTTCCTTTTTTTTTCGTCAGAAGCCAACACTCAAAGCTCCATGTAGTATAACGAGCCTGGTCACTGTTTTATAGATCTTGCTCTTAAGCTTTATTGGTAGCCTTCTGTCACACATATTCCCCGTCCTTTGCCTCCATTTGTTTCACCCAATTTTTATTCTGTTTTTTTTTTACGTCCTGAAGTAACTCCCAATCTGTTGTAATTGATTGAGTCGACATATTTGAATAAATGTGTCCGTTTTAGGTTTTCGGATTGGAGTTTGATTCTTGACTTGATCTCGGTCTGATATGAGAGGACCTGGAGTGCCGGGATGTGGATTGATCACAATGGAGGTGTTTTTATGGCATCCTTGTTTATGTTTCTAATGGAACGTATGAAATGACGATGATGATATGATTTGGGAGTTTTTTATTTGGTCTCTTAAGCATTATCCCCACCCCTATGTCTTGAATTCTGGATTAATCTGTATCCCTCATTATCAATGTATAAGGCATATATGTAAAACTTGCCTAGTAACAATAATAAAAGGACAACTTTATAGCTCCATTTAAAGAGCAGATATCCTCAAGGACGTTCTAACTCGGGATTGAAATCATTATTGTTGACGGATTAAAAATATTACAAAATAAATATATGTAAATTTAGTGGAAGGATCAGAATGTTACAGTAACGACAGAATGATCAGAATGTTCGGCTTTAAATGGAGCGTAATGTATGCGTGAAATATTCATTCTATAATCATAAATTTTGATAAGACTCCCAAAAAGGGTTGTCTGTCTACCCATATTTAATTTATAACACTTAGAAGCAAACCATGACACACAACAGCAACGGGAAAATCTCTATTATAGTATTCCGCCCTATTGATTCGACTCTGAACAATAAATTAATTCGACGAAGAAGAAATAGACCTCAAAGTTCTACTTCTCCACGATGCAATTCTTCTGATTAATTCGCTTTAAGAAGCGTTGATAGACCGCTTTGAAGAAAAACTTTAGTAAAAAATACAAAATAACTGTTATAAATACAAACCGAATTAACAGAACGTTGAATAATCATCGAACACGTATTTAATACAAAATCGACAGATTGTTCATATATTTTGGAACAAATAATCTTTCATACTCCAATAAGATCAACGCGACAGTAAGAAACACTTTCATTTCTCGACATTTAGAACTCGTATGTTATGTTCAGATTTCTCTAATACCACGAGCCTTAACAATTTACATTGAAAGGTTTCGTCGCAAGAATTAATTTAATACAAATGTAATAACACTCAAGAGAGTTTTTCTAAACCAATTTTTACGGTCAAATAATTTTATTTGTAATTATTATATTTTATTTATACTATAACATGTTATCTCAGCCCTTGTTCAAAGAACAATCCTTCGGCTGAATTGAAACTTATAATGAAGAAAACATATATATTATGTCCCTTTTTCTTCAACATGCTGTGCGTATATACAACTTTTGTTTTTATTTTCTTTCAGCATCAGTGATTACTTGCGTTTTGAACGCGGAACTTGATTATTTGTTTACATACTCGTACATACACACAAAAAATCACGCCTTCTCCCTGCCGGGATAAGCAGAAACGAGAGAGCGCCATACTTTTCTATTGCGACATACATAAATCGCCTCTTCTACATCCATACACCTCCTACGATTTCGCTTACTTCTTACATTTCCTACTTTCAAAATATCAATCACTTGATCCAACCATGGTTTCTTTCCAATGCATTCCGCTCACATTTGCACTGCACATTATTTTTATTACTCTTTTTTCATTCATTCGTTCCACATGCCCAAACCATCTCAAAGTGTTCTTCTTCATCTTACTCAACACAGCAGTCATAAATTAACATTCATCCCAAATCACTTCATTCCGTATTCTGTTATATATTGTCGCCCCACGTATTATTATTCTAAGTGCACGCATTTCCGCAGCATTTATTCGGCTCTTTTCAGTCTTAATCCACGCCCACGTTTCACTCATGTATAAAATTTGTACTAAAATACTGTTGTAAACTATCATCTGTGCAGATTTTTATACTGTCCGGTTCGAGTGTGGATGTTTAAGTGCTCTATTGACTTTGTTTCCTATCGCTACACTACGTTCAATGTCCCTTTCAATCTGGGAAAATACTACTTGAATATTAAAGCAGAATATATTTTGAATGTTAAATATTATTTGACTGTTAAGTTCCTGAATGTAATAAATCAAACATTTGAAATTATCACATTAAACAAGGCATATAAAACCTTTATACATGTACGATAAAGATATTGTGCAAATTAAAAAAGTATATTTTGGAATCGTTTGCGAAGTTACTCTTTGACAAGGGTAGACAGCTAGGCAGGTTGGATCGCGATGAAAATGAACTTAAGGGTACAGGGGGAAAATATATGTTGTCAGAAATCATTTTCAAACTTTAAAAACCTTTAAGTGGCAATCTGACTCAGTTAATGCTTAATTCAGACCAATATCACTTGTTTCAGATGTTGAAGGATTTCGTGGATCACCAGAAATGACGGTACGACTGTCCTCAATTTGCTTCCGGCGCATTCTTACGTCTCATTTCCACACGTGAGCCAGATAATCAGAAAATATTGATGGTCATAGGAAATGTGTCAGGAAGAAGAGGCACAGTACCCTCAAAATGAAGTGATTATGTGAATAAATTTACTGGGGGAAGTCGGTACAGTGCCATGCACACGGCAAGTGACCGATAGAAGTGGAGACGTGTCGTCACAACCTGTATCACCAACATTCTTAAGTGTAATACAACACCCATTTGGGTTAATTTCTCAATCTTAGTTAAAAAAACAAGTCATTATTAGTTTTTACATAAAAAAAATACCAATTGGTCGCGAAAAAAATACCAATTGGCAATGAGTGTCAGGTTATACTGTACTGTATACACAACAGAAGTGTTATACAATAATGTAACTTAATTTTTAAATACATTCACAAAATTCCACAGTCTCGCTTTCGAAATAGGCAAATAAGATATAGTTCCGTTATTTTCGTTCGCTACATACTATACATATATCTCACGTACGTTTTACAGAAGACGATATAAAAAATCAAGGGGCTTTATTGGGAACTTCTTCCTCAGTCACCATATTCTCCGGACATTGCTCCAAATGAATTTCATATTTTTAGATCCCTACAACATTTTTTAAATGGAAAACAATATCAAACAAATGTGGACATAAAAAATGACATTGAAGTATTTATAGATTCTAAAAGTCCATTATTTTTCGAATCGGGTGAAAGATGGAAAATGGCAGTAGAAAAAGATGAACAATATACGAGTATACTTTACATAAAAGAAAAAATAAGTAAAATAAAAAACTTATTTTATATTTTTGTGTTCACCACAAGTTTATTTTAGGTTCACAACTAGTTTCGAAGACCACCGTTTTCATCGTCAGGTGAATATAAACTAAGTTGTTAAAATATATTCTGTACAAGTGTAAATAATATAATATAAGAGAGATGAGGTAAGGGTAGAGATGTGTCAAGAAATATATACTTTCTTAAAATTATCACATGTTTTATTTTTTGACCCTTTTAACCAGCACACAAAAAAACGCAAAGGCTTATGGAATGAACTTATGGAATACGCAATATATATTTCATCTCTTGCACATGCATACAGTTCATTCAGTCAAATTCCCTTTTATTAACATTTCTTTAATTTGTTGTTAAATTGATAATACTGTACAATTCCATTTTTGACTGATTTTCAACTAAATTGTGAAAAAATATTTGTAATAAACTTTCGTTCCACACAGTACACACGGCGGATGTATTACCATATAGCTATTTCTACTTACTAATCAAAAATATGTTCTTCAGCTCTGAAGTGAAAACCAGACCGAAACCCTTTTTATGAAATCTGGGTACCAACCGAGAATCGAACCGGCAACCCCTAGGTTCGAAGAAAAGCATCTTACCAGCTAGGCCAAAGAGATCATAAACACGATTAATTTACGATAAGTGACAAATCTGTTAAATTTTTTACAGTATTTTCGAGCTGTGCTTAAAACTTCGTTTTTACTAAAACAAAAATTAAAATTCGATCGCTTGGTTTTCATGTCTCCCACTGACATTTGTATTGTAGATTTGTTTTCAGTCTTTCGTAGCTCATTCCTTCCGCATATTTATCTTTTCGAAATGTCGTCTCTTATCGGAGGTTGGGCAACATCAGGGCAATCCTTATCTTGTTCACTGCAGCCTGAAACAACTCAGTACAACTGCATACAAATCACTCCTGCAAGTTCTTAAACCAAGAAATGCGACGTCTTTTGCCTCGTTTGCCAATTAATTCCCTCTGGGTGATCAGTTATGTTAAAATTTATCTTGTGCCTCTCATTACGTGACCGAGATACTGCAACTTGCGAATCTTCACAGTTTTGAACAGTTCGCGGCCTTAACAATTCTCACTTTCTCAATCCTGACCTATATTTCCTGAAAGGTATTCCATTATTATTCGTGTATCTATATAAATATCCTAAATATTTGAGAATTTTGAAAATTTATTCAACACAAAATATTTCCAAGTGACAACACATGTTCCTTCCTTACACCCTTCAAATGTAAATATTAACGCTCATGATTGAATTCTTCGCAAGAAGAGCTGCGGCTGTCTACGTGGTAAATGTTATGACGTAGGTCATACTCGTGTCATTTTGTTGAAAGATAGTTAATTGCATATAGTATATCTTGCAGGTTGTTTTAATGAAAATTGAGTTGTTCGTAATTAACTGACTAGCATATAGGTCAACTGGAATGCATGAATTAAATTATTTCTGAACACTAATAAGGTTCAAGTTGCAGAGCTACAACAATGTTGTAAATAGCGATTTATTTATTGGTTTAACCCTTCATTGCAAATACAATTATGCGGGTATATTGCCAGACGGAGACCTCTTTCAACTAACCAGACAAAACTATATAAAGCAAGTTAAATACATACTAGAAGATCTATATCATCTTTACCTTTTATGAGTACAACGTCAGGTTGTGACGAAGAAGGAACTGCCTAAAAAGACTCCGTCTCTGGTGGCGACACTCCTAAGTAGCGACGACGGACAACGTCTGACGTCACGGGAGAAGGAAAATTACTCGTAGCGCAGTAAATATAAGTATATTTACTACGCCGCGAGTACTTTTCCTTCTTCCGGGACGTCGGGTCTAAGTGGCTTAACGCCTGGAGTTCAAATAGCCTTAGTGTGAAAAACGCGTAAATAAGGTGAATAGACTAACTAAACTGCAAAATATATAAATTAGCTCTTCACAAATAAAATATTTTTTTGACAAACAAGTAGTTAATTTATTACTAAATTTATATACAAAGTTGTTTCAGTTCTTGGATATGTGCAGTCAAATAAATAAGAAATGCAACCATATGGCTGCCAAAGGTGTATGAATGTACAATAATTATCTTAATGAGTGTATCTTTCAATAAACGTTGCATTATTGCTAGCAAGACAATATAATTTGAAATCAGACAATCCCGTCGAGTAATTTACCTCTCGGGAATTCAGTTTTATGGTGAAGATTTCCATTTACGCATTCAATGACTTTCATGTATCAGTAATTTAACTCACCTGAAACAAGAAAAAAAAAGAATTAGAAAACAATACTTTGTGAAAGGGTAAAATGAGAATCAGTATATGGTATATTAATTCTATACCTCGAAGACATAAATAAATAAATAAATAAAAAAGACATTTATTTTATAAAGCATAAATTCAATAACATACAAAACTTAAAGAGAAGTATATATATAATAATAAGCAATCAAAATTAATAGATAAGAAATAATTGTTAAGTCGGAACAATTAACTCCCTTTACTAAGAAAGCTCAAAATGCCCTATTTGATAAAAAAAGTGGAATGTTCAAGAATTCAAGATCTAAGGCACTATTCAAAAGTGAGAGCCTGCGGGCAACAAAGGTGTACCTCGAATAGTTGTCAGGAATATATAACATAAACATATATTTTTTCAAGTTTGGTTAAAAATTACTGGCATTAGATGACGTAAGACACCTTGTCTTTTTTTTTATCGCAATTCACTTTTTAAACATGACGAAAATATATTTTTGAATTTTTAACTTGATTACAATGTTTGTACACAAATTTTTGGAAAAGATAAATAATAGAAAACTTTTTCAATATCAAGATATTCCAAAGAAAAAAACATTAATTTTCATTTTTTCTCTCTAATGAATTTAGCAAAATGGACACGGTGTCTTATTTCTACGGGCATATAATTATATTAAGAGATATGTCTTCATAATAAGTTAATTTAAAACTTATATTATAGAAATATTAGTGAAGCGTCGAGTCAAAAGGTTGCCAAGCGACTTGCCAAGATTCCGATGTAATTAAAATGTCTTCACATAAGAAAATGACAGATTCTTGACTGCTGACAAATCAATATTCAGTAAGCTGAGGACAGTTTGTATTTCACCTTAGGCAATAAGGAAATTAATTATGGTATTACAAGTTGTAGAAAGTTTATCACTCCTTAAGTGTAAGGAGCATCTTCGTTCCTGTATGTAAAGCACAAACAAGCCAACAGCTTGGAGGAAAAATATAAAAAACCCTAACTTATGTTGAATGTACCTTACAATAACTCATTGAGTTATTTTAACAATCTACGAGTATAATGGGTTATTTTCGGTATTCTGTTCTAGAAAATAATTATTGAGAGCATCTCCACTCGTACACGTTGAATTGAATTACTTTTTGGAAATCATTTGTGCGGCTTGATTTATCATTTAAGGATTGAGCATCTTGACATATTTGTAATAATAATTGTTTATATTATATACATATCATCACGCCGTGTCCGGTGCGGAGTAGGCAGAAATAACGGATCTCCATTTTTTTCTATCCAAGCATACAATTTTCGCTTCCTCTACATTCATACATCTCGTCATGCACAATTTTCAATTATTCATACTTAACCTTCTTTCAAAATCTGGTCCATTTGGTCCAATCATGTTATCCTCGGTCTACTTCATCCACGCACACCTTTGACTTCGGACTTGTATACTCGTTAAGTCATTATTTCATCATTCATTCACTCGACATGTCCCAAACATCTTCTCGCTCCTTTCTTCATTTTAGTTAAAACATTCATTTTATCGATGCATTATTTTCTGATGTGTTCATTCCGCCTTCTTTCAAACAATGACACTACAAATTTTATTTAGTGCATGCATCTCAACCACATATTCTTATCCTATGTTCTGCGAACTCCATGTTTCACTTCCGTACATCAAAATGGGCTTGTCTATCCTTCGCTCCTTTTTTTGCTGCTCTGTGTCTATTATTCCATTGTCTTCTAGTTTATTTCTCTCTTTACGCTGGCAAAGAATCTGTGCTTGAAAGTGTTCATATTTTTAACAATGCTTACACATATTAATTGTGTATACCATATACTTGTAGCAACTGATATGGTTTACGCATACAGGAATAATGTGGGCTGAAAAACAACTTGCGTTCTCACAGTCGGGCTCGCCCTCCTATCGGTGGGGGTGTATTTCAGTTGTAAGGATATTATGAGATAAACCATCAAAAGGTCCTATATGAGCCCTGACTTTTTGATAGTTTATTCCTCTCAAATGTTTTCTTTTCATTTTCTCGACACAATATATGTGTGTAGTTAAAGGATACGAGGGTGGTCCGATAAGTACTTAGCCTACAAAAGAATAAAAACATTTTTGGAAAAGTGGCGATTTATTTCTCAACATAATCTCCTTTGAGTTCGATACACTGGACCCAGCGATGCTCCAACTTCTTTAACACGTCTGAAAAATACGTTTTCTGGAGGTCTGCAAAGTAGGCCTCCGTGGCGGCGATAACCTCCTCATTCGACTCAAATTTCTGCCTGGCGAGTGACTTTTTCAAATTTGGAAACAAAAAGAAGTCATACGGGGCCAAATCCGTATACATTTGCATACAACATTAGCATTAATGAATTTATTACTAATTTCTTTGGAATTAAAGTACGTTGGACAAGCCGTGCAAATCGTGCAACGAATTCTGAAGAAGTACTAGTGCGAACTTTCGCAAGAAAGCAGATTTTGATGGGCTAAATAATTTGACCACTCTACCAACTGGTTAAAAAATCTTTGACTTCAACTTAAGAACTTTAATATGTTAAGAAGGCAGGCTGTTTTAAATAATCATGTCAGGTTAATATTAAGTAAATATAATGCTAATTCATCCCATAAGAAGACCCAGCCTGGGTGGCTCCCATGTCCCGGCCAGATTTGCAGGGCCCGCCTAATATTTATGCAAAACCTTTATTATATCCCTGTCTACACCAAAACCTTCAATCACCAGGTGTACGAAATTAGTACATTTATTATTTACTCTTTTGTATTTTCTTTCTTTTTTAAGGGGGTGGTAAAGCGTGCTTTTTATTTATTTATATTTATTCTTGTGTACATGGTTATACAATAAATATTGTCGATGTCGTTGCTGGGCCTCTTAGTCGAGAAAGCGAAGCGCACTCCACTCCATCTTGTGAATCCTACCTTTCCAATAGAAGTTTCACAGTCACCACTCATCATTCTACGTCATCCGTCAGGCCCATCCCTATGGGTGTCCCCCAAGGCAGTATACTTAGACCATGTTTATTTAACATCTACACACACGACATACCTACTCCCCCAAACTGTAAGCTCGCACTCTGCTGACGATGCGGCATGCTACGCATCCTCACTTAAGGTAGATCGAGCTGGTCGCCGCCTTTAGATTGATTTTGAGATCCTTGAGAAATACTACCAGGACTGGAGGCTCAAAATCAATGACGTCAAACCTGAGGTATCATGTTCTCCCGCAAAGTCAAAGAAAGAGTGACATCGATGCTCTTCTTCATCGGTGGTTGCTTGGTTGAGTGGCAGGACGTGGTTAAATACCTTGACTTGTACCGCGACCGGCGACTAACGTGGAAAACCCATCTGAATACCATCAGAAAGAAGCCACAAGGGCATAGGGGGTATTAGTTCGATATTTCATCGACGCAGCTTCCTTTCGTTATAAGCACAGGCTCCCGAAGCATTATCTGTTGCCTGACTAGTCCCCCTACAGTATTAGCTGGGAGGACCAAATGCAACATACAAATAGAAAGAATAAATAAAAAATATTCACAAAAACAATATGTAAAGAAGGTAAGAAAATTTTGAGAAAACCTAAAAAAATATGGCATTACAAATAATTTAGTACATATTTGTAATATAAGATATTTACAGAATTTTATGATATATTACCAAAGTTCTTAAGTTCTGGACTGTCGATGTCGAAAATAAAAATAATATCGGTAAATTGATGGTTTTAAAACCCTGGCATGAATGTATACTGTTTTGATAGAAAGCAAGTATAGCAAAAAGCTCATTAAAATATAGAAACAGGAAAAATAAACTTCTGGCGCAAAGCATTAACTAATATTTCACTTCTTTAAACGTCTTCATTTTTCATAAGTCAATGGCTCTTCATAAAAATATTTTAAATGAGAATCGTAAGAAAAAAAAATATTATACACTATAGTAAAATGGTTTATTTTTTACCTAAAGAAATATGACCATATTTCTGGTTAACGTACTATACTTCAATAGCTTAAAATAAGAATGTAAAGAAATCTCCACCTTGTCACCCCTGTTTTCATCGTTACTTCTAAATGTAGCTACATTGAATAAAACAGGTCTTCTAAGAAGGCGAGAGGGAACCCTCAAATTAATACGTTCCAAAGTCGCCGGTAAGTTCACAAAATATATGACTTTATAAAGACATACAATATTGAAGGTACATCTACGAGCCTCGAGTGATTGAAGATTGAAAAATTACAACCTATCACTATATAACTCAAGAACACTTAGAAACTCCTCTCTATGACACTTCAAAAATCGTCGCTGGACCACCTTCTACTAAACCAACGTACAATATATAGTTAGGATTCCACATTTCAGAGGCACCCTACATATTGCGTGAGAAAATCAATGTTCTTTCTCAGCATGATGATCCATCCGATCTGATAATGGCAAAATTCTTTGTATTATAATGCATTACATATCATCTTTTGCGGCTCACTTGGTTCGACTTTGGTGGGTTCTTCCTGGCGAAATTAGATATGTGTCATCATTATCTATTTTCAAGACAAAACTAAAAAATATATTATTTATTTCAATTCCTCGCCACTAACTCATATAAAATTTCCACCCTTAATCTTATTTTCCTTAAGATTATTATTTGTTTTAATTTGTGTTATTGTTATTAGCTATGTTAAATATACAATCATGGGTAACGATAATAATGTTGAAACAAGCTCTGGTTGGTTGGAAAAACTTTCGTTAAGGACATAAATCCCCCAAATGTATTTAATTGAAAGTGTTAAAAAAACAGAAGAATCACCAACGCGATTAAAGGAATGCAAGCAACAGATTACTCCAAGAGTGTGGTTGAAATCCTACTGATTGAAAAATAGAGGTGTCGATTCTTTCTGCAGTGCGGTCAAATCGCTCGCAATATCAAGTTCAATTATCACGTCAGCTCTGTAAAGGGCACGAAAAATTTGAATGAAAATAAATCAGTGTCGACCTTAATATTATATAATTTAAATCGGATAAGATGTGGGATGTGTGCATTTTCGCAGTGTATATAATGTGCAAAGATGATAAATGGTAAAACAAGGTGGCATATGTGCTAGATATAGAAGATTCTCAATAAGATTGCAAAGCAAAAATCCACATAACGGTGGCCAAGCTAGTCTTTTTAAATGGGGCTGAGGATTAGCCACTAAAACATACATAGTAGAGGTCTCTGGGCATTACTTAACATAAGTCGGCAAATAACATTAAAATAAAATATTATTTTTGTCTTGATAATAGAGCTTTCGTAGACATATAAGTCGTTGGGCTGTTAGTCGTAGAACGTATTATAAGTGCCGAGAGGTGACAATAAGCTCGTTAAAAAACTTTGAACCAGATTGGGATCCTTTTCTTTTTTTACCATAATTAAATGGCCATTTATTTTATTTAAATAAATTATATTACAACTATTTCTCCTTACATATGGTGCCCCTGTTTTATATACCCTTAACCCTGTATCGTGTAATCGTCCAGATCAAGTGAAATATATGCAAAAACCACCAACAAAGACGTGAAATGATCTTGTAAACATTCTTGACGCGTGATTATTATGCGCGGCGTGCATTGTCTTAACAAATATCTAGATGAGACGAAGATCCCACCCACAATTAGGCCTGATTTTATGTGGGGCATATTATGCGTTAAACGATCGACAATCTCTCTCTCTTAAGGGTTGAATTATTAATTTATTATTTTTGTGCCTGATTGAAAGATGAAATATCTAGTTTTCTATTTAAATAAAGCATTATTTATTATTTGTTTAACACTTGAATGCAAATACATCTGGCAGATTTATTGCTTAAAAGCAATCTCTTCCAATCAACCAGCGTTTGTTTCAAAATTATTATCGGTACCATGACCATATCTTTAACTTAGTCAACTGAGTAAAAATAACAAAATAAAATAAAATATGAATAAGGATGGAATTATATAGAAGTTAGGGAAGAGGAATATTTTAAGATAAATAATGTTTTCTTTAGTTTTTAATGCTAAGGATGGAGCACTCTGATTGAGCTAGGAAGATCGTTCAAAAGTCAGGTGGAGTGAGCCGCAAACGATGATATGTAGAATGATATATGGTAAGTTGGGATACAAAGGATCTTACCATCACCATATCGGAGGGACAGTCCATGCTCAGAAAGAAAATTGATTTTTTGCGAAGATACTGAGGTTAGTTTGGATTGTTCAACAAGGCAAAGAAGGTTGATAGAACGTGGAGATATTTTCGCTATCTTAGTTTAATCCATTGGAGTCTGGTTCTTCATTCGGAAATACATTTTTTTAGATTAACAAATCGAATACAACCATTTTGGAGCCTCATTTTGGAGTCTATCTAACATCTTCTTACTAGCATCGATATAAGAAATATTCCCACATTCAATTAAGGGCAAATGAGGCTTTGGGTCAAGATTCTGTTTTGGATAGGGAAGAAAAGGTTCAATCTGCTGAGAGAATGGAGACTCGAGAAGATTTTACTACTTAAAGCATTGGTTTTCTAAGAAAGTGGTGTCGTTATATAGCGCACGTAACAAAACATTGTCTATGCAAACTATATGGCGTGGTTTCCTAGAGAGCGTTGGTTGTGTCGTTATATAGCGCACGTTACAAAACATTGTTTATGCAAACCAATGGCGTTGGTTTCCTAGAGTGCGTTGGTTGTGAGCGTAATGTCAAATAGCAATGCTGCCATTTGCATGACGGTCGTGATAGCGGAGCAAACAGTCGTGGAACGAGTTTTCCCGTGTAGCGGACACCGTTTTAAAATAATAAATGAGTGCAAACGTAATTTGGACCAGCGAAAATGACGAAATATTGATTGATTTTGTAAGAAATGATGAAGCTTTATATAATGTGAAGAGCAAATACTATAGCAAAGCCTAGTTGAAAAAAAATATGTTGAATAATATCGTTTGACGTTTCCAACTGACAGTTGTGGGTTCTCATTTCTGCCGTCTGGTGGCACGCCAGCATCATGTCTTGTTACGTGCGCTATATAATGAACCCGCTTTCTTAGGAAACCGTAGCTTAACTCGGAGATATGATTGCGACAACTTAAAAATAATAACTTAAGACATACGCCTTTGGGCCAGTAAGATTATGTTTTGGATTAGAGGAAAGGGCGCAATCTGTTAAGAGAATGGAGACTTGAGAAGATTTTGCTGCTTAACTCGGAGATATGACTTCGCCAACTCAAAAGTAATAACTTAAGATATTAATTTAATGGAATTTTAAAACGAAAATAACTCAAGATCTGAGATAAAACTAGGAAGAAAAATAAGTTTTTAAAATACGTTCAGATATTATGAAATTAAAATCACGAATATGCTGTTGATAATAAGTGTTTAGATGCAACTTTATTATGTTAATTTGCTTTCAATATTTTCAGCATTTCAGTAATCGCTCGTGTTATACGCTGGTTATTCTCGATCAAAGCCTTGATTTGGTCGCCATTAGTGGAAAACGGCCTTCCTGAACGGAACACCATTGTCAAGTGACGTATTACCATTACGATTTTTTTAAACATATTTGTCACACACGATTGCTTACTGCAACGTCACCATATTCTGTATATATCTTTTTTTTTGCATTCGTAAAAAGCATCAAGCAATTATTTATTACGCATTAGTAAAAAAACAACGTTCCCAGCCTTAAAATTACGTCAAAAATCCAGTCAACCAACAATGGCCGATAATATCGCGTTATATTATTAACTTTCATAATAATTTAATCCGTACAGCCAGGCAGGCTTATTGCCATGCAGCAAAGTCTTCCAACCAGATCGATAGTTAAGAAGTATTTATAGAAAACCACACTAGAATAATAAAAATGGGGTTTAACGAAATTAGAGCCCGCGAGTCCCCGGGTTAAAAGACAGGCATTTTACCTACTAAGCCACGGAAGTCGTTTTTGTAAATATAAAATGAAAACATAGACAAATGTAATTATCTTGAACTATGCACTAATCGTTACTAATGATAGACTATAAAGGTATACGTTCATGCTAATCCAGGTACTTTATTTAATATCCTTTCCACATATTATTAGAGCTCTGTCCTGGAGTCTCACAAGTCTATTCAGCGCTTAACTTATACCAAGATAACAAACATCCCTGTCGTCAATTAAGGGCAAAATGAGGCTTTTTCCTCATCGTTCTCGGTATATGGTGTTTAAAGAAAATTTCTGATACTTCGGGATTGTTTGAATAAGTTTGTAATTAGCTAAGTTTGATGTACACTGCCTTAATGAATGCTCAATGACTTAGTTAATAAAAAAATTAAACAAATTTAAAAAAAAAAGGTTTTATAGAAGCTAAATGCCATATTATTAGATACAAAATAATTAAAAGGCTAAAAATCTTAAAAAAAAATAAAAATGATTATGACACTCGCAGTTTATCCATAATTTAATATTTTTTTTATATATATTTACATGTCTTGTTCAATACTAATTTATTTATCTTATATTTGACGACCTCCGTAGTCAGAAATCTGTTTTCAAAACAGTGGGTTGCGAGTTCGCATCAAGTCGGTACAATTTTTTAAAAGGAGTTTCAGTATGGGTGTCAATTAGTTATGTATCTAAGCCATAAAATGAGTCATAAAAGAAATATTGTTAAGCAATTAATAAAACACATTGTAAAAACGTTTTTTTTTTCAAATACAACATAAAAAACAAATCACGCTGTTTCCCTCTTGGGGTAGACAGAAAAGATAGAGCGCCAGACTTTACTATCTCGACTCACATATTTCGCTTCTTCCACATCAGCACACATTATCTTACAGCTCATACTATTTCTTAAACTTCTTATTTAAAATATCATTCACTTGATCTAATCATACTTACCTTGGTGTTTTTCTAACAGGCCTTCCACTTATATTTGCAATATATATTTGTTTGGTAAATCATTCTTTATACATTCGTTTCATGTGCCCAATCAATCACAGAATGCAATTCTTCTTCTTACGCAACATATCAGCATTAAGTTCACATTCATCCCAAATCATTTCATTCCGTATTCTGTCATACATTGTCACCCTGTGTATTCTTCAAAGTGCATGCATTTTAACAGCATTTATTTGACTCTTTTCAGTTGTTTTCAGGTTCACGTTTCACTCTAATATATCAAATTTAGACTATCATCTTAGCAGATTTCGATACTATCCGGTTCGAATGCATATGATTAAGTGCCCCGTTGAATTTGTTCTCTATCGCATTCCTTGTAACTATTCAATTGTCAAAGAAAACACTCGATACATAAATAACAGAATTCTTCAAATTGCTCTAATCTTTCATTAATCGCCCATATATCATCACATTTATACAGGACACATATATTAGAAAACGATTGAACGAGGGTCTGAAAATCCATTAAAAAAATGACAATCGAATGTCATATAAAGTCCAACGAAAGACATTTCTGTTGATTTATTTTAGCACATATATTAAATACCCCCCATGTAGCGTGTTTCTTCCAAGACTAATCTATATTTTTATGAGTTTTAAAAAAGATAGCTGCAGATAATTGAGCGACCTATTGTTATATAGTTATAAAAATTTCAATTTTTTTTCTATATCATCATCACGCGGTGTCCCTTGTCGGATAGATAGAGATAATCTATCTTCAAACTTATCTATACAAGCACACCACTTTTGCCTAGTTATGTAGAATCTTCTGTTATTAATACTTCTCAATTTACTTTCTATTAAAATCCGTTCCCCTTGATCCAGCTGTGTTTTCCTCGATCTATCTCTTACACGTAAAACTTTCACTTCTGACTTATATATTCGTTTACTCATTCATTCCCTCATATGTCCAAATCATCTGAAATCTGTTTTGTTCGTCTTACTTTAAACATTAATTTTACAGGTGGTTTCATTTCTCATGTTTTCTTCCATGCATTGACAATCAACATAACTTTCTTAGTGCACGCATCTCCATAGCATTAATCTATCTTTTATACTTCTGTCAAGTCCAATATTCACCTCAATACTTCCTGGTGGGTAGCGACACACTATTATTATGTTTTCTCATTTTTGCTTCTTTAGATAGAGTGCGATGGTTGTATATTACATTGAGTACTCCGTTTATCTTCTTCCCTGTCGCTACCCTCCTTTGAATTTCATGATATAAAATTTAACTGTCGTTTAATGCGATGCCAAGAGAAAGATTTGAGAATAAATAATGCTGAATCAAAAGTAGTGGTGATAGAAACGTGTGAAATGAAAAGTAAATGCGATGTATGGCTAAACAATGAAAGATTAGAGCAAGGTGAAGAATATTGATATTTGGGTAGTTTATTCTCAGACGAGTTATGAGAGATATTCGAACGGCGTGTAACGATATGAAACAACATCAATTGGCCGCAAAAAAATATGGTATATACTCGAATCGGATACTATCAAAACTTGATAAGATGATAAATACACAACAGTATTTTAGCACCGACTTTGATGTACGGGAATGAAACGGGGGCGTATAAAATTACTGAAAAGAGGTGAATAAATGCTGTACTGAGAAAATGTACTTGTACGACAGAATACGGAATGACGTGATTAGAGATGAATGTGAGCTTAAGGCTAATGTGTTAAGTAGGATGAAGAAGAACACTATGAGATGGTTTGGGCATGTCGTACGAGTGAATGAAAAAATATTAATAAAACTAATATACAGTGCAAATGAAAGTAGAAGGCGTGGTGGGGGAAAGGAAGGTTGGATCAAGTGAGTTATATTTCATGAAAGGGAATATATGTAAAAAGTCAGATAAATCTTAGGAGTTGTATGAGAACGTGTGTGGATGTGGAAGAGGCGAAATATGTGTGTCTAAAAAGTTTTCTTTTCCTTCTGTTAGGAAAACATGGCATGCATGTAAACAGTTATTGTAATTTCACTGTCAATTTTGAAAGTGGCAAACGTAAGGAGAGGGAAAATAAGATAAATCATAGAAGTCGTAAGTACACATTAAGGAAATCTGTAATGTACAAATATTTTTTTTTTTTGAGTTTTAGGAATTGTACTTTTATTATTAGACGAAACTGACTTTTACACAAACAGTAAGAAAACGCGAGAAATATACGAGTATATTTTTAAATTATGTGATGTAAGCAAAAGTTGAATAAGAATTTTTGCCGAAATACTTCACGTTATTATGTGCCAGTATACGAGTATATATACAATATACGAGTATATGTGAGAATATTGTGCGTTTGGAAAAAGAGTTGAGAGCTGATCACATTTGAGATATCACAAGAGGGCAAAACGTATTCCTCGAGTTGAATAATCACATAAAGATGCTAAGCATGAAAGAAAAAGTCAGTGTCCACGACATAAGATATTCAAGATTTGAAATACTCGTAAGCGTCATTCGCGAAAAAAATGAGAATCGAAAATTTGAATTTGATGCTGCGTTATTTTTTGTTCATTTATACTTCCTTAAATTTACATAGTAGATTGCGTGGTCGAGGAAGACCAAGTAAAGTATGATTGGATCAAGTGAATAATATTTTACAATAAAAGAAGAAAATGTACAAAGTCAGAGTAATTGCAGGAGTCGTATGAGAATGTGGTAACAATATGCATGTAGAAGAGGGGAAGAATTTGTGTCGAGATACGTGTCCTCTCTGCCTGCCTCGCACAGAAATTACTTGATGGTATATATTTACATATCAATATTTAGCACAGTTTAATGACCCGACATACGAGCGTACTGTGGCCGAAAGACCGAGTATATGTGTCATAGACCAGTGATGTCGTTAAATGCGGAATGTTCAGTGGACACTAGAGCACAGGAGCGGAAGAACCAAGCAGCAGAGATAAGAATGCTGAGGTGGATGGTGGGTATCACTAGTAGAGATAAATTACAAAACGAGTTTATCAAAGGTAGTCCAGCAGAGATGAGGATGCTGAGGTGGATGGTGGGTATCCCTAGTAGAGATAAACTACAAAACGAGTATATTAAAGGAAGTTTCAAAGTGACACCCATAAATAACAAACTCAGAAATACCAGATTAAGGTGGTACGGGCATATCGCTAGAAGACCCAAAGAGTATGTTGGCCGATCGTTATTGGGCTGGATGTTGACTAGAGAAAACGTAGATCTCGTCCAAAGAAAGGAGGGGATGTACAGTTCATAGGAGTATGTCTGAGCTTTGGGAGTAGCGAAGGATCTTGTTCCCGGGCAGCAGGCAACTCTGGATACAAAGGTTTCGAAAAACTAAACCCAAGTAGTTGGGGGAGCCAGGAGGAAGAAGAAGACGAGTATAATGTAGAAACACAATTTCTTACTTAGTCTCTTAGGAATCACCCACAACTCCTCTTAGGTCTCTCACGTCCGCTTAACCTTGACTACTGAAATCAAATGATCATAATATAAGCGCCGATTTCAAAATGGTAATTTTGTTGAGTGTTGCTTTTCTTATTACTGTTGCATGAAGTGATCCCAATAAACTACTCGCTGCATCAATTTCGAATTTAGTTTTCGACAGAGTTTGTAATAGAAAATCTCAATTGAACCGGCTGGAACATGTTCTAAGGTGGTCAAGATGAAGGATGTCTCCAAGTAAAATCTCTTGGGTGAATTAGATTAAAGACTTCCATAACGAAGAGCTGGATAAAGAAGGTGGAAGTGCTCTATAGAGAAAAGATCTTAGTTGGAGAGGCACAAAACTAAGAAGAGCGATAAGAGAGAAAAGAGCAGCATTCATTCATCCAGGAGAAGTGGTCATTCTGCACTGAAGTCCCAAGATTTAACCATGCACCCCAAAGCACGTAACTCCATACGAGTTTCAAATAAAGACATATTTTGTAAAGACTTAATTTGGTTGGAGTAATTATTTTAAATTTGACTTAAAGACGGTTAACATTATGAGACCTGTTGATGGGTGTTCTGAAATAGGAATATGAAATATATGGCACTGGTAGGAATGGTATGAAAGCAATAAAATGCGGTTTATGCCAAAACACAAAATTTAATTAAGCCGAACCATTAGGACATGAGAAACATGATTTATAGCCCTTTTCATGTGTCATAAATAGTGATCGGATCCTAAGAGTCATTCAAGGGCCGCATTGAAACAATGCATTATTATTTCGAGAATATAAAATTGAGGTTATTTTATTTAAGTAGAAGTTATTTTCAGCATTTGTAAAGAGGAAGGAGTGTGTGTTGATGTGTATAAGCATATCCATTAAAAATGTGTTAATGAAGTTTATTGTTATTTTTTTTGCGCGACATAAGGCTTTGGGCCTTCTGAGCCCTGACCTAGTGTGTGCGGTAGTACGTATGCACTTATTTTTGACAGCAGATAGTTTGAATAATGTAAGTGTTTTGTGTACATTTTTGGAGCATCTTATATTCATTTATTCACTCGCACTCTGATTATATTTTGTAAAATAATTTAATGGTCGAGCAAAAATTTTTTTTTTAAAGCGTTTTATTGTAATAATAAATGCAGTATGGTTATACGAGTATGTTGGGACCTATTGAAAACTTATGGTTCTTTTTTATGACAAGGAAAATTTTGAAGTTTGTCAGGACTAATTAATTAATTACTTAACAAGTTTGTACGGTTTTGAAAAAACTATGCCTTAAAGATCTGATCTTACATAGAGTAAGAATATTTAGACGGAATTTATCAAAACAATCGTTTGTTTTTTTTAAGTATCAAATCGTACAACGAACGATATTTTTGTGACGGAATTTAATATTTTTTTTACTTTTTAAATGGTTGATTTTTTTACACATGAATGGAGGATTGAAGTATTATTGTTGAATATTTCAAATCAACACAAAACAAATGGTTTTGTTCGATAAATACGTTGTATACGAGGGTGGTCCTAGAAGTACCCGACCTGACGTATAGATGGCGGTTGTTGCTTTAAAAAAATACTATGATAGAAAGTACATAACTTATAAAGCTTAAGTTTCAAGTTTTAAGACGCTACGTTGTTTAGTATTTGTTTGGCAGCCATCAATAGTGAACGCTCTCAGTGAATTTGTAAACATGGAAAAAATTGGTCATCGTTATGTGATACAATACTTTCATTTGAAAGGTTTAAGTCCAACCAACATCAAAACCGAGCTAGATTCTACTCTGGGGAAGTCTGCTCCTTCGTTTACAATAGTAAAATATTGGGTGGCAGAGTTTAAACGAGGTCGTACGAGCTGCCAAGACGAACATCGCAGTGGTCAACCAAATGAGGTGACCACGCCAGAAATGGTAAAGAAATTTCACAAAATGGTATTGGATGACCGTCGATTGAAAGTGCGCGAGCTAGCAGACATGGTAAGCATTTCAAAAAGTGCTGTACATCGCATATTGACTGAAAATTTGGACATGAGAAAGCTGTGCGCGAGATGGGTGCCGCGTTTGTTCACAATGGAACAAAAACTGCGTCGTGAGGATGTTTCAATCGAGTGTTTGGCGATGTTTCACAGCAATAAAGCCAAGTTTTTGCGTCGATTCATAACTATGGATGAAACATGGGTCCATCACTTCACACCTGAGACGAAGGAACAGTCAAAACAATGGACTGAAAAGGGAGAATCGGCTACAAAAAAGGCTAAGACAGTTCCATCTGCAGGTAAGGTCATGGCGTCAGTTTTTTGGGATGCGTCGGATAATTTTCATTGATTATCTTCAAAACGGAAAAACAATCAACGGCAAGTATTATGCGAACTTATTGCAGCGTTTGAGTGATGAAATCAAGAAAAAACGGCCGCATTTGGCGAAAAAGAAACTGTTGTTTCATCAAGACAATGCACCAGTTCACACATCCGTTATCGCGGTGGCCAAAATCAATGAATTAAAGTTCGAATTGCTTTCTCACGCACCATATTCGCCAGATTTACCCCCCTCGGATTATTTTCTTTTTCCAAACTTGAAAAAATGGCTCGGTGGTAAAAGATTTGCCAACAATAAAGAGGTGGAATCTGCGGTTGATGGCTATTTTGAGGCGCTCGACGGTTCTCCCTATAAACAGGGTATCGAAGCTATTAAACATCGCTGGGAAAAGTGTGTCGAGCTGAAAGGAGACTATGTTATGTCAAATAGCGAATGAGTGTGCTTCAATCCTTTATGTGTAAAAAAATAAGCAAGTAAAATGTCTATTTCACATCAAAATGATATACAAGTCGTCGTTATATTCATTTAAATATCAGGAGATTGTGTGTTGACTTGCTTAGTCCAGTGGCTCTTAACATGAAGGTTCAAATATTGGGGCCGAAGCCGATATTGTCTCTCGGTCACGCTCTTCAACATGTCCGCATCATCAAATCAGACACGTTGAGAGATACTATACGAATAAAAAAAAGAAGCCGGATCTGGGCAGCATTGACGACCAAAATCGGATCACTGGTCATAAACGGTCAATTGACTTTGCAGAATATTTATTGTGGTCAGTACGCATTGTCCTAAGTTCCGAAATAACCCGAATATAGTCTGCGCGAAATTCAATTTGAATTTGTGGCTTAGCAGCGGCGCCAGGAAAATTTTCGAGATAAAACGAGCGAAGCTAATATTTTTGAAGAAGCAAAATTTTAACCCATTCAATTCCTTTTCCGAACTAATTAATACTTTTATGGAAGAATTTTTGACCAACCTATTTATATAATTATTATTTTTTTACAAAAAGAAGACTAAGTTTAAACAAATTACCAAAAAAACAAAATTCAAATCAACTATTAAACATATCACAAAACAAAAATGAAAATGGACAATAAAATTGAAAGAACATAAAAATTTGAACGTACAAAATCGAATCTGAAAACATGTTTAAATTCATCGTGATAAATTAAAAAAAACTATACAACATTGAGATATCTTAAATTTTGCCGATAAAATATAACAGTTAGTGATCTAATCATTTAATCTTATATTAAATCACGCCTTAAAACCCATACCCGTATGTACTAAATGATATATGATTAAATAATAGTTTATATTTTAATACATTTTTCGTTTATAAAAAAAACTTCATAATTTGATTGAATCTTCATAGTTATCTAATTATCGTCATCCATAAACAGATCTCCCTCCCCCCCCCCCCCCCTATCTCTCTCTCTCTCTCTCTCTCCCTCTCTCTCTCTCTATCTGCTTTGTGTTTCCATTTAGTCCTTTCCCGCGCCTATCGTCACTATAAAGGTTTCGCAATAGCTCGTAAACAGGTATTTCTTTTGTATCTCCATTTGGTCCTATCCCGCACCTATCGTCTCTAAAAAGGTTTAAACAGGTATATCTCCTTTGTGTCTCAATTTGGTCCAATCCCGCGCCTTTCGTCTCTATAAAGATCTCGTAATAGCTCATAAACATGCGTCTTCCTCCTTTGTGTCTCCACTTAGTTCTATCTCGCACATACGAGTATCATCTCCACAAAGGTTTCCCAATAGCTCATAAACAGGTGTCTCTCTCGTGTGTCTCAATTTGGTCCCATTCCACGTCTATCGTCACTCCTTTGTAAGTCAACAAAGGGTTTGCATTTTTCTTTTTAACAATTTGTGTATTTGTAAACAGCTCTGCTGGTATATTCTAACACTTAAGGAGTTATATCCAAGTATACACATTAAAAATGTAAGATACAGCCATGGGTAAAATCCATACTCTTTGTTACAAAGGTGTCGCAGAAATCTTATTTTGGACTCGCTTAACTATCAGGTAATTCTGGTTATGTTACTAGTTACGTAATTTTGATATTAGCTAAATACAACAAACATCAATATTCATCTAAGATAAATGATCTTGAATCCTGTCAATAAAATGTAAAGAATAATAATCATAGATGCACATAGTTAAAATTTTATACACCAACCTCATTAAGATAGAACGATTCGATAAAACACTTTGACACAAGTGTGAAAACTGTGAGTTCTGTGTCTACTTAAGTGGTTCTAAAGCTGAAGGATGGATGAGGCTAAATACAATATTATTCCCGGCCACGTTCTTCAATATGTCCAAATCACTTTAGGATTTGGACATAGGAGGATTTATTGGATTTGGATGACAACGGGTTATCTTTTAAAATCGTGGAAAATATCGACAAAATTAAATTCCTGTCGAGCAATCACGTTCTTTCATAACTCGCAACGGAACACTGAATTTCGGCGAGACACAGGGCGACACATCAATCGAAATTTTACGATTTTACCTTTTTTTCTCTTCAGAAACGATAAAATCGTAATCGACGTCTTTATATTCAAAGTGTAATCGTAAAATCCGAAAAAAATTCATGAATCTTTTTCTTTCAATTTTTTCCCCCTTTCCTTTCTTGGAGCAATGTTTTTGTTACCATTGGCAGGATATAAAATAAGCTTGTAAAAAATTTTATGCGATTTCAATTATCGAAAATAAACTGATGTGAAAGAAATTGTTTATAACTGAAAAAAATAATTCGTTTTTAATATGCATCGATAAGGAAATATATTTGAATGATTGCCTTATTAAAATTTTCATTCATAAGAAGCATATTTTTATTGAGTGTTGGTATTAATGTCGAGTAAATTTCCTGAAAAGGGTCACGACATTTATATAACCTAAATGTGGTATGTTTAGATGACTTAAACTTTATATATTTCAAAAGTTACGCTAAAGATATTTCTTGAAGAAGGTGTAATGAATGCAACGTTCGGATCAAAATATTTTACGGAGAAAATATTTCAATATTCTTTAGTTGTTATATTGAAAAACTCGCTGCGATTACGAACAACGTTTTTCTATGTTTAATCTAGTGGTTCTTAACCCAAATGCTAGATTAATGGGGTTGAAGACATTTTTTTCCCGATCACACTATTCAATACGTCTAAATCACCAAAGGATAATTTGAAAGGTACTTCAAGAATAATTGAAAAAAAAGTTGTTATATTTGTTGAATTGTACAATTAATATAGAGTATATGTCTATATCTTTTCCACTTCAACCTATATTGTGTTTTTATTACGATTTTTTGGAAAATAAGTAAAACAAATCATTGAGGGAATAAAATGTCCATGACGGTCTCGGTAAAACGAAAGGTGGCCGAAGGGATTCCAGCCTTGCTTAGTTATATTTAAGACGAATTTTTTTTTGTAAATAAACTTGGAAACAAGCAAAAAGTTTATATTCAAGCCGCAGATTAACTTTGAGATACCTGGTCTAGAAATCTATATTTATAATATTTCAATAAAAAGTCAAATATCTTTTAAATTGATTTACTCTCCAGGACGACAAGTTCGACTCATTTTGCCATTGTCAACTGTTGACAAACGTCGAAATAGTTGCCCTGACGACTAAATAAAGTAAATGAGTAGAACTGAATTACGCACATGGGGTTAATCTGCTGCAGGCATTCGCTAGGCAGTTTTATAAAGCGGTATGTTTGTGTTGCGTAATAGCGTCATAAGAATAACATATATGATAAACAGCATATAAGCTGCAGAAAAACCTAAATACAGACGTAAAATTATTTATTTTTGATTGAATTGAAATAAGTATATATCCTTATTTCTATCCGTGTTATGTACATTGGTATGTTTATGTATCATATTTTGAAATATAGTATGTATTTATTCTCAATTGTTAACTTTAGTTTTTGGAAGATGTTGATAAGTAATTTTCGTTTATAATTATTATGGTAATATGTAAAGGACATTTAAGTTGCGTAAATTTCATCCTTAATATAACGGCGGTCGTTTACCCTCTCATTTATTAAATGCATGGTATTTTTATTATTATATACCTTCATAAAATAAAAAAAATGACATCTTAAACGATACATTAAGATGAAATTTTTCCCATGATAGTCAATTTTGTGTCGGATGAGCTCAAACAGAACTATTAGTGACCGTAGTATGTAAACCGCCGTAGTATGTAATTATTAATATACTACGGCGGTTCTTAAACAGTCGTACGCAAGAAATGAATGGTGGTACGTTAATAATTTGTGCAATACACAGAATAAAAAAATTACCATCCAAACATAGTGTTTATTTTAAATGTTTGCTTGAGCGGATGCTTCAACTCAAAATAACGAGCGTGGAGTTTTGACAGCGAATATGTGTGTATTTGTTGCAACCCTTTGCTGCAAATACAACCAGATATAAACTAGAATCACATTCACTCAATTGTTTAATCAATAATCATATTGTTGAACGAATTTACAATTAAAAAATATTTTTTAAGAACTAAAAGAAAAACATGTTACAATTATGTAATTAAGTGTGATAGGCTATCCCTCGTGATCGAGTATGATTGCCTGCCATCTTGTTGATGGAAGACGCGTGTGCGTGTACTGGTTTATTGTGTGCAAGCTGCTGCACTTTAGAAATCACACAGTCTTGACAGATCTAACCACAAGTTCAGATGGCAAATAGATCAAAGTTTAAAGACGATCGGCAGATTTTCAACAGTTGCAATTATTAGGGAGATGTTTACAAAGGTTTATTTTATAGATGCTGTGTTAATAGCACTAGAATAATTTATGATACGCAGAATATAAGCTTAAAAAACATAAATTCTGATTCAAAACGGTTTAAAAATAAAACCAGGAAAGAAGTTAATCCGCCACGAATCGTACCTGGAGCCCCCGATTGTTTAGCGTGAATATATAGTGAGATCACGGCCGTCGACAATTTTTTTTTGGTGGTACTAACATATTTTTATTTTGATGGCACACATTTAGAAACAGTTGAGGACCGCTGACATACGATAATAATCAACAATAAAAAATACAATTTGAATACTTGAACAAAAGATTGTTTGAAATTATGATGCAAATTTTTGGCCCTCGCTTTTTAAACACCTGCAGACGAAATAACAATAAATGATCACATTTTTTTATTGTGCACAACTGTACGAAAGCGGCAACTGTCATTAGCAGACATGATCAGAAAGTGATAGTGGTTTTGGAAACCCCGTGACTGGCAGAATTATATATATTTTTTCTTTCGTATTGTAATCTTCAACAAATCCAAATTGGTGATTTGGACATACTCAAGAGCGTCACCGGGAGACAATATTGCCTTCAGTCTCAACAATCGAGCCTTCAGGTTAAGAAACACTGGAGTAGACATGGAACTCACACATCTTCGTTGAACGCATTGGGAACATACGGCACGTGATGAGACAACACTTGAAAGCGCATGTGTCGTGTGCAAGTGTTGTTATCTGACTGGGCCCCTTTTTGTTATCATCGAAAATCAAACCCGAAACCTCTTGGTGGAAGTTGAGAGTTTAACCAACCAGGCCCACTGAGATCGTGAGGAAAAAATATTCAAAATAATTGATAAAAATTTCGAGTGACAGTGTCCAGAGTTAAAGACGTTCTAATAAAAATGTTATGTTTCAAACTGCAAAATGGATCAAAAGATGCGAAGATATGGAAATTTTGAAATAAATTTGTATTGTATTAGACTTTCATTGTATACATTACAAACTGACGGGTTTGTTGCAATAAGGCAATCTTTCCAACCAACTAGAAAGAAGTCAAAAATCATTATAGTAGACACAAATCCCTATCCGTTTTCGTACTTAATAGTTACGTCACCTCACGTTGACAGGTAATGATTACCTTGATGACAAACTTACCATCAGACTGAAACCCTATTTTTTTAGTTGCATCGAGAATCGAACCCTAAATTCTAGGTCGAAGACTATCGTCTTACAAACTAGGCCATGGGGGTTGCCTAGTAAATGAGACGCTAAGAGAAGGAATATTTAGAAATGATGCATATAATTTTGTACATTATGCATTGTATTAAACGTTTGTTGTGTACAATACAAACCTGACGGGCTTATATCTTCTAACTAACAAGAAATACGTCTCAAGTAAAAACCAGACTAGAACCCTTATAAAAGAAATTAGGTTGCAACGGGAATCCAACTTGGAATCACTGGGCTAAAATACAAGCGTTTGGCAACTGGGCTACGGAAATCTAGTTGGTAAGGAAAACACATGAAGTGAATGACAAATAAGATAAGCAATATTTTGATTAACTTTTAAAATTAATATCTAAGAACAACGAAATTTTGTTAAGTTACATAAATTAATGAAAAAAAATTAATAATTATGTATAAAAAATCGTAGAAGTCGACATGAAAATAACGAAGATACTCCTTTATTAAACTTTTTGTGTTTTAACTTTGTGGAACTCCATATTAGAATATTATAATATTCTAATATGGAGTTCCAATAAATTACTTTGTTTTTCGACTAATTGGATTATTTTTCGCAATACGTGTTTCTACCTCCTATCCCGAGGCTTTCTTCAAGCGGTATGATCCCGTTCGTTACGAGAGTAATGTGTAGGTCCAACCGGTGTTATTTTGTTATCGGAAGTGTGTGTGGTATATTGCCCCAAATGATTTTTTTATGAGGGGTGAATTTTTTGAAAAGAATGAATGGTTTGTTATGCGAAATTCATGTGTCAGATTGACTGTTTGAGTTGTGATGAGTAAGAAATAGTACGAGCAAGTTAAATGTACAAAACTCAATTAGTTGTAAGTAAATGTATAAGTTGTCGTCGTTGCTGGACCTCGTAGTCGTGGAGTTATCGTCTCTTTCTTTCCTTTTTCTCCTCATTAAGACAGTGTGTAATTGTACACCAGCAAACTCATTAGCCCCACCGCTGTACTGGATCCGATGGCACACCTGAAGTGAAACGTTCGGAGCACACGGGCATGTTTTTTCCCTTTTTTTGAAAGAATTGATATGACCGAAGTCATAGCTATCTTTATACCCCCCAATACTAGGCGAATAAAATGCCTGTGTCATTTGAAGGGAGTAGCACAGCGCCGGGTTCAAACCGGCGAACTTCTGCAAGGAAGTCAAGTGCGTTATCGCGCGGCAATGGACCTCATGTACAAGTAAGAAATAAATAATTGTAATAAAATCGAACGTACGAAAGTCGAGGACAGTTTGTAAATCTGCCTTTTTTATATTTTATCAGAAAATCTGAAGTTTTTACGATTCATTGTGATTCTTCAAAGTTGTCATCACATTCAAGTCATAAAAACCAAAACAGTCGGATCGAAATCTCGACTTAAACATGTTGACTGCAGTTTCAGTGTTGCACAGTTGCATCCTCAATGGACCGGACCAGTGCGCATTCTTCAATGAAAACAAAAGCCGGACGAGACTCATTAAGGATTCGGTGCAGCACATTGGACGCAGTTAGATTTTAGATGGAACAGGGTTACAAAGATATTTTAACGGTTATATTAAACTTTAATTGTGAAAATCTCGATATAAAGAGGTTTAAATCTCGATATAAACAGGAAAATCTCAATATAAAGAGGTAAGCTTCTCAATATAGAGGGTTGGATTCCCGAATAATGAAAATAAAGGGGGGTTCTAGTCTGGTTCCAGTGTTTGCCTGGTAACCTTAAATGAACGCGCTAGACACATGCGATCTTGATGCCTAAGAACGTGCAATTTCCAACGCATACGATGGCAAACAGTGAGTAACTTGCCTACTCCAGTGTTTCTTAATCCGAAAGCTTACTGGAGTCGAAGACAATCTTGTCTTCCAGCCATGCTCCACGTCCGCATCACCTATTCGGACATTTTGAAGGGTACCTACCGTACGAATGATTGAATTAGTTTATGTAATCGTCGATTTAATATGAATTTTGTCACCACTATCAACTATTCATTCATTTATTTAAATCTTCATAGTAAAATAATCTGGCCGATTTATTGCCAGGTTGCAATCTCTTCCAACTAATCTACAATTATCCCTGATTTAGTAAAAAATGTTTATTTTTCTGTGAACTAGAAAAACTAAATATTTTTAGACTTCGAAGATAATAAAGAATTCAGTTCTTAATCTATCCACTGAAATGTGATAATATCGATAACAAAAAAAAACATTAAATTCATCCCATGTGCTAGTGAACAATTAATAAGAGAACGCCGGGCATTAACAGTAAAAACTATTATTAGAAGCTTTTGAATAATTATATTCCTCAATCCACGGACCACTCAGAATCTTGCGATAAATGCCAATGAAGACATTTTCTTTGGGGCTTCTATGCAATATGCTTTTCGACACTGCAAAGAAAATCTACTCCATTCGATTAAGTTAAATTAGATCAAAATGATCTCACTCGAAATATAATATAAGGACCAAAGGTTATATATATTTTTTAATAACTCTCCTTGATCAATTTCTCATGACTGTGGGGTGTGACCTCTCCGGCCCACCTACCAACTCTGCTCATGAGGATTTTCTACATATGTCTACTTGGGACGTTTCGAAATGTTCCTCAGAAGACCCTGCTGAGTTCTTGGTTTGGTGAGTCTATCGGGTTGGTGGTCCATCATTGCCTCATCGTCCCTCCAAACTACAGGTTAACATAATTGATTCAAAATTCTCATCTCCGTATACTATACGGCTAAAGAATTTGAGAACTCATTGCAGAGAAATCGTGCCCAGCCTTTCTTGAATCCAAAGCTGTTGTATTATGGATATATTGGTGCGTCACGCCGTTGTGTTCAGCACGCGTCTCCAGCATCACATCACGAAATCATACACATTTTCTCTCATTCTTACTTTCAGCGACCAGGTCGCTCCATATAAGGAAATTAAGAAACTCAGGGAATCCATAAGAATCTTTAATACGTTTGTATTTAATGGAAAAGCATACCCATTTGTAATAAATCATTTATGAAACAATTCTAGCTTTAACCGGCAGAACAGATATAAAAAAATTAAGAAGACATCACAATATCGATACTTTGAAAAGCTGTTCTACAATAAAAATAGATATAAATAAAAATAAAACGATATCAATAAAAACATCCAACAACTATAAATAATTCGACCATTTTATCGTTTCTTGCTTCTATTTTGACATTGATTGAAATCTTGATAAGATAATAATTGTACACACAGCATTGAGAAAAATAAATTATACAAGTTTGGAAAAGTTCTTCCGATAGCACAAAGACATAATTTATTATGGCGCCAAAATTATGCTGTGTAGTTACTGATTTTGTTTGACAAAATTTAAAAAAACGCGAGTATGTACTTATTGATAAAGGCTTACCAGTTATTTCGTAGTGTATCATTTTAAAATACTTTAAGTAGATTTTTATTTAAAAATAAATGATTCTCTTAAGTATCAATATTTCAACCTTTGTGGCTAGTTGGTAAGACGTCTACCTTCCAGCCCGAAGGTTGTGGGTTCAATTATTGTTGGCACCCAGATTTTTTAGTAAGGGTTCCCAGTCTGACTTTCACCTAAAGCTTGTTTAAACGCTTTTCTAGTTGATATTGCCACAGCTACAGTAAACCCGCCAGGTTCTACAGCATACAACTAGTGTAATACAATACAAGTATTGTTAAGGATTTCACATTTTTAATATATCAGAAGTAATTTGTTTCAAATACCAGATAAAAAAATGTGAACTTAAGACTGGTATATTAATTAAGATGAAGAATAGCACTTTGAGATGGTTTGATTATATAGAACGAATGAACGAAGAAAGACTTATAAAACAAATACACCATTCAAATGTGTGCGGGAGGTATGGAAGAGAAAGACCTAAGAAAGTTTGGCTGAAACAGAGAAATGTCAAGTCACAGAAACCGTAGGAGTTCCATGATAAAAGGTGTATGGATGCAGAAGAGGTAAAAGGTATGTCGCGATAAGTCTGGCACTCTGGCATCTCTACCTTCTCAGACAGGGAAACGACGCGATGGTATTTATGTATGTACTAGATAAAATATAAAACAATTACGTCATGTTTGCGGTTTCAACGTGTTAAAATAAAAATAATTTAATGCTGAAATTTATTCTGTATAAGAGTAACTTTTTGGGGTTCATTCTGAAGTTCAAAGCTGAAATGTTAAGCATTTGTAGACACTGAACCCAGAGCTGTTAATAACTTTTCCTTTTTCAATATTTGAAATGAACATGTTGCCAAACGTAGTTCAAAAAAACTAAGCTTGTGTTCTGAGCTTAGTGTGCCAAGAAACCCTTGGACATTTCGAAATTGATAATTCGGAAATATTGAAGAGCGTGGTCAGGAGAGAACATTGTCTTCAGCTCATGGGTTGTCATTGCACGTGTCAACAACACTACCGTACGTAAAAAGGCAACAACACTTGCATACGTTCTAGTCACGAATAAGTTTTATTACCAGATGAACACTTTTATCAAACTGGGACCGCTTTTTCTTAGTTTTTTAGTACAGTTGAGGATTAAAATCGAAACATCGGGATATAGTTAATGATCTTACCAACTCGGCCATGAAATATGTCGAAATCTGAAGTTATTCAAGGTGTTAAAAAACAAAAGTTTTGGTCGGTGCTTGAGCTTCTTCAGCGCTTCAATATATTGAAACATAAAGCTTAAGCTTTAGAGTTCTTCAAGGTTTAAAACATCCCTCAAGGTTTTCGTACACAGAACAAGAACTTCAGTCATCAAATAGTAAATGTATCGTCTAACGCTTATAACATAAACTTGATAAACATTCATCCTGTCGTGCAGCTCATGATTAAGCATCGTGACTCCCATGATAGCCTCTGACGACTCCTCTCCATCCATCCCTGCACTCCGCGGCTTGAAGAACCGTTGTTAAGGGTAGTCCAGTTGCGTCTCACACTTGGTCAGTCCAACACATTGGAATTCTTCGTCTAGTGCGTCGTCCTTCCACGTTTCCAGTATCCACAAACCTCACCAAACTGTCTCCTTGGCCACGAGCAATGTGTCCAAAGAATCAAAGGACTCGTCGAAGACATATTGTCGACAATCTGTCGGTGATTCTCAGTTCTTCGAAAATAGAGGCGTTAGTTCGCCTTGCTGTCCATAGCATTTGTAATATCCTTCTCCAGCACATTTCAAATGTATTTATTCTACGTCTCTCGCTTGCTCTCCGAGTCCGCGCCATACACGCATATTGCTAAGGCGAGAGACTTTACTATGCGCATTTTTGTTGTGATGGTGATAGTTCTGCTCTTCCATATTTTTTTCAGCTATGGCAACGCTTTTTTTGCCATTCCAGTTCTTTTCGTCTCGGCCTCGCACCCTCCTTTGTTGAAAATACTGGAGCCTAAATAAATAAAGTCAATCACCGCTTCCAGACCATGATTCACGTTATTTGGTGGCAGTTTGTTACTGCGGTCTATTATCATAAGCTTAGTTTTTGAGCCATTGATTTCCAGGCCCAGGAACTTGATAATAAAAATCTGGATTAAGAGGTTATTTTTATAAAAAAAATACAACAAAGCGTTTCTCTCCAGGATCAACCTTGTTATAACATATACAACCTACTGATCAATTCAGACAATATTCAAAGAACCTTGAACATTACAAAGACATTTTTATATTTTTAGATCATCTATTAGTCAAATGACACTATTGTTTTACAAATTGCAACATGACGGTCGGTTGTGATCTTAAATTTGAAAATTACAAACATTTTATAGCCTTAGATATGGCGAAAATTTATTAATCTTTTAAACACCCACAATAAAATGTTATCACTTTCAACTTCTAAACTATTAAATTACAGATTTATTTCTTTTTCATTGACATCATTTACATACAATTTAAATATTAAGTGACTTAAAAGTAAAACTATGACAATATATTGTTAACTACAACGTGAGAAAATCAAAAAAGAATAAAGAAATGTCGCGGGTTGGGTGCCTTCTTGCTCTATGTCTATATTATCTTATTTTAAAACACATGAGACAGTTGTGATAAAAAAATCAACATGGGAATAAGTAAAGAATGTCAAACGAAACATAAAATAAGGACACGAAGGAATAAGAAAACAGATGACTCGATTATGTTCATATAATTAGTATCAATAATTAGCCACATGTTTGAGAATAAATATATGTTATAAAATTACATTTAAAAATTATGAACTTAACGAGATTATAACAAGTACGAAAACGGAGAATTTGGCACATTCAAATGGGGCAAAAAAATAACAAAAATATATCTAACAAGAGACAGTGCGTGAAAAGATGTATACTATGTCAGAATAGCATTCGGTGAACCTATATTCCCTCTACATATAAAAAGGGTTCCAGTCTGGTATATGATAAATGTTTGTCTTGTAACAATACGTATATGCGCTATATAAATGCGATATCAATTGACTCCATATGTATAGCCAAAATATACGACAGCGAGTTGCGAGACACGTGGCTATTCTTATGATTCCAAAGGGTCGCTTAATTGGACCGAGTCACTTGTTGCCCGGCTGTGCCCTTCAACTTATCCGCATTAGCAATTCTTAATTCTGAATAGTACCGTACGAATAAAATATACAATACAAACTGGCAGATTCATTACCACGGATAAATTCCCAGTTACGAGGCCAGTTTGTGAATAAGCTAAACTAGGATACATTTTTGGTACCATCGATAATTCGACCTAGAACCCTAGGGTTGGAAGACTAACTATAAATGGAATCTAGATTATTTCAATGATATTTAAAAAAAAACTGATTTTGAGTTCTATATATTTATTTCTTGAAATGTTCTACCAATGTTTCCTTCGTCGAATTCTTCGAATCTATTAGTGATGATGTCACAAATGTCTCGGTTCTGCAAACGCTCCAACTGTAAACCTATAGAGGGTATGGTTGTAAAGGTGAAATTGTGATGGACCGGACATGTGATAAGCATGGGCGGTCATAGGCTCCGAAAACGCATTTTGTACGGGGAAGGTCGGGCTGATGATGTCTCAATGGCTAGACGTGTGAAAAATAGTCAGCCTATTGTGAACATGCGTCAGTATTGTCAAGCGACTCAGCAGGATCCACATGTCTGCAACCTATGTGAGAGGAAGTACGAATCTAGGATCGGGCTGTTCTTACATTATCACATGATCGACGTGGAAGAGTAGTTCAAGATTGACGTTGAAGTGACGAGAGGATCATCGACACGAGGCCCAACAACAACGACGGCTTATTTGTTGATAATGACCTAGAAAGTTTAGATACACATTTTTTTCATTCAAATGATAATGTAGATCTGTGGCATAATATCAGGTGGAAATATATGTCTTTAAAGGAATCCTTAAGGGTTCTGTAATGAGTCCCTTGCTTTTCAATATTTATATACACAAAATATTTGAGTTAATCGATTCAAAAGTGCAACGTCTTAATTTCACACATGATTTATGTATCAGGAAAAAATATTCTTCAGTTAGAAATTCTCAGTAAGAAAACTTTAAAATATATTTATTGCTTCCTGGCTAACGAACAATGGTCTTACTCTAAACCCTTCTAAGTTGAAATGTATTTTATCGTATATCAAAGTAAACTTAAAACATATACATCCCTTCTCTTTCAGAAATAAATATTTAGGCACGATTCTCGAATCATTGGGAAATTAAATTGAATAACAATCAGGAAACATAAATATACAGAAATAATATAATTTGGAAATATAAACTTTTTAAAAAGTGGACATAGAAAAATGTAATTCTCAGATAGAGACGGGATAATTTTTAAATAAATTTTAATAATATCACTTTTTGTAAAATATTTCAACTATTCTTGTATTTAATAAAGAAACATCAATTTATTTTATAGAAAATATCACATTGGCGCGTAAATAATGTTATTTGCCGAAAAATCGTTAAAATATCGTAAAGTTTGTTAATTAAAATATCGTAAAGTTATCTAACTTTAAAAAGAATTTGCGGTAAGCTTTTGCTTAGCATATTTTATTAACTTTTTAGTGTTTCAGTAATAATTAAAGTAGCTTAACATTTTTTAAACATGTTCATTCATTTCAAAATGGGTAGCAAAGTACATTTACATCTTTGGTTACTGAATAGTTAAAATGTTTTTATATATTTCATTAAAACAATTTATTTTATTATTGTCATTAAAGTTTGTATTATTATACAATTGTGATTAAACAGAAAATAATTAAAATATCTAAAGGATCTTGTTGTCCGGGTTGCGATTTTTATCAAGTGCGAATAAATACCTTTTTATCTTTTACCTTTTTTTAATTGTCCTGATAACGCAATGAACTGAATCTGGCGGATGTATTGACACGTGAAAACTCTTACAATCAACCAGAAATATATTAAATAAACCTTATTTATAATTTAAAAAATCTATGATAAAATAAACCCACCGGAACCTTAGTTGTCTCAAAAAATGTTTCAGTATTGTTTTATCTAAAGGCGTTTAAACGTATTTTGGTTGGTTGAAAAAAAATGCTACTAGGCAATAAGTCTACAAGGTTGTATTATGCAAAACTAAATCTATGGTACAGGACAAAGGGCGATTACCCTTAATATGCTCACTATGTCGAGCTTCGTACGGTGTGTAATTACAGAAGCCTCGAAACAAGAAGGTAAGAATCCATCGCGATATTCCTACTAAAAGTTTTTTATCGGAACCGCCTAGCAGTATGAGAAGAACCCTGGCTAGTATTTTTCCTTTCGAACAAGCTAGAAGCAGACCCTTTTTGCGTAACAGAAGAAATCCGTGGAAAGTGGATAAAAAAATATACATAATACATTTATAAATTTTTCATATACGAGTATATCATATATAAGTACCCTAAATTGTTATATTAAATAAAAAAAAATATTTTAAAAACACCCTGTACAAAAAGTTGTTGAGAGAATGGATACAGAGCGTACCCTGTACATATTAATGGCGAAGTGTTTTTCTGCAAAATGATTATAGTCTCGGACCAATTCTCAGGTGGATATCTCGGCATTCCGTTACTTAAAAGAGGATGAATCAGAATCCATTGACGTTATCGCATCTCTTTGTCAGCACCTGCTGCAGTTAGGGTGCATAGCGGGGACAGCACGCGACACCAATCATCAAACAGCGATTGAAAGACAAAAAAATAAACGAATTCGCAGGTGGTATGATACAAAGTTTAACAGGCATGGAGAAATATTTTTGTTAAATATATAGTGCAAATGTGATTGGAAGGCGTGGTAGAGGAAGACCAAACAAAGTATGGTTGAATAAATTGAATGATTTTTGAAAGAGGAAACGAAAGAAGAGAAGTCGTAGAAGCTGTATGGTTGTGGAAGAGGTGAAACGTATGTCGAAATAGGAAAGTTTGGTATTCTATTCTCTCTGCATACCACAGTAGGGAAACATCGTGATGTTACGAGTATGTTTATTATATAGTATACCATCAAGAAGACGCAGACAAGCTGCTAGTACCGAAGCAAGCTCCTTGCCCTTTATGCAACAGAATATGCATATTACGGATTGCCTTACATAGTCATCTTAGGTTCATCACTGATCCTGATCACCCACTTTGTATTGTGCCTTATATTATATTCGTCACGGGTTAAGGGCATTCATTAATACACCATAACGCCGATTCCCTATCGGTTTAAGCAGAGAAAACTGAGCGCCAAACTTTATTTTTCCTACAGTTACTAACTTCGATATGAATGGTGCCATGAATCTTTTATAATAGAAAACAGATACCGAGATTCTTTTTTTCCTTTAGTTACTAACTTTGATATAATTGGTGCCATGAATCTTTTGTAATAGACAAATACTAAGATTCTTTTTTCTTATAGTTATTCGATATGATTGGTGTCATAAATATTGTATTGTATTCCACTTTCGTAGTATACAGTATAACCTGGCTGGCTTAATCCCATGTGGCAACCTCTTCCAACAAATAAAAAAGATGTTCAAGTGACCTTAAGTGAAAACCATACTGGAACCATTTGTTAAAAAAAATCTGGGTTTGAAGATAAGCATCAACTTGGGTACGAAAGTGGTATACGTATTCTATAATAGACCAAAGAAGCCAAGAGACTTCTACCACCTTTCTGAATATTACGCATCAAGTTCTTACCTTTATAAGTATGTATAAAAAACAAATAGTGGCAACCACCAAAAACAAACGCCGCTTCGATCAAAAAGCACGTGTATTAAAATTCACAAAGCTCCTACCGTCGCGGTGTCACATGCAGGGATGCACGAAAAATCGCAAATCGAGATCCTCGTTGGAATGACAAGAAGAAGAGGATCGGTGTCGGATTTCGGAAGTTTTGTGGTTATTTGTAATTCAATAATACAGCAATCTCGATGCGGTATCTTCCTACACAGCCTTGCGGTGAGGGCAGATTAACAAAAAATCGGCGAAAGATATTTTATTATTCAAAATGCGACTGGATTCTGATGGGAGAGGATTAATTATAACAGGATTTAAACTATGCAACCAGAAAATGATAACAACGCTAAGTCTGGGAGCTACGACAAAAAGTAATTCACATATTGGCAAAAAAAATACTTATATATGTTGACGAAGATGTTATTAGAGATAAAAGTCCTCGTAAAAGGTGAACGATCGTGACAGGACTCGAATTATATATGGAAAGGATACAAAAAAAAGAGTACCTGGATTATCATGAACGCATGACTTAATATTCGATTAATACACAACATCTAAAGCTGAATGTGTTTTATCACATATCGGAATATCTACAAAGGTTTCTTTGTGGTTCGTATTCCCTTGCCAAGTTTTCTGCGGTTTTCATACCAAATATGTTTTTCTAAACAGAACGTATGCAAATGCGGGGAAGTACCTTATCGATTTGCCGTTGGCACCACTTGATTATCTTTACTCTTATTTATATTCATTTTCTTATTTAAAATCTATCAATAATAACGGGTTCGAATCCCGAGCTGAAGTTCCCTTGAGAAGAGTGCTGCCGGGGGAAATTTTTTGTTTCAAAGTTGGTGCACCTGGCGTGTAGGGGGGATCCTAACGATCAGTTTGTTTGGTCCCGCGTGTTTGTCGGCCATTTTGTTCAGTCACAGTAAATTCTTCCGATGGAGAGGTCGTCGCGCGCTCCCGCCAACTCTCGTCCGTACGAGACCCGCGCGGTCATCAGTTTTTTGACTTTGCAGAACAATACCGCCGCGAATATCCATCGAAAGCTCGTGGAAGTTTATGTTAGTGATGTGATGAGTCGACAACATGTCACGGAGTGGGTTAGGTTGTTCAGAGAAGGCCGTACTGATACTCACGACGAGGCAAGGCAGTGATTTCTGACGAATTTGTGCAAAAAATTGAAGATCAAGTGCAAAATGACCGCCGTGTGACACTTGACGACCTTCACAATGAATTTCCTGACATTTCTCGAAGTCTCCTTGGTAATATTGTGTCGGAAAAACTTGGTTCCAAGAAGTTGTGTGCGAGATGGGTGCCCAGAATGCTCACATCGGAGCACCGTCAAAATCGCGTGACCACCGCGCGTGAATTTTTTGATCGTTTTGCACAGGAGGGAGAAGCTTTTCTGAACTATATCGTGACGGAAGATGAGACGTGGGTGTGTCACTACACCCCAACAATTTTTTAACGATCAGAAGGTCGAGGAAGCTGTGAAGAATTGGCGGAAAGAGCTGGCGGCGGAGGTCTATGACACTGGCATACAAAAGCTGGTGCCCCGACTACAGAAATATTTTGATCTCGACGGCGATTACGTTGAAAAATAGTTTAATATATTTGTGAAGTATCCTGTGAATTTCAATTAAATACAAGCATTTTTCGATCCTACATAAATGTTGTAACCTTACTTTCTGGATGACCCTCGTATGTTAAATTGTCATTTTATTATTATCAATAACTATTGGTTCATAGTTAGGGTATATTTTTATATACTATACATATATCTTTGTTTTCATTTCAAATTGAAAATTCATTCTCTACTTGGTAGATCCGTGTTGAAATAGTCATTTAAATGTAAAGTAAGAAAAAAAACAATCAAGTGAATGTCACATTAACCTATATCACATCGGCACATAAGCATACACATAAATATGATCGTATATCTGAATATCATGTCAGACTCTTATGGCTTTAATTAAGACAGGGAAGGAAATCTCCATGTCCTTTCAACCTTTTTTGAAGTTTTGAAAAATTTAAGCTGACCTCAGTATATGCGTGAAATATTTAATTTTATTACTGAAAAAGGGCTGTTTCTCCGAACTAGTGAAGAGAGAACCTCTTTTGTATTTCAACGCATCATACGAGTATATCACATTTGCGGTTCACTAGGCTTGACTCTGAAACGATCTTCCTCGATCAATCAGACGTGCTTCATCTTATCAATTTTCAAGAAAAAACTAAATCATTATTTCTCTCAAAATCTTCTTAGCCATTAACTCTCACACAATTCCTATTCCGATTCCCATTTTTCCTGGAAATGTATATTTCATTTTTATTTATGTTACTTTGCCCCCTTTTTTTTCTTTTACTACGTTTATGACAGGATTGTGGACACCGATAATAATTGTGAAACAAAAGCTGATTGATTGGAAGAAATTGATTGAAAGCAAAAACCTGCCAAATGTATTTGTAAGAAAGCGTCTAATAATAAATAGTACACAAAACACTGACAAATATAGTGAGATGAACAAAGATGTGCGATAATCATAACCGACTTCAAACATCCATATTAAATGTATAATATTTTGTGCACAAGTATTACATTCATTCCCGATGGAATCATGTTGAATATTGAGACTTAGAGGTACATAAAGATCTAAGTTTAAGCTTCTTCGATGCAGTATTAAATAACCACCTACATACATACCATCACGCCATGTCCTGTTTGGGGTAAGCAGAGAGAACTGATATATACTAGGTTAGTCAAAAAGTTTTGAAAGCGGAAATGAAAATACATTTTTTTTGGGGGGAAATCACTTTTATTGCTCAGTCTAGTCTCCCATAAGATCAATACACTTGGTCCAACGATCTTCCAACTTTGTTGTCCCATCACGGAAGTGACTTTCTGGAAGGCCTGCAAAATACTCCTCTACGACGGCTATAGCCTCTTCGTTTGATGAAAAATGATTTCCACGAAGAAATTTTTTGAGCTGTGAGAACAGCCAGAAGTCAGAGGGAGCTAAATCTGGCGAATAGGGTGGATGCTGCAACAATTCGTACCCCAATTCACTGATTATCGCGATGGTTTTTTGAGATGTGTGAGCAGGTGCATTGTCTTGATGAAAAATTATTTAATTCTTCTGCAAAACGGGTCTTTTTTCACATTTTTTTTCATCTAACTGGTCCAAAAGGTCACAATAATAATCAGAGTTGATTGTCTTACCAGTTTGGAGATAATCTATCAATAAAATTCCTTTTGCATCCCAAAAAACTGACGCCAACACCTTCTTGGCCGATTTCTGGACACGAACTCGCTTCGGACCCAAAGTGCCTGGTTCACACCACTCCTTAGCCTCTTGTTTTGATTCAGGATCATGGTGGTAGACCCAAGTCTCATCCATAGTGATGAATCGACGCAGAAAATCCTTTTTATCCTTTCGAAATTGCTCCAAATGTTGCTCAGAAAGTCGCATTCGAACGTGTTTTTGTTGCATTGTTAGCAAATGCGGCACCCATTGTGCACACAGTTTTTTGAAACCCAAAACTTTAGCCAAAATATGCCATGTTGTTCCATGTGAGATGCCTATGGTGTCAGCTATCACATCCACAGTCGATCGATGATCTTCCAAAACCATATCCTGTATTTTCGCTATGATTTCTGGTGTTGATGCACTTTTTGGACGTCCTGAGCGTGGATCGTCTTCAACGCTTGTACGGCCACGCTTAAACTCTAAAACCCATCGGTGAACGGTTGGAAATGAAGGAGAAGACTCCTTTAATACTTTCACCATCTTTGCATGGATCTCAGTAGCCGATAAACCTTCAAAAACAAAGAATTTAATCACTGCACGATATTCGGATTTTTCCATTGTTAAAAAATACACTGACACGTCAACTTCAAATGGCTTGTAAACAAAGAATGAATTGACAGATCGAAATGAAATTTTGAGTACGTTCTTATGAAATATTAAAATGGCGTAGAAATTTTGGTTTTCTACTGCTCCATAGATGTCGCTTTCAAAACTTTTTGACTAATCTAGTACACCTTTCTATGCATGAACACAGCTCACGCTTCACCCACATCGTTAGTACATGCTCTTTTATTTCTTATACTTCTTAACTTTCCCTTAATATAATTTCTCTAACCTCTCTCTCCACTCTCCTCAGCAACCTTTTCCTCGCTCTCTATTAATTTCAGATGTATATATTTTTTTCGTAAGTATTTCGTGTCTTTTTTTATTGTGGCCAAACGATAATAGGATTTCTTTCATATTTTTCTGATGACATCTGACTAATAAATACTTAAGTGATTATTTTTTACTCTATCACACATTGTAAGATTTTCTATGTAAATCACGTATTTCTATCACTCCCTACCCTACCTGATGCCCAAGCACCCATCTCAAGATCCTTCCTGATAGAGTATTCAATTTTGTTATATTATATCTTAATTTTTTTAAACTTTTTGACATCGTTGAAAATGTTAAGGAGTGCCAATAACGTACAAAAGACACCTAAATATTGAAAATAAAACGAAGAAAAAAACCAAATACGAACAATGGTTTGACATATGGTACAATGGTCCACGTCATGGCCTATGGACTTGATATTTCACAATAAACATAAGTAAATTGGGAATCAATTATTTATCTGGCACAGTTATTTAAAAAAATACTATCTTAAACACCATGCGTCTAAGCGCCTTGCAAATACTATATGGTATTAAAATGTTTGATAGAGTAAAGAATGAGCTGATAGAGGACAACTGTAAGAGATGGATGTTATACGTAAATTAAGAAAGGTAGACTGACATGGTTTGGTCACATTGAGAGGTTGAGTTGAGAAAGATTAACGAAACAATTTTATAAGTCTGAAATGTATGAAGATAGACCGAGAAAGAGGTAGGCCGAAATAAGAGTGGAAGGAGATAGTTAGTGAAATTTTAACTAAAGAAAAGATTAGAGGTATGAGAAACAGGAGAGCTTGTATGACAAAATATTTGGATGTTTTCAAATGATTGAAAGGAGGGACGAGATATTGAACAGCTAGTTGCAAAAGGAAACAAAGTCAACGGGGCAGTAAAATACATATATTTAAGCCAATGAATATCAAAACCTTCGAAGATACTGCGTATTAGGGCCAACATTGATGCATGGGAGTAAAACGCGGACGTGGAAGATGAATAATAAGAGCCGTGTAATTGGAAATTGGAAATTGAAAATGCGTGAACTGAGAGAATACGTGCTGTACCGATGTATGATAGAAAAAAAATGTAATTATTAAGAATGAATTTGAGCTAAGAACTGATGTTATTCGGGCTGAAAAAGAGCAGATTAAGGTGGTTTGGACACGTTCAACAAATGGATGACGAAAAACTGACTCATAAAATTCATAATGCAAGCATAAGTGATATTCGTGGTAGAGGTCGACCAACAGTAGAACAAGGAGACTTCTGCTGAACGGCGAGTTACTATTAAGTCCTTACATATGAAATTGGCGTTTTGCCGTACTGGCAACTTTGATCTCAAATATCTTCTCTTTGGTTAGGAATTCCAAATTCAAATTTATACAGCTATTTACTCAAGTATTTGTGTTTCGAAAAGTTTACAAAACAGTTTACAAATCAGTTTACAAATCAGTTTAAAAAAATCAGTTTACAAAATGGAAAACTTGAAATATCGCGTTATTTACGAGTACGAGTTCCACCGTGGCACCAGTGCTGCAGAAACGGCTCGAAGGATTAATGATGTGTATGGCGACGGTGCCGCAAAAGAAAACACAGTGCGTTTTTGGTTCCAACGTTTTCGTTCTGGAAATTTCGAACTGCAGAACAAGCCCCGTAGACGGCCGGAGACCAAAGTTGATAATGAAGAATTGAAGGCTATTGTGGAAGCGGATCCATCGCAAACCACGTCCGAGTTAGCTGCAGGCTGCGGTGTTAGTGATTAAACTGTTTTAATCCACTTGAAGCAAATTGGGAAGGTGAAAAAGCTTGAAAGGTGGGTACCTCACGAATTGAGTGAAGCAAATCAACAAACGCGCGTTGACTGCTGCGTTGCATTACTCAACCGGCACAATAATGAAGGGATTTTGAATCGAATCATTACCTGTGATGAAAAGTGGATCCTGTATGATAATCGGAAGCGCTCATCGCAATGGCTGAACCCTGCCGAACCAGCCAAACCATGCCCCAAGCGAAAATTGACTCCAAAAAAGTTACTTGTGAGTGTTTGGTAGACTAGTGCTAGTGTCGTTCACTACAGCTTTCTTAAATCTGGCCAGACGATTACGGCAGATGTCTATTGTCAGCAACTGCAAACCATGATGGAAAAGCTAGCTGCTAAACAACCGAGGCTGGTTAATCGCTCTAGGCCACTGCTGATTCATGATAACGCTAGACCACACACTGCACAACAGACGGCTACCAAATTAGAAGAGCTTCAATTGGAATGTCTAAGACATCCACCGTACTCTCCGGACCTTGCCCCAACAGATTACTATTTTTTTCGAAATTTGGATAACTTCTTGCAAGGGAAAAAATTCAACTCCGATGGGGCAGTCCAAACCGACTTCAAAGATTTTATTGATTCCCGTCCGAATGGTTTTTTTAGTAAAGGGATCGATGAACTACCTATGAGATGGCAAAAGTGCATAGATAGCAATGGTACATACTTTGATTAAATAAATATATTATATTAAAAAAAAATCAACTTTATGTTCCTCCCAAACAAAACGCCAATTTCATATGTAAGGACCTAATATAAGAAACAAAGTCAAAAGGACAGTAAAAGTATACACAGTAGGTATGAAGTAAACAAATTATAAAAGTAATCTGAGGTGGTTTAGGTTAGATGAACGAACATATGAGTGACAAAATACTGACTTGACAAAACATATAAAGCAAAATTAGCGGGAGTTGTGGCAGAGACAGACATAGAAAAGTATTTTGAACAAATACAATTAAATTTTTAAAGAAGGAAAAGTAATAAGTAAGAAAAACATATGTGAGAAGAATTATGAATGAGGGGAAGACGAAGTAAGCATGTCACGATATGAATGTTTGGCTATCTGTCCTCTGTGCCTACTCTCACAGGAAAATGCCGTGATGATAAATAATAAATTTATATAAAAACTGAAATATAAAGGCCTAGAAGACATTTACTGGCAATCTTCTTGCTCCTGAACAACGCGAGGTTTCATAAATGCGGTGGTCAAAAGTCACATCTAATAACAAAAGACATTGAAGATGAGACGAGGATCCGTCTATAGATGCCGCAGCAGGACAAAAAACGTTTCGGTTGATTGTAGAAGATTTATAACAAGCATTTTAATATGTTGGTCAGCAATAAATCATTCGCTATGCCGTCGCTGCCGAATATCTCGACGCAGTTCTACGCCATCAATATTAATACGGTCATATACTAATAACGTGCAGGGGTTTGCTATTATATTATAATATATAATTTCGCCTTTTTGTTGAACGAGAGCCGTGCCACACGCAGAATTTGAATGCCAAGACTTTGGGATGTGAGACTATGGCCGCAAAAATTTATAAGTCTGGAAAATATGTAAGATGACGTTGATAAAAAAACTATTTAAATCATTAGGGCACCGGTTCTCAACCTTTTCAGAAATACGTAACAACAAAGCCAAGTTTCCAAAATATAATATTATAAAATGAAAGTTATTGTCACATATTTTTATTTGTTGCTAATGAAAAAAAAAAAAAAAAAAATATATATATATATATATATATATATATATATATATATATATATATATATATATATATATATATATATATATATATATATATATATATATATATATATGCAAGTACGTGGTATACGTACTCGTACATACCCAGTGCTGGGTTGTAACGGCACAGGAGCGTGACCAGTGGAGACGCATCATGGCTGAAAAGGTGGCACTTTTTGAGACAGCAAGACACGACGATGAAAAGGAAAGCACATAAAGCGAAAAGAGCATCAATCATGTTGTTGAGTGTGTGAGGATCCATGATTGGTATTTTAAGTCATCTCAGAGTACTCGTCTGCCAGGGATTGCCTGAGTAAGTAATATGATACTTGTGTTTGTTTGTGATCCGGGATCCGGAGGTTGCGGGTTCGATCCCCGCTGGAACCCAGATTTAAAAACAAAAAGGATTCCAGTCTGGTTTTTACTTAGGGCCCATTAAAAAACAGCTTTCTGGTTGGTTGGAAGAGATTGCCATATGGCAATAAACTCGCAAGGTTTAATAAAAAATAAAACATTGAAAAATACTGCTTTACATGAGTACGTGGAACAAACCGGCATTAAAAAATAATTGTTCTTTCTGAAATGTCTTCACAAACTTTCTTTTGTCACAAATTATCTACGCACCCTCTGGCATCTCGGAAGACCACAAGCGGTATGCGTACCACTGGTTGAAAACCGCCGCATTAGGGTATTGTCATAAATACATCCACCAACAAGAGGGATCAAGTGTTAGGAAATATGTATTTTTGAGGTATCCCTATAGGCATGAGGGTGAATAACTGATGTAAAGGTAGAGCGTGTGATTAGGAGTTATTAAACAAGATGTGGTTTTTGAGATTTTGAAACAGTTGGAGTTATATGTGATAACTAGGGATTTAAATATGTGTAAGGATGTGAATGCAGATAGTGAATGTTTCAGACAAGTGTTAGTATTCAGGACAAATTTGTTATTAAGGAATGATAACTCATCGTCACATGCCTTGTCTAGTGATGTTAAGTGACGTCTTTTAATTAACAATTCGCCTTTCGTTTCAAATAATTTAAATTTAACATCTAGTATTGTAGGTAATAAAATATTATCTATGAGTACATAATCTTTCTATCAGGGGTAAGATTATTACTTTTGCGGACGACACGGTTCTTCTATTCGAGGGCCGAACATGCACCCATGGCTGACTGTAGTTGTGTTTCTTTGGAAAGGGTTGATAGTATAAAGTACCTTGGAGTTTATTTTGATCAGTTCCTTCGTTGGGAGGTCCTATTAACACTTTGAGCACAAAAATCAGAAAACTAGGATACATATTCCGTATGATTCGAAATGTGCTCAGTGAAAATATTCTTAAAAGTATATACTTCGCCTTATGTCAGTCAGCACTTTCTTACGGTATATCAGTTTGGGGAGGATGCACCTTAACCCAAAAACACATATTGCAGGTTTCCCAAAAATTGATTGTGAAAATAATCAATAAACTTCCTGCCCGGTATCCCACGGCGGAGCTTTTCAGAGAGTATCAGGTCCTGAACATAGCTAATTTGCATCTCAAATCCATTCTCTGGCACTACCATCGAGAGGAAGGGAAGATGCAGACTCAGCGGAGACACATGACACGCATGACAACTAATGAAATGTTCACCATCCCTAGAGTTAAAACCTTTTGCCCAAAGGCAATATGCTTATTTGGCTCCTATGACATACAATGGCGTGCCGAATTCAATAAAGGTAAAGGTAGGAAAACCATTTAGACAGTCGATCGGATCGTGGTTGTTATTGCGACAAGATTTTGAGTACTTGGGCTTTCAGGATGAATGACGTGTGGAAAAGATTTGTGCGGGCTCGTGAGTGTGGGTTTCTTCTTGTTGTTTTGTATTTGTGTTTCTGTATATTTTTTTTATTTTTATTTTTATTCTTATGATTGTGTGCGGTATATTGTGGGATGAATATTTTTGGTCTTTCTGGAGTGATGATGTGTTAGGAGTTTAATTTCGCATGATGTTTCCAGTTGTAATTGAGTGTCACTGTTTGTCAGGTTGATGAGAACGTGCAATGGGGTTTTGTTTTTGTGTAATCAAAAATCGGAAAGAAGTATCGATTTATTTTTTCATGCTAAATATCCTCAATGAGATAAAGGTAAAAACCTAGTTTACTGGGGATACGACAAATGAAAGGAAACAAACCCAGATCCATTAAAATTGTATGTCCAAATTAAATTACCTGTCGTTTTTTCGCAAATTATGTATATTTCTTGTCATGTGTAATAATAAATAAATAAAAAATACATCACAGTTTAAAAGTGCAATCAATCAATCATAAAACTGCCAAAAATCGAGTAAAATGTTAATCTAAAAAACAAACATTCTTATGCACCATCACACTTTCTAATCACAATACAATTTTCCAGATGGTCATATAGAGACTGGAAAGTAAAATACTAAGTTTATCACTAACAAATAAGATACGGTAGTGGACTAGAGTAAACGATATGAAAGATCTTTTTAAACGTTAATTTTGCTTTTTAAGAGAAACATTGATAGTCATGGAAGATTCTGGAATGGAGACCTAGAAATAGAGGAAATAATAGCAAATCTGGCACGATGGTTTGATGATAAACACAAAATAGCTATTAGAATAGATTCGAAACAGAAACATATAAATATTGAAATCTACATAAAACAAAGAATTGTGGATGCCAAAATTGTGAATCGCACTGAACATAAACTATCTATTAAATAAAATATCGAAGTCGTTGCTGGGCCTCGTAGTTGAGAATGCCCTCGCCACTCATATGTTAATATTGAGCGGTTCTTCCACGTCGATTATGAGAGCTTCTGTGAGAAAACAGCTCGATCCTAGATGGAACTTCACAGACATGTGGATGCTGCTGAGTCACCTGGCAATGTTGACGCATGTTCGCAGCACGCTGACTGTTTTTACACGTCTAATCGTTAAGACGCCACCAGCATGATACCAGATGGCTCTCCACCCTCCACGGTTCTGAGCCCCCTGCTCCTAACCCTCAAGCACCCCGCACAAAGTCTACTTTCGCAGACTATCCTTATAGTACTTTGTCTGCCCATCAACCCTTCGGTTGACCACTACTTCCCCGTACAAGGCGCGGTATTGGAGCCTTTGATCGCCTACACGTATCACATGTCACAGGTCCAACTAAATTTCGTCCTTACAACCATATCCTCTACAGGTTTACAATTGGAACGTTGCAGGGCCTGGACATTTGTGGCATGATCCCTCCAGTATACCAGAAGCATACGACGAAAAAAACGCTGGTGAAACATTTCAAGACAATAAATAAAATATATGATGTATACAAACCATCACCCTTTTTTCTGTAGAAGCATACAGAGAGGAAATAATGACAACATATCATATCACAAAATACATTTTTCGACACCTCTACTCGTATATCAATACTTTTCACGTACAATTCCTTCCATTTTTCTTACTCCTTACCTTTTCAAAACTTCATTCACCTGGTCCAAGTATAATTTTCACAGAGTTCCTCTACCACTCGCTTTTGCATTATACATTTCAAATTTAATATTTAGTACACGTTCATTCATCATTCTGAAACTACCTCTGAGTATTTTTTTTCATTTTATTTAATATAAACATAAGTTCACATAAACCGTGAACACTTCATACCGTATATGCCTTTTAACGTCCCATTGACTTTGTTTCTAAGTATGTCGTAATTCGTAACTCGCCATTCTATACATTTTCCACTCTTTCTCTATAAGACAATACTTCTCAAATAGCAAAAATCTTTTTGTTCACCAAAAAATCATTTATATTTAATTTTATATGTTCAACCACCATGACTGGATTTCCCAACATTCATTATTAAGCTTTTTTCTTCAATTTCCCATACAAGTTACATATCATACGCTATAATTCATTTTGAATCTTCGTTAATACTACTTCGTTATCAACAAACACCAGTTCACATGTTCCACGTTTCTACATTACCCAATGTATCATACATTGGAGGGATAAACACATTGAATAAGCAGAGTAACATTATACATCCTTGCTTCACTCCATTTGTAAAAGTAGGTAAATGACTTAGTTAAGGTACCGTTCACCCTAATGTAAGCTCAACTCTTAGCACACTAACCAAATATAGATAAGGATACAGAAACGAATGTGTTCATTGATTGTTTCAGACACATGAAACAAAAAAGCAAACAATGCTGTAAATAAAACAACACGTATTCTGTAAATAGCGTGAGATCACATCACAATGCATCTGTTTTTATCTAAAGTCAGGCACCTTCATTAAATATTTTCTCAGCATTTAACTCGAAGATATCATCTCGTAATTTAAGATAAATAACATGACAAAACCAATATATAAAGACAAAGAAAAACTTGAGATAATCTTCAACACTCTTGTTCGCAGTTTTTATGGATATATCCAACAAGACGAACAATTTTGCTTTATGCTAATTGTACGATTTAGTACCCTTGTCCATTGAAAAGGACTCGTGTACTCGTACATGGGAAATAAAGAGACTTGAAGGTGGATACGATTGCAGGTAAAACACAAACTCTCATTCCTTGCGCCATTCAATGATGCAGTTGATTTTGTTCGACACTCTTTACTTAAGTAACATAGTTTCTACCCATCCCCTGATGAATGAGAATTTCTGCATTTGAATTGACTGAATATTTACCACAAGAAATTGTGGATACTAGATACACATTTTGCATCATTGAGGCGCTACGATTCCTCATTATCGTCCCAACTTATCATATTTCCATGCTTCTTTACAAATATGTGTTCCGATCAGCATAGGAGGAAAAAAAAAAGATTCGACTATAGTAATATGTAGGATTATATGCATATTATATTAACGACGAAAATAACTGATACGATATACATTAGTCATAAATAATGTCAAATTATTCTGCTTCTATAATGTTTCCACTTGCTGAAGTGTTGCAAACGGATTGATTTAAAACTTTATATATTTGTACACAAGTACCTTAATGAAATGTGTATATTGTAGCTATCGAATCTGTGAGAGATGTTCCTTTGGAGAGGAATAGGTCGATTTCGTCTTCATTAAATAAATAGATTGTTTCGAATCGATTCAATAGGGCGAGGTATTGTCACACGGTTTACGCCGTTGCTGGTCCAGTGGCGTGTTAGAAATATGGGTGGCATGTGCAGTTTTAGGAAGCACTTGAGGTTAAACCTTTTTGGGAGGTCTTACAAAAATGTATAAGTTTGTATGAACACTACTACACCTAAAACCGAAGGTGTTACTATCGCATATCGGAAGATCTGCAAAGGTTTCATTGTCGTTCGTCTTCCCTTGGTAGGTTTTCTGTGTTTTCTTAGCAAATATGTTTTTCTAAACATGTGCAGATGCGGTGAGGTATCTGACCTAATGGCCACAGTCACCACCTTTCTATGCTTCCATACATTAAATTATATATATTTATTTTATAATATTTTTAATCACGTAATAATAGTGGCGAGTTCAAGTGCCCTTAAGAAGAGTCGGCTCTCTAAACGGCGCTATATAAATTGCTCTTTTATTATAATCATTACTGATACGTACCAGACATACCAAAAACAAAAGGTTTCCAGGGAGAAAAATGAGGTATTGTTTCGTTCTCAATTGTTAAATCAGTTTATTCGTTCTGACCGGAGGAAACCTCATTACACGCTTCACTGTTATTTATGGCAACATTAGAATGACCTGAACGAAATATCGAGATTGAAGGTATTAAAACCAGCTTTATTTTATTAATATATAAAACTTGCCAATGTTTTTTTAAACATGTTATTCAGATATTTAACAAACATTGAATTGAAAACCTTTCTATAAAACATAAATACTCGAACCGGACTGTACCAAAACCCGCTAATATACCAACAATAGTATATCGGAAACAAAAAACTGAAAGGATTTAAAGAAATACTTTACTGTCCTTGCACTGAGAAGAATACATGGGGTCACAATGTATGACAGAATACGCAATAAAGTGATAAGAAATTAATGTGAACTTAAGGTTGGTGTGTTGCGTAAGTTAAAGAACACGCTAGGAGGTTTCGAGGCATGCCGAACGAATAATGAAAAAATAATAAAATAAATATATATATATATATATATATATATATATATATATATATATATATATATATATATATATATATATATATATATATATATATATATATATATATATATATATATATATATATATATATATATATATATATATATATATATATATATATATATATATATATATATATATATATATATATATATATATATATATATATATATATATATATATATATATATATATATATATATATATATATATATATATATATATATATATATATATATATATTACAAATGTGGAAGGCGTGGTAGAGGAAGATCAAGGAAAGTATGGTTGGATCAAGTGAATGATATTTCGGAAGAAGGAAACGTAAAAAGTTAGGAGAAATCGAAGGAGTTGTATGAGAAGGTGTATGGATGTAGAAGAGGAGAAAGGTGTGTATTGAGATAGGAAAGTCTTTGTCCTCTCTGACGCCCCCCTCCTGCGCAGGGAAATGAAGTGATGGCATACATGTGTATGTATGAAAACCTTTATTTGGCATCCCCTCGACCTATACTATAGACTAAAAATTTATTGTAAATAAAATTTTATACACTTTGAGATGTTGGTTTTCCTGTCACGGCATACTTCCTTCGCTTCCTCCGCATCCATACTTAACTTACCACACTACTCTTCTTTGTCTAAGTCCTTACTTCTTATTCTTTCAAAGTTTCATTCCTTTGGTTCAACCATACGTCCTTTACCCCTGAGTAATTACACGCTTCACTGTTATTTATGGCAACATTAGAATGACCTGAACGAAATACCCCTGAGTAAAGGACGTATGGTGAAACACTTATAATATGCAATAATACTACAAAAAAGAAAATATTTTGTTTATATCAAACAAAAGAGCTAACTCAATTAATTTTCGTTTCATCCTTATCGTGTTGCAAACAGTGACTCAAAAAGTATTATATTTCCCTACAGTAATGTAGCGTGTTTTGTCGTCCCCCCTCTACAAAATATCCCTCCTATCTATTATATTAGCCGCAGTTGAAATTGCTATATTTAAATCGTTAAATGATTTATTTCTTCTTTTTAACATTAAATTATTTTATTTCATCATTTTATTGTATTGTATTGTTTTACACTTTGGTTGTATACAGTACAACTTGGCGGGCTTATTGCCAATATGGCAATATCTTCCAACCAACCAGAAATATGTTAAAGAGGCCTTAAGTGAAAACCAGGCAGGAATCCTTTTTAAAAAATCTGGGTTTCAACGGGAGTCGAACCCACTACCTCCAGGTTGGAAGACAAGCGTCTAACCTACTAGGCCACAGAGGTCGTCATTCAAGGAGGTCATTGTATAAAGTTCAAATGGAAATATTTCACTCAACACTTGCTCTACGTGTAAGCAGATATTGTTTATTGACTTCCCAGTTCACCGTTCTTCTTCTTTAACGACGTCCTTTACTGTCTATACAGTGAGACTCTAGAACCAGTTACCACCTAATGTTAGACTCGCTCCGTCACTGGCATATTTGAAAAAGCGACTGATTTTTATTTATTATTTCAAGTCGTGTGAAGTGTGTCATTCTCAGTTTTCCTTACCTTTCCATCATCCCTTCCTTACGTTCACAACATCCCTTCCTTACCTTTCCACCGTCCCTTCCTTATCTTTCACCACCTCTTCCTCACCTTTCCACCATCCCTTCCTTTTTCCTTTGATTGATGATATCTCACTTTTATGTTTATTACGCATACTGTTCGTGAATTTTACGATCATGTAACTTTCTTTATTCACATTTGTATGATCGGTTGAAAGAGATTGTGGCCAAACAATAAAACCGCTAATTGTTAAATCAATAATAAATAAATAAACACAGAATAAATAATAAAGTACATTTTCAGGTTATTTGGAAGATTGTCCTTTGGCAATAAACCCACCAAATTATACATTGATGTGTTTAAATAAATAAAAATAAATAAAGAGTAGACTATATAAATATTTGTTTAAGGATCAACAGATGCACAAGGTGCCCTTATAATCTGGTCCAACCTATATATCGCATCAATGGAGTTCTGTTTATAGCAATTTAAGACTAGATCAAACGAAATCGAAACCGAAACAGAAAAAAATAAATCTTCTATTGTTTTCAAATGTGACAATGCACTATCAGTCTCTGCCAGCCGACCGCCGAGCATTCAAGATCCGTTAGAGTCGAAACTTTTGGGCATTTAATTAACTTTAAGGACTGGGTAGCCGATACATAATGCCTCGCTAAGTCTTCCTTGAGCAAAAAACAACTGATTTATAACGAACGATGCTGCACCCGTCTAATTTACACATGGATACGCCACGCCGTCACGGAACCTTGAAAATGGAGGATTTTGACCTTTAGTATCTGAAAATGGTTCGATTCAAATTCGTAATCTAGTATTCTCAGCAACAAATGTGCACTTAAAATTACTATGGAAGATCAAAAGAGCGTAGGAAAAAAATATTATTTCTCATATAATAACAATAAATAGATATTTATTTATTTATTGACAAAATAAAAGGACACTTAAGTGTCCTTTAAATGATCTGCGTCGTGACTACAATACTGAGAACTGTGATCTTCATTGAAATATCTGACTGTTGTCCACATTATTTTCTAGTCTCCTCGGCATTCCGATGTCTAGTGGCAAAGGCAGGCCCATGGTACTCTTCACCTGGTCGTTCCAGTGCATCATAGGTGATTTACCTCTGCTCCTGTAACCCTCGACTTTGCTATTGACCATGAATCATTCCGTAGCTTCCTTGTGCGAAATGTGACCAAAGAATTTAAGAATGCATCGACTGCATATTCTTGATAGCCTCTCTGAGATGTTCTTAAAATACAGAGGTGTTTGTTCGTCGTTTTTTCCTATCCAGCAATCGTCTCCAACACCACATCTCGAAAAAGTATACGAGTATCCTTGATCTTTCTCTATTCTTTATTGTTGAAGTTTCTGAGGCATACAGAAATATTGAGGAAAATCAGGGTTTTTAACTAGACATGTTTTCACTCCTCGATATTGCTAGTAGGTAAGAATCTTAACTTCCTCCGGAGTTTTCAGGTTTGATTCCCGATTGTACTAAAACGAAATTAAAAAAAAGGGTCCGGGTCTGGTAAATGAGTTCATCGAGTAACAAGACTTACACATGCCGAGTTCGTTTATGAGTGATGTTGCCTCTTCATGCGCGGTAATGTTGCCAACACGTGCAATAACGAATCGTGAGTTCCGTGCCCACTACAGTGGTTCTAAAGCCGAAGTTTCGGAACTGGGGCCAATGACAATAATGCCTCGTGGCTATGCTTTTTAATAAGTTCAATTCACCAATTCGGATATGTTGCCATACGAAAGAAAAAAATATACTTCTCAAGAGATGGGCGGGTTTCTCTAGATCATTCGCAGCCCATACATAACATTTTCGCCATACCTTTTATTCTCATAATTTCAGTTTCATATTCATCGTTACCGGTAATTTTAGATTTACGATAAACAAAATCATGTACAATCTCTAAATCTTGCGGATGCTTAGATGATCAGTTGTGTTAAGAATATATTTTGACTCCCGTGATGCGACTGAAATTTCACTACGACATGACAGTTACGTAGGGCGATAAATTTAAAGGGGCAGATTAAGTGATTATTAAAACCATAGGCAAACTTTTTCAGATTTCTGCCTATAGCTGGCTCCGTGTGTCATCGTTTTTAAATAATCCTTTTAGCATTGTTCAAAGTTATACACACGGTATAAACTCAAAGAATCGTGCTCTAAAAATTGTTAATCAAAAACGTGTTTTATTAGACGTCATGTTCAGTGCCTTTTATTTGGCGCCGGATAATAAATGGTATATCATTTTACTTTGCTAAATATAACGAATGACAAGTCCAGATAAACATCTGATCTACTTAAGATAATTGATTGCATAAAATAGTTGTACAATTTGTCCTTTCCAAAAACAATGATGATTCAACTGACATGTTTTCCACCTTGGGACTCCACGCAAATCTTATGTTCATTTGACATGATTAAGTGATATATTGAAAAGGTTGAATGCCGAGGAAAACCTAAAGTCCCGAGTTTATAATTTGACCTTAAAACTAATTACTAAATTTATACTTTTTTAGGGAAAAAATCAAAACATAAAGTAAAATTTCGCAAATATATGTATTAGCTACCTTTATTTAAATAAGTAGTGTGGTTTCATTACTTCACTTTAAAGTTTGGAGCGATTGAGGTTCGACTTAATACAGATCACAAAATTTTAAGGTAAGGAATTAGCATTTAGGCCAGATTATGAATTTGGGTCTAGTTATTATTATATTCGTAAGTATAGTGTATAAAGGACGGGACCAATAGTGTAGAAAACGATAGTTATACGCAGTAATTTATCGGTGCAACAATTGGGTATCTTTATTAGTGGTTTGGTGAATATTTTTAATGCAGATATTATTCATTTCAGAAAGGCCCTTCGCCGCCATTTTCTCAATCGTCTAGCATTTCTCCAGTCTTGGCTGGTTACTTTATTTTATCTTAAGTTTTTTTTGTAATTTGCCTTATAATTTCGTATTCTCGTGCGCAACTTAACATTACTCTCTATCTGAGAACACTCAAATTAGGGTGTATAGCCATTAAAGAAAAAAATGCTGGATTCGATGTTGCTTGGAAGGGTTCGATTATTAAACACACACCTGTTTTAATCTAATATTTCACAGAGTACATTAAGAGTTGTTAAGATTATACACAAATTATTTAAATAAGCCGAAAGCCATTCAAGGTTCTTTTGACAATAAGCACTTCTAGATTCACTCTTCCTTTCATTGCGTCGCACCCCAGGGTTCAGGATCGCATTACAGAAGGTTGGTCCTATAATGTTCTCATTTGCATACGGTATCCCTGCGTCTGACCTCAAATAGGTGAGGTTGCGATGGGGGCAACACAAATTGTGGAGGTTCGTTAGTGATCTACACGATATAGGAGCAAGATCTTTATCTGATGTAGGTAGAAGTGCCTATAGATTATACAGGGTAGTTCAATGCGTTAAGATTCTGGCCAGCATATGTAAGAATAATTGCTCATTTATAGAACTAATGTATTCCACTCAAGTCGAAAGTTAATAATCAGTTAAAACAATTGATGGTTACAACAGTTTAACAGGCACAATTAAGTTTACAACAAGACTGAATTATACGTCCATCGCGCAGTATAGGAGAGAAACTCGCATATATCATTCAATATCCAATACGGATTTATTCATTACAAATGGGGCCTTAAAGATTAGCCACTATACGAACGTGGTCAGGTGCAGACCACGGAACATAACATATAGCCAACGACTACACCATTCATACGAGTACATTCACGAGAGGGATTCAGGATATGCACATGTGCATTCAGTCTTGAAACAATAAAAGGAAGAAGACTTGTCAGCCTGAATGTATTATTATCCAAGCGAGGTTTGTTTGTTTTTAAATAGTAAAATGGTAAAATATTTTAATGCCATTTTTGAAATCGGGAAAAAAACAAGATCAAGAATAAAATAATAATAATAAAAGGACACTTTAGAGTTTAGAGAGCAGAATATCTTCAAGGTCGCTCCAACTCGGGATTCGAACTTAATATACATATAATTGATAGATAACAAAATTTTACAAAATAAACATATATAAGCGGAGTGCGAGGATAGGAATGTGGTGGCTGCGGCCATTAGATTAGGCATTTCCCCGCATCTGCATATGTTTAGAAAAAACATATTTGGTATGAAAACCGCAGAAAACTTGTCAACCATGTCAGACGAACTACTTATTTGGGATCGGCAATCGACCGTGGCCTACATTAGATCGTCCTTGCTGCTTCTAAGTGTTATGCGCTTGGCGAAGTTCATATGAGGCCTACCGTTCCACACAAGCAGACTCTACTATAGTGCTGTATTTGTATGCATCGTGTGCTATGCAACCTGACTGGACCAACAGAAGTTGACTTTCCGACGATGCTGATCGGCGATCCTAGGTGGGCGATATTGGCTATCGCCAAGACTTGGCGATAGCCAATATCGCCATGCATATATGACATGCACAGGAGGGCACTCTTGATCTTAACGGAGTTCGCCCCGTTGGATTTAGAGGTCCAGCGTTGCGCTGCGATTATCCTTCTCAGTAAGGGCAAGGCAGCGAGAATAGGTGACGTCTACCTTTACCCCTAGCCAAGGAGTTCTGCTCACGCGATTGATAGGGGTCCAGTTGTCCGCTTGGCAACATCGATGGTCGTCATGCTCCGTGGGAAGACAGACATC